>OZ025295.1:400111898-400711898 GCA_964019185.1 Maratus speculifer
CGTTTATTAGTTCAAGTACTGATGTTGCTGTTAACAGCGGCATGAAATCATAATATAGTAGTAACATGCTTCTATCTCGGAGAGATTTGTGTTTTATGATCAACCAACAGAATTAGTTGCAGAGTCTCTAGCTTTTTCAATCCCACTATTATCTTAGAGAAAATGTTATTGTTTGTTCTTAGATTGTTTTATTGTATTGTTTATCCTAGAGAAAAACTTATTGCTCTGGGGACGAGCGTCATGTATGCGTGCCGCAAAAAGGCTTAAGAATCGTTTATACCCACCAGTAAAATTTTACTGTAAAATTTGTCTTATTAAATCGGAACATTTTGTCGATTTAATAAGGCACAAATTTCTGTTTTTAAAAACCGGTGACAAATATTTCGTAAAATGCTCTCGTCGCGGAGGGGTTAAACCGATCAAGTGTTCCAATAAAATAAAACAACGTTAGTTGAAACATTTGGGAGATTAAAAATAACCACATTTTCTCTAAGTAGAGTGCAAAAAATTGCAGACTTGGCAACTCTGTAGCTGTGTTTTAAAGAGAACGTTATGATGTTTTCATATGTTTTAACCCTTTATAACTCTAATGATAGAAAACGTTGTAGAAATTATATATGTCTGAATATCTGAGTTTGCACCAAAAACTTTGAGTGGCTAATTTCGATTTATTTAAATCCGAAATGTCAGTTATGAAATAAAGCCAATATTGCTACTTTAATTTTCTGATGGGGATTTAGATATACGAATTAAAATATCTCAAAATATCTCGGGCGGTGGTGGCTTAAGACCTCTTTAACACTTTGAAAGACTTTTTTCTCTAACGTCGAATTCATACAAGAAAATAAAGAAAATTAGTTGCAAAATAATGAAAAACAATTTTACGACTTTTTTCTCCTAAGTTAGAAAAGTAAAAGTTAATAAAAAAATCCTGGCGCATATTTTTTTAATCGTTGTATCCCACTGCATTTAGGTGAATAAAATTACTTAAAAAATACAAAAAATAAAATTTTATAAAGTTTTCCGGTTCTGTAAGAGATATTGAGTAAACATTTCCTACTACACTAACAAGCACAGACGACTGTGCACTTTATTCATTTTTTACAATCATTTTTTACAATTTTTTACTATATGCTAAATTCAAAAGTCATAGCAGAAATTCAATTTTAGACGTTTTGTGTAAATAAGTACTTGATGCAATTTTCTGGACTTTCAGAAATATCAAGAGCACATTTGACTTCATATGTTTCAGCATTTAACATTAATAGATAATTTTTAATTAATAACCATATCAAACACTTGTTCCAATTGCATTATTTTCTAGGAAATACAGAACAATCCAATGTATTATTATTATTTTTTAAATAGACTGTTCTTTAAAGATAGTATACAATATCATGAATGCATAACATTCTTCCAACATAAAAGTTAAGTTTTTTCACTTTCCCTTGAAAATAAATTTAATATTCTAAATATTGTAATACGTTATGCTATTATAAATAATGATTAAAATAAGTTTCAATTTGAAATTCTATATCGATATAATTTTATTTGCATTTAGGAAAATCAACTTAAACTTAAATTAAGTTACATGTTAAGCTCAAATCTGTTAGAAGAAATTCGTATTTAGAAGTTTTGTTGAAATGTAAGATTAATGCTTGGCGCATTCTTCTGGATCTTTTCAACTATACTAATCGCATTCATTTTAAAAATACTGATACTATATATAAGACAAAAATATTATTGTATCATTATATAAATAAAAAAAAATATATTCTCTCTCCCTCTTAAGTTGTTTCTAAAATCGTGTAAACAAACTATACAATATTATTTATTTAAGAAAATACAATGAAAAGAATCTTAACGTAAAGAAATCATCTGTAATTCATCTCTTCTATATGTGTTAGCAGAAAACTTTGGTAAAAACAATGCGTTATTTCTTTCTTATCTTAGCTTTTCAACAACTAGAAATCGTGAGTTAATAATACTTCTTTATATTTATTTACAGAGCCTTGTGTAATCAAATAGTTGGTATCATGTTGAAGTACTGAGATTTTGATGTTATTTGTTATAAAATTTTATTCTTAATGTATTTCAGTTTCTGAAATGAATAAAGAATAGTAATTTTTTAATTTCTTTTGCATTGCCACGTAAAAAAATATTAAATAATTATTGAGGTCATTCAAATTGTTATTTTTATCTTATTTTTATTAAAGCATATAATTTCTATTGGGTGCTACTTATTCGTTCTTTCTCAATATTATATAGAGCTTCTTGCAACTTTACCACACAGGAGAAAGTACACCTTCTCCCAAATATGTGTACAGTCTATATGCTTTTGCTGCATCGTAATTGAAATTGTCATAAATCTTTTATTCTCATGCAACTAGAGAATTAACGAGTTAACCCTTTCCGGTGCGAACAAATTCTGTTTGTAAAATGAGAAATTATCGACTGACACCGGAATTTACAAAGGAATTTTTAAGAAATCAAGAACTCCTTAGTTTAAGCTTTTATTGTAAAAGTAAGGTTTTAGTAAAATATGATTGGTGCCAAATTCAAGTTTCTAGTTAAAATTAGGGGTGTCCAGACCGGACACACTGCGCCGGAAAAGGTTAAAATAAAGCTCTATCTACGTGTAAGTGATTTACCATGCATTTCAAATCTTGAATTTTCAAATTTTCAATACAATATTTACATTTCTCAAGTTATGGTTTTCTACAACCATTCTTTTACTGATAAACAGGATCAACTAAAACTTATTTTTTATTTGTTACACTTGCATGCACAAGTTTTTTATTAAAAATGTTTCATTTAGAAATCTTTGTACATATAAACAAATATTCAGGGATGAAAAATACGTAATAAAAACTACACTTAAGCGTTTTCCAATGTCAACAACAGCAGAAGGAAATGCTCATTCGTAAGAGGTTATTGCCTATTTTCATTCATACAGTTATACCCTATTTCCGTAGAATAATAAATATATGCATAGCTGCCAACTTTTATGCATTTCTCCTACCACAAAAGTTTTATAGTAAGTATTGTCTTATTTAGTCGTCGAACTATTACGATTAGCCCCTTGGGGATGAGCGACACGTATACGTGCCGCAAAACGGCTTAATAAGAATCCTTGCTTATTCCCACCAGTAAAATTTTACTGTAAAATTTGCCTTTTTTAATTGGAACATGTTCTCGATTTAACAAGGTACAAATTTTTGTTTTTAAAAACCGGTGACAAAACATTTAAAATTTCGCAAAAGGCTCCCGTAGGGAAAAAGTTAAACGAATGGAAAATCTCTGTACAATTTTAGTGGTAGCAAAAATGCGTAAAAGTTGGCAGCTATGCATATGCCATTTTTACAGTAAATAATAGAGTTTTTCTGTATAGTTCTGCACGTTTTTTAGAAATAAACTTACGCTATTGTAAACAACTACACGGGTCATTTAAATCAATGTTATAAACAAATTTTAATGAAGAAGGGACATCGCATCAGTTTCAATCAAGATTCTACTGAAAACAGCTCACAGTTCTATAAGAAAAATTATATTACAGTGGTGGAATCTTTCGTGCGCAAAGAGGCTGTAATTAGTAATGAAAACGTAATGGTATTTGTCAGAAATTCCTAATATTTTATTCTAACACCTACAGAACAATATGTAACACGTAAATGTCACTGGTTTTGAGTATTTCTATAACACGGCAAGAAAATGCATTTTTAATCAAAATAATTATTTGAGAAACATAATACATAATTGCTAAAAAGAACCATTTACTTTCAAAGCCCGATTTTTTCAGAAGTATTACATCTACAAATATTATTGATATATGAAAATAACCACAAAATATTCAAGTTTTTACAGCAGGAAGCGTGGGAGCACTAGTTTTAGTTTGTACACCAGGTGGTGCAGCAGCATGAGTTCGACTCAGTCTCTCTCGAAATGGAAGCAAAGCGAGAAAATCGCGTCCTAGAATATGAAAATGTCGTAGCAGTGCAATGTTTTTTCAGAAGATAGTACGAAAAGTAATGACTTGTATCACGCTAGAAAATTTGTGGATTGAATTAAACGTTAAGCAACTTGCAAGTCGGCCAAATATTAAGAATGAAGACACAAGATTTATTAAATTAAAGTTTGTCAAATCAAATCGCTGGGTAGCAATAAAACCAGAGTACCAGTTACCAGTTTTCTTACTTTAAATTGTTGTTTTCCTTTCTTTTCATAACACTAATATTACAATTTCAATGAAGAACAATCTGTCAAGCAATCTGAAAAAAATAATACAATTCACCATACTGCTTTATACACGCCATACACGCATATCTGAAAGACTGACATTTTAAATAATGGGTTTAAGAATTCTTTTTAATATGCAAAATGTTATCAATACGGTTTACCCCCAATCATCGCAGACGTAAGGAAGTCACCCTAGTGTAGTGAAAGCTAATTACGGAACAGACACTATCAACATACATAAGAAACATTCGTCAATAAAAAGACGATTTTCATGTATACGCATTGAAAGACTAGTCGCAATTTTTAAAACGAGCTTCCTATTTTTCATTGGCATACTCTCACTTTAAAAAAGCAAGATATCATGATTAAGTTTAACTGGTTTACTCAGAATATATCGCAATTTCTCAATACTTAATATCTTTCACATTTGCATCATACTTTTTTCGGTGACTGTTAAAATATATATTTTTATGTTTTTACACAAAATTGAGTAGATAATATAAAGTAGACTGTATTAACACTATAACATCCGCGAAAATTCATTTAAACCTCTATGAATGTATTTCGGTTCAAACCAGGAAGTTTAAGGAGCTTAAACGTTCCTCTATTGCTCAACATTGTTGGTCTTCACAACATAAGTTTAACTTTTCTTCAGCCACCATCATCCATAAATGACCTTCCGTTCTTCATCTTGATTTTTGGGAAACTTACCACATCTTAAAAAATTCTCACTCCTTAGTCAATGACTTATGTAGTACTCCTTATTTTCCAAGTATTTGGAAATCTTTAATTTAATACCTTTTTTTCACTCGCTTTTTAGTTTTTGTTTTGCTTGTTCTCCGATAGATATCGCTACTTGTCCACCCGGTTGTTTTGGCTGCTTTCTTCTCATTGGTTGATTTTCTTTAGGCGGGATTATTCCCATAGCGGGTATATAATCCTGCGTCTCTCTGTCTCTTTGCTCAGTTTTGCTATTTTTTAGCTCGCTGAGTTTTGCACTGATGAAGAATCTCGATAGTAGATTCGAAATAGCTATTTGCTACTTTCTAATACTTTATTTGTGTATTTATAATCGTTGGTTTTCTATCTTTAAAATAGTCGCTTGTTACAATCCTGTAAGTTTAACCACAAATCCATTGTCACATCATAAATATCATTGAAGTGCAAAAGCTTAAAAATCTGACCTGACTTTCGACTGGATCATTCACTACGAGGACGATTTCCAATTACTATATGCAAATTTTCAATTAGAATTCTATGGCCACTTTTTCAAGAATAAAATATAAATCGAAAATTAAAAGAAAATAATTTAACTGACGTATTTTATAGCGTGTCTGGTTTCGATTTGACATATAATTTAAATTTTTTTAGGTAATGTTTTTATTAAACCAATTAGTAAACCAATACCTGAGACGAGTACCACTGAGACCTTTTTTAAATTATATTCTTAAACTTTGACCTCAACTGTTAACCCTTTGAGGGTGAGTGCAACAAAAAGGCTTAAGACTCCTTGTTTCTTCCTATCAGTAAAAATTTACTCTAACATTTGCCTTACTTAATCGGAGCAAAAATCTGTAGTAAAGAATCATACGCCACCTAGCGGATGGAGTGAACTACAAGAGGATTATTAAATTGATTGCAATTTATTTTGTGTGAATGGCAACGAAACTGATTTATTTCTATAAAAAGTCGCTTTAAAAAGTTGTGTAGAATAAAATTTAGTTTTGAAATAGTGTAAATAAATATAGAATAAATAAGTGTAATACGATTAAATATTAAAGATGAAATATTATTTAATTATGCAATACAAGTGTTGCTGATTTAAATATGTTCGATTTCAAATACGTTTTGAATCAATGAAAGGTGACTCATAAAATTTAGTAAGTAGTTAATATAACAATAGAATTTTGTAGTAATCTGATATTTTACTGAATTCTTGATGAGCTAATTTATACAAAATGATATACACCGTTGTATTTACTATGAGAATACAACGTTTAAAATATGTGTAGAGTTTAATACTAAATAAAATATTCAATTTTAGATCCTTTTTTTTCATTTATCAATTGCAGACGATAAGGATGCAACGTTTTCTTGGTAGTACCGCATTTATGTGATTTAACTTACAAACATTTCATTCTTTTAGTTTAAAACTCATTTCATTACATATATTCGAAATAACTTGAATTTTAAATGGGTGTATTAAATGTTTTATTAAAAAACAAATATTGTTCATTTATTTGTTTAAATATTTGCGATTCTAGACAGTAATTTTCCTGAAATCTCAGATTAGACTCTTTTTTTTAACATACAAAGCTATTTATAGGATTCATATTAAAAATTCAATCAGAAATTTCAAGTTATTCTCTCATAAAAGATTCATCTTGTTTTACTAGATTTTTTTAACAAAATATTTTTGTTACAGCTTTTTTTTTTTTTTTTAAATAAAAATATGCATACATTTTTTTAAAAGTCGCATTGCCATTTTACTTTCAAGGGAAAAGATAACATTTTTTCGTAGTATTATTGATTTTAATTCCGAAATTAAAATCATATTGTGACTGTTTTTCTATATATACATAATTTTATCAAAACAAACTGTATCAAGGATATTTTGCAATAAATCTGGTCGACAAAATTCATCTGTCACGATTGAGAGAAAATTTAAAAAATATGCGCGAGAGATACGCAGATAATAATTATATGCGCGCATCTGACGTCATACCAAAAACTCGCGAATTTACATTCATCAATCTGGCCACCAGTTGCCTCAGCTGTATCAATTTACGACACATTCCAATATTATTCTTGAAAGTTTGATATGTATGCAGTTTTGCAAAGCAGCAACAACATAAGAAACACCCATTAACCCTTATCTGCATGAATTATTCTTTTATAATTGTGTTTTTTATTCTTATATTATACATCAGAAAACTTTTGATAAATTTTTAGTGTTATATAGAGGCACATTTTTGTAATTTCTACATGATTAATATTTCTATATAAATACAGTGAATGCTAAGAGCTTAATTTATTTTTTAAAAGTTAAATGAAAGTTGATGTAAATTTGCATTACTATACAAAGAAGGGTTAATAAAACAAACTTTTTTCGTATATTTGCACTGAGACCCACTGCTTCTATTTAAATTAATCTTTTCATCATTTGACTTGCTGTCACCGAAAACAGCAAGATTTCATGATTAGACGAACAGTTGGAAAAAAAACTGACATTCTATGACCAACACTTACTCTCTTTCACATTTATATCATACTTTTTCCGGTGTTAATTAAAATAAAGTTTTTTATATTTTGTAGTACAAAAATTCGATTCGTGTGGAAATCTTACATAATGTAGACTTAATCAGCATTAATGGTTGATCAAATGAAAAATTTTTACTTTTTTTTTTAGATGTCGTCTTATCCGTCTTTCTCTTTAAAACCAACTTCTTAACAACCAATGATTTTTTTTTCATTCGCTTTATCCCATATTATGAAAGGGGCAAGGGATGAGAGCGCTCCGACTCTAATGGTTAATTTTCACCACTGAATTTTAATAGTATTCTTTACTTCATTAAATCTCAGATTTTCTATCATTATGTAAGTCGAGAAATACTGGTAAAATTTAGTGCTATCAGTCGATCATTTGGGTTGGAGCACTCTCATCCTTGTATAAAGAGACCATATTTATTTTAACATATTTTAACCGTTTGAAATGAAAGAGATTTACGGTTCAGTAATTTTGAATTCATATATTAAACGTTGTAAAATGTCGTTTTAAGTTAAGAAAAGGGAATCCTCTCCCCCTCACTCTAAATATAAAAAAAAGGCGTTTCTGGTACAAAATTTGATTAAAATTAAGTGGGGTAATATATCCCACCGTCCCTCAAAGGTATCTAATAATATATTATTAAACTCTCTAATTCCCATAATAGAAAACAATTAGAAATTCCGTAATTTTTAATTCACACTTGAATATTTAAATAATAAATTTTGCTTTATTTTAAATTTTCGTAATTAAAAAAAACAACTTTTTTTAGCATACATACTTCTATGGACATTAGAGAGTGAAAAAATAAATACAGGGACAACAAAAGATTTTTGTATAGTACCAACAGTCAGGAATAAAATCTTTTATAAAAACACACCGCTGCTGTGATTAGAACAATCCACGAGAGATAAAAATGGTAAAAAATAAGGAATTAATATATGACTTTTTTCATTGTTATGCGGGAATTTTCAGTTTTTTTAGTCATATATATATATATATATAAATTCTATAATGAATGAATTTTAAAAATTTGAAATTTTTTATTTGATTTGTATTCATTTTTCGGACTTTCATGGAATTAATATTAGATTGTGTTTTTATTTCTACAAAAATTATAAGTATTTTAAAACATGTTTTTGGAATTCTGGTTATATTCAATAGAATTGAAGAATAAAAGGACACGTTATGGTTTAATATTTTTTTTCACTTTCACATAAGATATTTTTTGTGATATGTCTTTATTTGTTCCAATTTGAAATTATTTTATTATCACACAATATGATTTCTCCAAGCCATTCGAATTTACGTGTGATTATGTAATTTATATTGCACTATGTTTGAAACCCTAACAAAAATAATAAATTTTACAAAAATTATAGATGTAAGATGCACCTATCTCAATAACTTGACAAAACAAAATTCAATTTTGAAAATTTTATCAAAGTAGTATTAGTTATTTTAAGAAAAAATATTTAGATAGGGAAATTCATACATTCCGTCATAAACAGTATAATTATCTTTTAAATTATTTTTAGAAGATTGTAAAGCACGTTTAAGAACCTTGACCCCATTTTATCTTCAAACTGCATATGACTGTTTTCCCCCTTTCCTTATATGTGAATAATTCAAAATTTCGCATTGAGTTTAAGCTTCCTTAAACCCAAAGTTTAATAAAACAAGAAAGAAAAAAAAACATTCTTCAAGCATAAATTATGAAGCATTCTGCAGCACATTCCGAATAATGCAACAAAACTGCACCATATAAAAATAATTAAAACATTACGTCGTCCTTCACCATGCAGAAATGGATAACACATTTCAAAACAGAATTTTAGCTGTTCTCACCTGTAATTAAAAATTTATCTGATTTTTTTAGAAGCCCTGTATATGATATAGTGATCTGTATCTATTAAAAACATTCATTCAAAAAATTAGTTAATATAAGAGATACATATATATATTAGTTGAAAATTCATCTTCAGCAATTTCCTCTAATGAGAAGAATGTTATGCGAATGCTATTGTGCAGCTTTTTATATAAGACATAGAATTTATATATAAAGAGTAACTTCAAAAATACTAATTAAATTTAAAACGTGCTCTCCAGCAAATATTTCGCAAAGACAATACTATAATCAATTTCTCTTGTGTGTCCCTGTAAATTAATAAAAAATACTATGAATGTATAATCGTAGTGAAATTCAGAGATTTATATCAGTTTCAAAACATTTGAAATAGCGTAATGTCATTAAAATACTCTCAGAACGATTTTACGCATATACCATAATGAATTTGAATTCTGTTGAGTATCCTGTAAATGAGCCACAAGTCATGCATAGCTCCTAAGCAATACGAAACATGCTTTGGAGACCCTAAATAAGCTTTATTATTTGCATCAAAATCGGAATCTATTTACGGGAGTTAGAGTGTAGACAAACTGATAGACAAACCGAATGCATAACCACTTTTCAACTTTGTTTGAAAATGCTAAAAATCATGCCAGTTCTGGGACTTGTTTCAGCAGGAACGTGCCAATGGTATTCGGCACCTATGTGCAAAACTTGAGCTTGCGCTTCCCTAAAAAACAATCGTTTTATTGTCATTTTAAGCTTTTCATTTATTAAAATTTTGAATAAAAAAAATAGTTGGTCATTGGTCAAATGGAATCAGTATCGCCCTTCATAATAATTACATTAGCATTTTATTCTTACTAGAAGTAAGGAAGCATCGAAGACAAGGGAGAGTTTATTCATATCAAATGCATAGCTGCTAGCTTGTGCTGAATTTTTATACCACTAAAATTAAATAGAATTTTTTATATTGTTAAAATTAAGCTGATCAGTAGGTTTGAGGGTATTAAGGGATTTCTTCGTTGCAATCAATTTATCCTTTTACATAGGTGCCAACCTTACATCGATTATCCGTAATACATGCGTTAATTTGAATCTGGTTTAATGATTTTCGAACCAGAATTTTTTCAAAGAAATGAAATTAAGTATGTTCCAGTAGCAAGCCCGAAATTAAATAAATAAAGATTCGTGAAATATATTTTCTGGTTTGAAATGACGTTAACCTGGATCAAACTAATCCATTATATTACGGAAGATTAGTTGAAAGTTGGCAGCTATGCTTTTATCTACCGAATTATGAATTCATGAAAATGTTACATTCTAAAGCTTTTGACGTAAATTGTTTAAACTAAATTAAAATATTTACATAATCATTTAATAAATTTTTGAAGGATTTTAGGAAGATGGAAGGATTTAGAAGGATGAATTAAATTTAAATTTACAGGGATTTTGTGCAATATTTATAACCTCACTCAAATCTTTTATTTTAAATTGTTTTCTTAGTATTTTGTAGAATTATATAAAGTGTACAAATAGGATTTTCTTACAATATAAATATGCAAATATTTCCGAATATAAAAATCCCCACCCCCCTCCTTCAGCGCCAAGAAAGCTGTAAAGATACAAAGGCAAAAGAAATCATCCTTTAAAAAATATTTTCGTTTTGTGTATCCAAAAATCTTTTGGAACAAGATAAAGTAATCTATCTGAGAGAACTCATTCTAAAAACTCATTCTAATCAGTATTACGTATCAACTGACGTATTAAAAGAATTTTATAATAAGTAGTTTTAATGTGCCGTCGGTAGATACAGTGTTGCCAGATGGGCTACTTTTTTTAAATTCAGGTTCTTGATTGACGCCACTTTTTTGCAATGGTAAAATGCCTTTTATTTAATGACATCTTAAGTAAGTCGAAAATAAAGAGAATTTCACTGTTTCGATAAAGTGATGCCAATCAATAAATCCGCGTTAAAAAATACTAAGTAGCCCGCTGGCAACATTGGGTAGATAAAAGGTTAATTCTTAAAGAATTAAAAACTTTTCACCAGTTTTTAAAAGCAGAAATTTGTGCCTAAGTGAATTGCTAAAATGCTCGGATTAAGTTAAAATTACAATAAAATTTTCCTGGTCAGAAATAATGAAGGATTTGATCACATTTTGCTGCACTTACACTGGTCGTTAGTACCTAAGAGGTTTAGGGCTTCAAAACGCATCGAAAGTTACACACATCGTGTGTATTTATATGAAAGATTTCAAAATGAATAGCCTTTTGTATGTAAAATAAATAAGCATACATACGAAAATTTTACTTCTAGAATATTATGTATACAAGAAGGAGTTTTTATCGGTTTGAGATGTCATTGAAAATTATCATTAAACACTTATTCTAAACCTTGAAAACATGCTAATCTGCTTTGAAAATTTCAGAAAAAAATTTGAAAATTTTATAACAGCACAAGTGTGATTTATGTAATTGCACTCAAAATGTCAAGTGTGAAAGTTTTTCAAAAATATCTTCTTTTACCGAATAGAATTTTGAATAACTTTATAAACGGTCCTTTTATGGAGGCTTATTTTTAAATGCGGGGGTACCTTGTCAATATATTCATCTTTCATTTTTACACAGACTAAACATTTACAAAGGCGACATAAATGATATGAGATATTTACCAAACATTCTATGCTAATTGGCCTTCTTGTCAGTAAATGATAGAATGAAACTCAGAACCTAATGTACAAGGATGTCACTCTCGCAAGTATTCCTGTTAAACTATTCAAGTAAGTGACAGATTTTACACGGAAACTAAAGAAACTTTTGAAATGCATTTCCCTATACATGTCACAAAATATTTACAAGTGCAGAAGTGTTCTGAATTTATGAAATTGTTTTAAATTAGGTTTCCGATACGAAATATGCGCAATCGGTTTATTAATTTTAAAATATTCTTCCCAAACGCTTTATCCCTTTTAGGGGCACCGTTTGCAGTCTGCAAATGGTTAATTTTAATGTCTGCAGTACAAAAAGGCACCAGTAATTTTAAATACAATTTCAATATTATAATATTAATGAAAAAGCGCTTATGATTATTTTCAAATAAATCTGTTCAAAAATTACGGTTTAAATAGATTATTTGAATACTTTTGGAGCAAAAATGTCTTGCCTTTAAAAAGGTGAAAAATCATTGTCGAAAGTAATCTTTGTTTCTAGACTTCTCACAGTACAATAGAATTGTGTGATTTTTTAAATTAAACTTTCATCTGTGCCTTCAGAAGTTTCGGATGATGATGACTAAAATATATTTCGTATTTAAATTAATTGAAAAATCAGCCGGTGTCATAAATAAATAATTCTTCAAGTGATGATTCGTTAGCATTCAATGACAGAGTGGAGAGTGCGAAGTGAAAACAGATTTCTTATAACAAGCTGAATCTCAGTTTAAATACAACGATACATTTATACTAAAAGGTGAATAGAATTTTAAAAAATGTACTTCTTATTAAAAGATAATATTAAATGATGCTGAATATGTTTAAAATAGTGTATAAAATCGAAAACTGTTGAGATAACCGCGATTCGTGTTCAGACATTCTGCATTGTATTAATAACTATTTGATTATTAAAAAGTGCAATTTGTTGAAGATAGAATTGTTGAAGATAGACAAGTAAAAATTTGTATGGAAATTGTAAGAGTTAGGAATGTGTTAAAAAACACCAGAAATAAATGTTAGAGTTACACTCATCCCGAATATTCTAGAATGATGTACGCGGATCCGAACCAAAGGTTAAACACGTCTTTTGCCTGTAGAATCAGAATCTGCAATAAAAAAAATCAATCACGATTTCAAAGTTGAAGCCCTCTGACCACCAGGGTTCAGTTGCGATGGTCATATTTGGTATCAATGCGTAGATTTTTAAAAAAATTTAACACATGTATTTTCGCTTTTTAAACTGATGTGCATTAGCGGAGTTAGTTATTCGACCGTCTATTTAGAACAAGAAAATGTTTTTGAATTACAAAATGATTACTACCGGAAAAATAATTAAATTGTTTTATAAAAGCATTTTCAGATGGCTTAACACGTATGTTAAAACAAACAAACAAAAAAAAGATTCGCGTTGCCGAAGTTGTCGTGGGATGTATCTTGGAAGTGAAGGACAAAGAAAGATACATGTAAGTAACATTCGAGACATCTTCTTCGATGGGTGTTCAGATGCCCGGTAAATTTTCGGCCGATGTCCTTGCGCCCGCGAGCGGAAACAAAATATTTTAGGAATGTGTCCTAAAACGTTCAAATCTGTCGTGCACATGAAACTGTTAAGAAAGGGGAAATAACAAATAACCAAAATAGTGAAGCTTAAACTGTAACCGTTTATTCTGCGATGCATTACCTAAGTGGACAAACAGTAAATTTAAGAAGAAAGTTTCTCTTTTTTTTAAATGTCTCATGAATGACAATTTTCAATTAAAAATAATGGTAAAAACTTACATTCAGTTTTACTAGCGTGAATTTGCAATGACTGTAGTATTTCCGCCACACTGTGACAACGTATTGCCTATGTCAGTAAAAATGTTTTAATAGCCTGGCAAATTGACACCAGGAATAGAAATGACTACCATATGTGAGAGAAAAACTTTTTTCGCTTAATTAGGTGCTTAAAAGCAAGTTGTAATTTCCTATTTACGTTTACTGGAGAAGTTTACACCGGCTGTAATCAATAATTTGTTTATACTATTAATAGAAACAGCCGCTATCTTGTGTTCATCAGTTACTCCACTTGTAACTGATAATTTGTAACATTACATGTTGGACAAAAAACTGTGTCTCCTTCTCTTTAATGTCTGCTTTTTAAACCTTTCAATACTGGCGAAAAATTTTAACAATTTAATTTAAATTTCGAACTGTCATAATGGCATCAGAACGTTTGCTATAAAAAATCGGTTTACTATTACGTGAATTATTATTATTTTTCCTTATTTGGAAATAAATTTGCTCATAAATTCCGGCAGCATTTATTTTATCAGTCGGAATGCCTTGTTCCGAAAAGGATTAACCCATTAACTCTTTCAAGGTCGGTGGCTAGAGGGTCTAGCCACCAAATTTTAATGTCAAAACAGACAACTGGTACCAAGAATATTTTAATAAAATTTTGCTTTTCTAATAAAAGTTCATATTCGCGGATTTTTATTTTCTAAGGAATTCGTTTTAATATTCTGGTGTCAGTCAATTATTTCATCATTTTATGAACAAAATACTTCTGCTCTTGAAAGGGTTAACGCTCGAATTATTTTCTTCGCTAAAATTTTAATTTTGTATTTCCCACCACTTTTAAAAGCAAATTAACTTTTATCTGAATTTATCGAGGATTCTGTCTCATGAAATAAGGTATATATTTATCTTCCTCTTTACTGGTGGGAAAACCGCTTTCTTGCTGTTTTTGTAACCGTCTTTAAAAAAGGACGCTGGGCATTAATAGGTTAATGCGAAAGCCTATTTAACTATTTCTTTAAAAGATTGTTGAAAGTTGATTCGTACCTTCAAGTTTCATAGCTAAGCTTCATCTACTAAGGGTATTTTGGAAATTTTGTAGTTGCCAGAGAATTTCTGTATTTTAAACTCTAGTATTACCTTGACAAAAATTTTCAGCCTTTTCTTTTATTTTTGTACCCTTTTCTTTTTTATGCATTAACACTAGATGTGCTATAGTTAGAGTTTTATCATGACGCCCTCATGATATGTTATTTACTCATATACAGGGAGTGGAGTAGCTCCGCTTCTGGGTATCCCATCAACAAGATGTACTTATCACTTTTCACTGCTTTATTATTTTTAAAAATGTAAAATCATAGATACCAAACTGTGTTCGTTTTATTAGCAATTTTCCTAAAATTATTTACATTAAAAAAAAAAGAAAATATCAGTTTTTTATGGAATTTTCAATTTAACATCAAATAAAACTAAAAAAATCCTTTTATTTGATGTTTTATATGATTCGTTCGATCTGTCTTATACGATCACAAAGTAGCCAGTTTAGATCTGAGAACCGCATTCATTTTCTAGTCTTCACAACAGGCATCCCTTAGGAATAAATCTGAAATTAACTTTTAATAGCATCAAATATCGTTTTCAATAAATCCTCATAAAGTGTTTTCCAAAGACCAATTCAAAAATAAATGACACATATCTCCAATCTTTTGAACGGCAAATCCAAATTTGAAAGTTATTTGTCACTTTCTGAGGTAACGACATAAAAACTTTTTTTAGTCGTTTGACGGAAAGATTTTAAGAAACATGGATTGATCTTTCAAAGTTAAGATAACTTAGAAGTAAAAGAAAAATGTTTCTAAACTGATCAAAGCCGATATATGAAACAAGATTGATAAGAAAACATTGAAAAAAAGTCTTATGAGAAAATGTTGAGAGGGGATAAATAATGATTTATACGAAAATATCGACGAAAATTCTATTGATGGTAAAAAATTATTTTTATACTTAAAATAAACTGAACGAATTTATTACAGATAAATTTTTATTATAAAATAAGACGTCAGCCTCTATTTTGCATAACAATTATATTTTTTAAATATTTTTTTATTCATGTTAAAAAACTGGGATCAGGATATGTAAAGATATTTGATATTTGTTTAATATTTGCTTAATTTTTTTTAAATGCTTAAATAATAGTTTGAAAGAAATCATTCATTTATTTTCACTATTAAAGAATCAAAAAATAAAATAAAACAGAAAAAGAAATAAACATTTTTGTGTAGTGTAATTATTAAAAAAAGTTTTTGTCAGATATCTGTTGCAGTGTTGTTGAATTTTTTCATTCAAAGTGTTTGCCACTCCATTTTTCAAGTAAAGATTTTACCTCAAAGTATTGCAATATAACGTTAAATCAGCTTCACAATGCTTTCAAATTTCTCATTTTCATTTAAATGTAAGTGGGTGAGGGTGATCGCAGATCGTACAAAGGATTTCGTTTAATACATCTTTCAATACAATTTATCTTTTAATTAATAATTCCAAATCGTTAATTTAGAGTATTAAATTCTCATATAGATGGTAGCATCAATAAATCTAATTTAAAAAAAATAAAGAAGGAATATTTTTATTTTAATGAAATTTAAAATGTTCAAATCAAATTATTTTAAATAAAATCCAAAATTCTAATTTTTCTTAAAAATCCGAAATTAAAAAAATTAGCCGAGATATGAATAAAATTTTAAGTTTTGAAAAGCGGAAAAAATGGTAAGCCCTTTCCGGCACAGGCAAAATCTGTAATAAAATGAGAAGTATTTTATAGAAATTTGTGCATTGAGTTTTTTTTTATAAAGGAAAAATTTCTTTAACCCTTTCCGGAACGGGCAAAATTTGTTAGTAACATTAGAAATTATCGACTGACACCGGAATTCACAAATAAATTTTTTAAATATTTTGAAATCCTTAATTTACGCTTTTATTGTAAACACAAATTTTAGTAAAATATTGCTGGTGCCTTTTGCAAATTTAGAATTAAAATTAGGTATCCCAGACCGGGCACAGTGTGCCGGAAAGGTTTATTTAAAATGCTGAATCATTAACGAATCGCAAAAAATTTAAATCCAAAAGAAAACTGAATTCCGTAAAATATTATGAATGTCAGATGAACGAAACCCTAATAATATAAACCCTTCAAGTGCCCAAAAATATGAAATTTCATTTTATTAAATCAGGCGTAATATTAAAATTTCAATTTCCAGCATCGAAGTTCGAAGTAACAACCTTCTGTTCACTAGCGAGATGCTTTATTTCCAAGCTATGACTTTAAAACGAAAAATGTTGAAATCAATGTTCTCTTCTAAAATTTAAATCCAAAAATTAGACAAATGATATGGATAAAATTTATTTATTAAAATAAAAATAAAAAATATTTTTTTTTCAATAAATTTTATGATTTGTCGTGTGACACTAGGTATTCAGCTATAATCATACCAGTAAATTTTTACTGAAATGAAATCCTTATCAGAGACGATAAGGATTTCATCTGACGAAAAAAACCCATAAAAATATAGAAGAAACAGAACAAATGACCTCAAGTGATCTCATAAAAAGTAATAAAATAAATAAAATTAAACAATTAGGAAATTATGTGACAAACGTAGCAAAGAAATTGCTTTCGTATGATACAAAGTTTTATAAATATTGAAATTATGGTGTCAGAGCTGTTGCACTTTTATAATGCAAAAATCTATGAATGCAATATTTACTGCGATTCTATTCATTAAATCACCATACAGAAATAGTAGGATTTCCTCTTAAATTGGACGTCATCACTTTAACAACCTAGAATCATAACCTATCATGGATAATTGAATTATTTATGTATAATTGGATTTAATATAATGAAAAAAAAAACTTTTATTAATATCTTTTTCCGTTTTCATTTGATTTTCATAAAACTTAAAAAAGAATTTAGATCAATACATTTCTTGTGACAGGGGCACTGTTCCACCAATGAGGACGCAAAAAGGTGCCTCATTTGGACTTTATCGTGGTCACATGCGAATTCCTTGTACACAGAAATCAAGAGCTTGAGCGAAAAATGGAATAGGTTGCAGAAATTGATTATGAACGACAGATGGGCCAAGTGACAGCAGTCGATAGAAGAGCTACAGCACAACGTTTTGTGACACTCTAAGAATCAGAATTGTCTGAAGCACATTCGCATCCTCTACTGTTTGGATATTAACCCTTGGCACTGCGTTGTTTTCACTGCGAAGACATCATCTTTCCTTCCAAAATTCGTTTTTGGCACCAATAATAAAGGAAAATAAAATTTTCCTTATTTAATCAGAGAATTTTTTTTTTTAATCGTCTACTTCAAAGAAAGTTCTATTAAAAAAGTGGTGCTAATCGTATAAAATTTTTGTGTAAGAGGCACCGGAGTCCGAATAGTTTTATTTATCTATAATGGTTCAAAATATCTGAGAAGATTATTATACATTTTCTTTAATACTCTTTTTAAAGCTTTCCAACAGAGTCAGAAAGTGTATGTGAATTCGGTTTGTCTGTCTGTCTTTCTTCTAACTCGCGTAAACAGTGTCGGATTAAAACGAAATAGATATATTTGAAAGATATTCACTATTGCAAACAAACTGGAATCCCTCGGTATCACATTGTTTAACTGCAAGTTGTTTATCTTAGACTAAAGTGCGTACAGCATCCATCAGCAGTGGTACGCAGATTTAAATTGAACAATGTATTATTATGCAATGTATTATTATTACTGGTATAAATATAAATATTTTCGAAGCAAAATTTTACACAATATTAATTTATTTATTTATAATTCATTTGTTGCAACTTTGCAAAAATAAATAAAATAAAATAAATTATAATATAATTTTTTTAATGTGTAAAAATCATTTAATGCACAGATTTTTTGTTTATTTAATTAATCATGATTACCAACTAATTACTTTTTTCTTCTGAAAATATAGGCGTTTCATTTTCTCTATGATTATTATGCAGACACATTATGCAGACACATTATTACGCACATATGCGTCTGTAATGCAGTTTTGCCAGATGGGCTACCTTTTTAAAATTCAAATTCTTGATTGGCACCACTTTTTACAAATGATAAAATGTGCCCTGTTCATTGTCATGATAATTAAAGCGAAAACAAAAGGTAATTTACCGTTTCAAAAAAGTGGTGTCAATCAACAAATCCGAATTTTAAAAAAGTAGTCCACTGGCAACATTGCTTTAATGGAAAAAACATGTAAAATAAACTAATTAATATAGGTAATATATTAAGGTTATTGTGCAAAAAATAATATTGTGCAAATCTACAGATCATAATTTATTTTCAAGTTTAATTTCAAGCCAAAATACTGAATAATTTTTTTGTAAAGTGTACGACAAAATGTAATTTGTGTAGCCTAGTAGAGAATTTGCTTCGCTCATCTTATAAAATACAACCACACTTAAAATCATCTTTTCTTTTATTTAACCCCTTGCGGGGCAGTGGTTTCATAGATATACCACTTAATTTTAATTCCTAAACGTCACATTCGCACCGGAAATTTATTAAAGAAAATTACGGTTTATTGAATGCGTGACGTATAGCGTTTTCTTATTTACAAATAAAGTTGGTTTCAAATCCCGGTGTCGGTCATTAATTTCAATACTTAAGCAATGAATTTTCCCTGCCCCGCAAAGGGTTAACTTGCTGACACCCAAACCAGCAAGATTTCACGATGCAATTCTATTAGAATTACGTTGCAGCAAAATGAGACAAGCACTTAATCTATTTCCCATTTCCACCATACTTTTTCCGGTGTATCTGAAAATAAAGATTTTTTATATTTTTAGTACGCAAGTTGATTTGTGAGGAAAACGTACATAATATAGACTAATGTGCATGAATATTTGATCAATTAGCCACTTAACACATCAATATTTTTGAAAAAAAATCTTTCAAATAATGCCTATTTTTTATGTCTCTACAGCATTTTTAGTCTTTTATCCCCGGTTTTTCAAAGCAGAAATTTTTGCCTAATTGAATCAGAAAAATGCTCGGGCTAAACGATGCAAAATACCGCAACTCACATAATCTTAACCCTTCATTGCACCGTGGGTCATAAAATATCACATACCTAAAATCACAATAATTCTCATTATGTGTCATGAATTTGGCCAATAGGATCACTGGAACTGATAAAGAGGAGTCCAAAGAATAATAAAACACTTATTTTGTCCTTATGAGCTGGCTGCATTGGACACAAAATTAGAATTTATCCTTCGGAAAGAAATAAAAAATCGATCATGCTAATTAAAACCGATTTTACTTTTATTGTTTTTTTAATACTAAAAATATTAATATAAAACATATTGCACAGTGTTCAGCAGATAATTATTTAAAGCCATTCAACTGCGAAATATAGCAATACAATACTTAAAAACCCTAATTGTGTATATAGGGTATACGCCATAAAATATAAAATTTTAGCTGAAAATTTGAAATTTAATTTTTTTCCATTATTACACCGATATATAGATTACAAACAATTTTTTTCATATCATTAGAAAAAATCGTGCAGTGAAAGGTTAAACGTTGTTGGAAGGTGTTAATAACACTTATGAAGATTAAAAATTACATTTTCTTTATTTTTCATGCTGTCATTGATGACAGCATAATCTCATGATTATAAACAGTTTTAGCCCATATTCATACAAATAAATATATTTATTATTTAAAGTATTTACGACAAACATTTTTCGGTGTGAGTTTTAGATAAATTCTTTCTGAAGTTCTTTAATGATAAACAAATTCTACATTCGCGAAAATCTTCATAATAAATAGAGTTCGCATATTTTTATCCCACATATAAAAAAGCTTTTCCACTTTATTTAATTTCAGAAAAGTAATGCAAATCTGGGAAACAAAAGACGAGATTCTAAGTTCTGTATTTTAAAAATTAAATAAAAAAAATATCTAATTATTAATTATGTGTAATTTCAAATGCTTCTCCGTGCTCTGACATGAAAAGAGGCAAAAATTCTAATCTTCTGCGACCACTAATTACCGAGCTATGGTACTTGAAATATTATGATATTTTTTTCACTTTCGGACGCTAAGACCGTTTAAACAGGATTTCAACTTTTCAAAAGCAGAAAAAAAAAAATGCATGTTATTCATGCTGACTGCAACTATCAGTGTTCAAGAAAATTAATTAGTTAAATAAAATAACTTAAAGTACATACATAAAATTGAATAAAAATTGAAAATGAATACATATATATTTTTTTACAGGTAAACCACTAATAATACTTAAAACACATATATTATATTAACGATCCTTAATTTGGTGAAATGTTTTTGAAGAATTTCCTATGAATAATCGCTTTTTTTCGACCATATGCTCAGTTCTATATATCACATATTACCAGTTTTGCGCCGTCTAATTTGCGAAATATATATATATATTATTGAAGAATAAGTTTTTTGTGAAAAATATTGCTCAATTTCCTAATTTTTTTATGATACTTTTTTAAAACTTTCATGCATATATGATTGTTTTAAAAAATAACGGACTAGATATTGAGAACAAATAGAAAAAAAAAGTCAAATCCCGCATAAAGCATAGATTACGAAATACGTTCTAACTTAGTCAAAATAAAATAACAGAAGTTTACAATTTAACCTTTACGCAGGGGCTCGCTCAGTGTCTATCTGAGAATACATGTATTCCCGGACAGATGCTGTCACAGCCCCTCTGTAAAGGTTAATATTATGAAAGATGATGTTTAATGACAGAGATAATAAAACGCAAAACACAATTGAAAACACATTTTAATCGATTCCCATTTACAGTCAGAGAAGCATCCGAAATCTTTTCAGTAACCGCTTTTTTTTATTTACAAATCTGTATACACAGCCCTTAATATGTAAAAATTTTCTAGTATGTATAGAGTGTAAAATATTTCACTCAAAATTCGAACTGATTACATGCAGATTAATTTGTACTTTAAAAATCCCGTTTCAAGTTATATTTTAATTTTATCTACTATAAACGGAGTATTATATCCTCTTTGGTGACAAGTACAGGGTTTCCATTCGGTCCGCTTATGAAACACCACTTTCGTTTGAAGAAAACTTTTATTTATAAATTTCGCAAAAACATACGAGAAAGTTCGCTTCACTTGCAATCTTTCGAGATACCTACCGCGAATTCCTTTCTAAAAAAATATTGGTTTTCAATAAGCAGACCAGTGGGAGCCCCTTAAATTTATTGTTGCAATTGGACTATTTTTTAAAAAAATTCATGGCACCACTTTTTTTGTAATAGCAAAATTTTATTTATTTAATGAATATATTTTTTATTTAACCCGTTTCGGCACACTGTGCCTAGTCCGGTATACCTAATTTTAATTCCAAACTTGCAGTCTGCACCAATAAAATTTTAATAAAATTTTAATTTTACAGTGATAGCTTAATTAAGAGATTCTTAATTTCTGAAAAAGTCGTTTGTAAATTCTGGTGTAAGTCGATAATTTCTCATTTTACTAACAGAGTTTGCCCGTGCCAAAAAGTGTTAAGAAGAAAATAAGTTCATTTTACCCTTTCAGAAGTCTTTCGCTGGCATCCTCAATGGTTGCTCTCTTTGTATAATCATTGCCTTAGAGAGTCTGTGTTTCCCAGTAGTTGGAAGCGAGCTGTTGCTATCTACTTTCCGAAGGAAGGTAGAGTAAAAGCGATCCCGCTTCCTACCGTCCTATCTGTTTGCTTCCCGTCGTCTGGAAGATCTTGGATAAGTTGTGCGCAACTCGACTAATGAGCTTCCTCGAGTCCAATGGCGTACTCGATGACAGACAATACGGTTTCAGAAGAAATCGATCTACCATCGATGCGCTCCATGAGGTGGTCAAGTACGTTTCGCAGAGAAAGAGAACGGGTCACTTCACCTGTCTCGTGAGCCTGGATATCAAGAATGCCTTCAACAGCGCCCGGCGGGACGACTTGCTACGCCTTCTGGCGGAGTACGGAGTCCCTTCGGAGCTCCTGGGCTTGATCGATTCTTTGGAATAGATCGGTCATCTCGAACGCTGAAGAGCATTATTTTAATGTTGGAGTGCCGCAGGGTTCGTGTCTCGGGCCGGTCCTGTGGCTGGTGCTAATCAACAGCTTGTTGAGACGGCTTGGAATTGAGGAGGCTTGGACCATACTTGTCTTTGCCGGCGATATTCTCATCCTTGCACGTTCTACGGCTGTCTCCAGGTTCGCTGACATCGTCCAGCGGGTTCTCGCAGAGATCCTAGCGTGGGCGGTAGGATGCGACCTGGAGTTCAGCTTCCACAAGTGCTTGTACACTGTCATACCAGCTAAGGGAAAGATGGATTACGAACCCTCATTACGCATCCGGATGGGTGGACATAGGATTAAGTTTTCTAAACAAATCAAGTACCTAGGTGTGGTCATAGATAAGGACTACAGCTGGATGCCTCACTTGGACCTCGTCCGAGAGAAGGTGACCAGAATCCAGTACAAGCTCACCAGATTGGCAACTGCTACGTGGGGACTTAAGCCCGAAGTCCGAAAGGCGGTGTACTCGGTGGTGGCCGAGCGCATAGTCTTGTATCCGGCCCCTACTTGGTACTCCAGCAAAGTGGCTCTTCGTCAGAGACTGCTGAGTATTCAGCGAGGTCTCCTGCTGTGCGTCACCAAGTGTTACATTACGGTGTCAACCGCTGCGTTGAACGTCTTGTTCGGGGTGATTCCCCTGGACCTCCGTGCTCGTATCGAACGCGACTTCGAGGCCCTCACGAGATGGGGCGAAAGCGTTGATAGACCAAACCTTTCGCCAGAGATGGTGGAGGTTTGGAAGTACCGACCCCAACGACGCTATCCGGCACGAATACCTTGGACGCCGGAACTCAGCCGGAAGTCTCCGTATACTTATTATACGGACGGTTCCAAGCTGGTGGACGAGAGTGTTGGCTGTGCCTACCACCTCGCCACTAGGGATGGTGTTGTTGCGGAGGGAAGGTTCCGTCTCTCTGATGGGTCGACTGTCTTCGCGGCCGAGGTCCATGCGATCAAGGAAGCGATTGCGGACGCCCTTCGGAGGGGTCTCAGTGAACTGGATATCTACTCGGATTCGAGATCGGCGCTTCAAGCTCTTTACTCTTTGGTGCCTCGGCACAAAGCAGTAGCTGAGATTAGGAACTTGGTTGCAAATACAGGAATCCGGGTCCATATGCACTGGATTAAGGCTCATGTCGGGTACGCCTTTAACGAGCTGGCCGATTCCCTTGCGAAGGAAGCTGCGTGTCGACCGTCGGTCGACATACTTGTTCCTCTCTCAGGACGTCAAGTCAAGAGGAAGCTCCTTGGAGAGGCACTTTTGGATTGGCAGCAATGGTGGGAGCGATCTGAGGACGGCCGGTCGACGTATGAGATCTTCCCGAAGGTCTCCACTCGGAGAATACAGGGTGATTTCTTCCTCAACCAGGTCCTAACGGGACATGGTGCCTTTAGCGACCATCAAGCCCGCTTCTTTAAAGGCAACCCTGCGTGCTTTTGCGGGAACGGGGTGAGTACGATTAGACACTGCGTCTATGAGTGCCCCCTGTGGAAGTCCATTAGGGAAAAGTGCTTCCCATCTAACTTCCGAACTCGAACGCTTTCCAATCTTGTCTTTGACAATTATAGCAGGAAAGGTATCGTCGACATCGTTGGTGAACTTTTGACAAAGACGATGGATCGGGTTGGTCGTCGGGCCAATTGAGCTCTCGACTGTCTCGACCGAAGTCTTCGAACGCATGATGATTTCCCAGATCACTCGAACGCAACACTCGCTAAGAGGAATCCGAGGCCTCTTGTAGGCGCGATTTGGACGAAGCGACTATACAAGGTTTTCCGGGTTTTCCTTGTACGTAACGAGAATTTGAGTCGCTTTCCTGTAAGTCCTCCCGGAAGGCTGGGTCTCTGGATCAGCGGTTGTTCAGGCAGCTTTTGCTACGGTACCTGCATGGTTGCTCCAATCGGCGTGTTGGGCGCGGGCGGTGCCGTGTCGGTGGCTGCGGATGGTGAGCGGCCGAGGCCGCGACGCTGAGGCCATGTCCGTAGGCCGGGTGTCCTCGCTTGTCTTCCTGGCCGGCAGCGGGCGCTGTCGCGAGGCCGGACGTCACTTGGTTCCTCCTCATTGGAGGTCTCGTGACCTCCCTGCGTGGACCGCATGGAGCCACTCGGCTCTGGATCGGGAAACTCACTGTTTTATCAACCCCTAGGTGACGGGAGCCTTTTATTACGAAAATTTTAATGCTTTATCACCGGTTTTTAAAAAAGACATATTTTGTGTCGTATTAAATTGGGGAAAGTAAGGCAAGTGATTAACCCTCCAAGCGTCTTGCAAATGGGTAAAATTGTAATGTTGTTTTCTCTGCATTTTGTTTTAAATGCTAATAAAATATGATTATGTCAATATTACATAAAAAATCTTATTTAGGAATATAAATGTAATCCTTGAGAGTCCTAATCATTCTTCAATGCTTTGAAAATTCATTAAATTTATAGAATTATAATATCTTAAACATTGCTTACATTGCAGTGAAACCTGGAGCTTAGTGTACGGAATTTTACGGGATAAACGCTTAGAGGGTTAAATAACACAAATTGTAGAATAAAATTTTGCTTGCTGGGATAAATAAAGATTCTTAAGCCTTTTTACGGCACTTGTACGTGTGGTTAAGGCGAAGAAACTTAGTTTATACTACTGGTGTCCGGAGCGTTTGGAGAACCCAGGATACTAGTAGTCAATGAAAATCACCTCTTAAGTGCAGAGGGTTAAACGTTTCTATAAAGCAATTTGGAGATAGGTCAGATATTATAGAGTTCCGGAGGGGAAGAGGAATTTTGACCTTTAAAAAAGACAAGATCTGAAATCTTCCCGGTGTATTTGTCATTTCTTGGAGGGGAATGTTCTCTGTTGGACTACAGTCTTGATGTAGATCTACGCCTATCCATTTAGGACTGACATTCTTGTTTCTGAATTTTGCCTGATGTTGGGGAAAAAAGTCGACTGGTTAAAATCAGATTTCCGAACTATGGATGGCGGTTAAGAAGGAGGTTACTGTCTAAATTTTGCATCCTAATTTGATTAGACAACGTATCCCTTACTATTACTTTGTAATAATTATAACATTTAGTTTCATTTTTTATGTTTGAGTCAATGTAAAATATTTATAACATTTTTTCGTAATCTCACCAATCTTTTCTTCATTCATGTAGGTTCATGGTCAGCCTAACATAGAACTAGGAATGATAATTCTGTGTTTTAGCACACCAGTAGTTTGTTAAAGAAAATCTTGTTTCATTTAATCGGGACATTTTTACAACACAACAAAATTTTCTGTAACGAAATATTGCAAAAACGCGAAAATATTATTCCTAAAATTATAGTAATGTGGTATTATAGTAATATAATACCACATTATAACTATAATTATAGTATAGTGATGTGGTTTATCCCTTGTAATAAAGCGTAACAAATCATTAATTATCAATTCCCAAATACTTTTTAAAATAATAACTAACTTTAAATGTGTTTCCAAACAGTGATCATAGATTCAGAAAATGTTATTAATTGCACATTACACTTTAAAAGCTCGTTTGTGAATGTTTATTAAGCAGAATATAAATTTAATATGTTTTTTTAATGGCAGCATTGGGAAGTATTTAAGAAACTAACTGTTTTCAAATTTGTGGTCAAAAAGTCAACTGACATCTGCTTTACAATTTGAATTATGAAATAAATGGCGCCCAATATAAAGACTTTTGAAGTTGTTAAAACTGAACACAAATATCTCGATAGATGTAATGCATTTGTGTTCTACTAATGGGTAGTATATGGTGATCGCGATTCATCTCCTGTGAAAACAAATTTTCACAGGGATTTCGATAGTATAGTTTCAGAATGACATAAATATGATTATTTTTTAAGGCGCATTTTTTAACCATTTCTTCACGATGGTTTTGAGCAACGCTATGGTACAGTAGCAAAATTACTGTTGATAGGAGAATATTATTTACTAATAACTGAAGTTCTTTTTCTTGGTACTCTAAGCGTAAACTAAAATTTTTAAGCTAATAAAAGTCGGTATTTTTCATTTCCGTTGAAAATGCGCATTCATTAAGAGGGGCAAAGCATTTCTTTTTATAAATAAAATGCTCAAATACGTGAATGACACCAGAATTGAAAAATAAATTTATTTCAAAACAGATTTAAAAAAAAAAGATTCTTCACGTTATTGATAAAGTTGAAATTTTCATTTCAAAATTCTGGTGTGAATGTGGTATTTCGCAATTAAAATTAAGTGGGATATATTTTATCTCACTGCGCTTCAAAGAGTTAAAGCATACGAGTATTTTAACCCAATCAGGACCACTATCTTTTACACGAATTTTATTCGTTTTGCAACAGTCTTTGTTCATTATTGGACCTGGATCACGGAAATGTTGTAATTAAACATAAACATTTTTTTTCTTTTTTCAGTGGGATTAATTTCAAGAGCTGTAAATTCTTTTTGAGAGTGCATATATACACCCCAAGCCACTGAAAGGGTAAAGTTTAAACATTTGATATTAGTAAAAATTAAAATTTAAAAACTGTAACGCAAAATTCTGCATTTTTTACGACCTCTATTCAGAACTCAACGCACTGCTAAAACGAGTAATATAAGCAAATTCCGTGCTAATAATGATGAAAATCGTGCAACACAACTTTGCATTTGCTGAAAGGAATTTTTTTTCATCATTGACATTTAGAGAGACAATACTAAAAACTTTTATTCTTGTCATTTTAACTGCATGTAGAAGGGTCGTTCAATTCAGAATATTCTTGGGATTTTGGTTAGTTATGGGCCAGAAATTTCGATAAGTACTGTTCGATATATCTCAATCAAGAATTTTCTTTTCCATTATGTAAAACAAGTATTTCGCAAAAAATCTGGTGAAATTATTTGAAGTTCTTGAAACGCACGAACCCTGTATATTGTTACTTATATGGCAATTTTCGCGAAAATTGATCTTTTAACCTTTTTTTGCGCAGTGTTGTCCGGCCGGCAACTCCTAATTTTAATTCCAAACTTACAAACGGCATCAATAAAATGTTGATATAATTTTACTTTTACAATGAATGAAAGCTTAAATTAAGGAATTCATAATATCTAGACAAGTCCTTTATAAATCCCGGTGTCAATCGACAATTTCTCATTTTACTACTAGAATTCGCTTGCCCCGGAAAGGGTTAAATTGCAGCACTAAAGAAAATTAATCAACATCGATAAAAATATTAAGAACATTTTATAAATTAAATATGATAGTACGCTGTTTCATTCGGATATTAAAACTAATCTAGTTTGTCACGTTATCATGCTGCTTCCTCCTCTAGCATGAAAAAGTGCCGTATATACTCGCATGAGGTGCACTTTTTTTTCCAAAAAAAATTAGAGCAAAACTCCTACTTGCGCCTTATACACGGAATAACTTTTTACTGTTGGATGCAGTCGAACGATATACATATGAAACAAGAAATTATTCAAAGAAGGTATTAAAACTCGGAAAATCTAATTACTTAATTAAAGTATTACTGCATATTTATTTTATTCCTTGCAGTTTTTTATTCAACAGAGCTAATGAATTTTCGTCTTGTTTTCTGGTCTGATGTAATGTTTGGTTCGACTTTTTTTTACTGAAATTCATTTGGTCATGCCGACCCAGTGGCGTGGTTGGTAGCGTCAGCTCTTCCCACACCGCTGGACCCTGGTTCGAGTCCAGCTAGCGGCATGGCTGTCTGTGTTGTCCCTGTGATGTGTATTAAAAATGTATGTACTGTATTTCCTGTAATAATAAAGTGTTCTGTATATGTTTCTGTGCATTATGGATCATTCGAGGTAACAGCTATTGTAGCTATAGACCTCAAAGCATTGTTCACTCAAACTCATTTGGTCATTCTTCATTAGCGTATGAAATTTATAGTGCGCGTTATATACGAGATTTTAAGAAATCGCCATTTTTACTTGTAAAGTAAGGGTGCGCCTTATACACGCGTGTACCCTATACACGAATAAATACGGTATTACTGTAGAACCTCGATAATTCAGATTTTCGAAAATCCGGATTGTTCGGAGAATGTGAACATATGAAATAAAATAAAACATACTCGCAGAAAATCACTTTTATATTGAACATTTTCAATATTTAGAGACAGTAAAAATGTTTACTTTGTAATTATAAAATTTGTCATATTCTGCTGTGCCAATTTTGCAAAACGTCACACATTCCCTTGAGCATAAATAGTTTGTTGGATGCAGTCTCCACATGACGTTCAAAATAAATCATTAATTGTTCAAAGTGGGAAGTTGCTTCATTATAGCTTATAATTTCTGGTTGATCATCATTGATAATGGTATTCGTCTGCATCATCTTCATTTTCTTCAGTTGTGCACAAAGCGATTATTAAGTCATCTGTAAGCGGGGCATACTTTTTATTATATTCTGCTTGCAACCAATTGATAATGTCGCTGATATCAACATCTGAGCAACTATCATTTTTTAAAAATAAGCTGACAAAATCTTCTGGTGTAATTTCTCTTTCATTCTCGTTTATTCCTTTTTCTATTTCGAATTTTCGCAAGTGACTTGTAGAAGGGTTTTGGCACGAAGACAAGGAAACAGTCCCAAGAGACCTATGGACTACCTGACAAAGATTGGAAAGCGATCCGTATCAGTTAGTGTGTCTATAAGGACTGCTAACTTTTACTTTGTTTTCTTGCAATGCTCTGAGTAAAATTTTAAGCAGTGAGCTTTTGGTGACATTTCTAAAAGGATTAAATAGACAACTACGAAAACTGGAATTACCAAAGATAAAATTATGCATAGTTGTTCCTTTCATAGATCACATTAACGAGTTTAAATAAGAAAGCTTGAGGTATTTTTCCGAAAAGATTTCAGAAAATACTTTTTTATTCAGAATATGAGGCTGAAATCAATTTATGTTATAGAAAATTGACGATCACTTCTCAAACTTGAAAGAAAAAAAATCGACCAAATCGATCCGGATTAACGGGGTCCGAATGAGCGGGGTTCTACTGTATTACAGGCAAATCAGGGTAGCGGCTAAAAAAACATTATTTATAATTTATAAACTTTAGATAATCGTAAAGGGAACACCGCTTTTCTTGCAGTTCTTGCAGAAATAAATCACGAAACACTTTATTAAAAATTACTGGTTTACAAAAAATGGCAAGTGGGAACTTTGGGATTGTAATTAACACAATTCCACCATTTATTTAGTAAATCAATATTGATTTAAATACAAAAGAACAGTATGTTTTCAATCGTCACTAGTCCTTTGGGATCGAATGAGATTTCTACAATAATTATAGACAGGTTTCGGTATTATTATTGGTTTTATAGTTTGAGTTGATCACTTTTTTATCTCCATGGTTTTGACTTAAAAAGTATATGCTGGTCAGACCAATAAACGACAAAAATAGTGAGGCAGGGAAGCGTACGGTGGAAGCCGAAAAAAACAAGGGAAAACAGTGAGGATAAGGTATTTTAGTGTATAAAATTAAAAAATATATAAATCTATATTTTAATACTCACCGGTAAAAGTATGCTGTAAATGTGAAAGACATTATGTTTTTCACGCTGAGTGTTTGATAATTTCTGATTAGCGTACAATCCTGATATCTTGCTGTACTTAGGCGACGGCAAGTCAAACGAAGAGATGAAGCTTGGTCTCCGTCGCAAAGGTTAACGCTTTCACATGAAAATAGTATTTTTAAATACGAGTGTTTTCTTAATGCGTTGGTAGTGTGTTTTCGATAATCCTGTTTCATTTTCCTAGTTCGAGTGCCCCCACGTCTGCTATGACTGACAGAATCCGTATTGCTAACTTTCAGTGTATTTTTTAAAATCTTTCTTGAACATATGAAATAAAATGTGAGCTATCATATACTGATGGTGTTGTCACACGTAAAAACATTATCCTCAGCAGTAAGATTGCCTGTTTTTTCATATAGCTTGATATGTCCTGCTTTTTTTAATTGTATTATTAGTTTTATGCAATCACTGTTTCAAAAAGTCAGGGGTAACAATCATAACTAAAAAAAACAGGCCAAATGGCAACATCGCTAATCAGTAATTGAGTTGTCAAATTTAATAATGTTGTGTTTTCATTCGTGATACATGGCCGACTTTCAAGTAGTTTGCAGGAAGACAAATCTGGGTGAAACCCCAATATGTCAGATTTAATACACATTCACCCAGAAACTACATAAATAATTTTGGTGAAATCTGGAGTCCATATTTTCCGGGTAATGCTCAAGAGCAGACTTTTTTCTGCAACTAAAACTTTTTATTTTAGAGCAATGCCAATTTTTCAGAAATTTTGCGTTTCCAGATATATTTTAAACTAATCGAAATGTATTTAAAATGCCTGCTATGTATATGATCTGACATGTTTGATCTACCACCCAAGAAATATCACAATCACTCGAGTACTTTATGAAAGAATGACACTTTTACGTGAAAAGTATCATTTTTCAGGAAAGTAACTTGGACTTGTCTGGTTATCCACCGGAAAACAGAGTACGATTCGAAAGTTTCAGTATATATACAAAGCTGTCCTGTAAACGATAAAGGTTTAGTCGAAAGCTCTTGGGGTGAATCTGTAAAAATTTTAGAGTTTTTAAAATCGATATTTATTGTGTGTTAGCATCTTTTATATTTCTGTCATCTTTTATATTTGTGACGCATTAAATGCACTTTTTAAGTAAGTTTTTCTTTAAGCAGTTCATAAATTATTATTTTCATACTGCTCAAGATGAATCTCACATTTTAACAGTATGTGTTTTTCCATATATTCATTTATGTTTATTCGTATATTTATATACATCTCAGTGTAGCACCAGTATGTTAAAAAATGTACCCACTTTATTTTTGGAATGGCTTACGGTTATAAGCAGCAATGTTTTTTTAGTGACGACACTTTAACTGTCGGCTGAAAGAAGCACTGTTATTGTTTAATAATGTGAATATTGCGCTGTTTTGTGCTATAATGAATGTTTATTACAATAAATTTCAATGTAATTTGTTATGCTGAATGACATTTTTTTATTTACAAGAAGTAAATTTAACTTAAGCGAGTCTTTAAGATACTGATACATTAAAACAATACACATATTGCAGTATCTTCCTATGAACTAAAACAAATATATACATTCTTCTTAAAAATATATCCATATTTTTATCTTGTTTAGATAAAATAGAATAAATTATTTATTTAAGAGAAAAATTCTTTACATTCCTTGCAGGGAAAAAACTTCACGTATAGTATTCTTATCTTTCATCACTTCTATTTGTGTTACTTGGGCGAAAAAGATTCATTATTTATTCAACTTAAATTTTTCTTAGTTTTTTAATAACGCCAAAAGCAGAAATATCTAGAATTCGTTATTTAATTATAGCTTCTCATATTTGTTTGCAGAATCTTGTTTAATCGAACGAGTGGATGATCTGTTAACTCTTTCCGGCGAGGACAAATTTTGTCAATAAAATGGGAAATTATCGAATAAGACCGGAATTTACAAGCGACTTTTTAAAAAATCAAGAACACTTTATTTAAGCTTTTATTGTAAAAGCAAGATTTTATTAAAATATTATTGGTGTCAATTGCATGTTTAAAATTAAAATTAGGTGTGTCCAGACGGGACACACTGCGCAGGCAAGGGTTAGATAGTGAGATTTTCATGTTCCTGGAGTAAGATTTTACAATCAAATACACTTGAAATTTTTGTAAGAATCAAATGTTTCCTAATGTTTTCAAGGATAAAATATGTGTTTATAAAAATAACTGAGTGAATTTGAAATGATATGTATACATATATATATATATATATATATATATATATATATATATTGTGAAACTTGTACCTTTGTTAGTGGCTCTTGGTGGCGAAGAACAATCCCTGGCGACGAAATTCAACATTGCTAAACGTTTTTTATTTATTTATTTATTTATTTTTACAATTTTATGGGAAATATAGTTTTTTGAACCTATCAAATAATATTATCAGATTAGGGACTTTTTTATTTTAGATTATTTGACTGTTACCCCTTTTATAAACAAATTATAATTCACCTTATTTTTCAGAATTCTTCATTTAATTATTAAATAAGCTCAATATTTCTATTTTTAAAAAATCGGTGAAAATCAAACAATTCGAGGAATTTTTTTGTCCCCAATCTGGCAACAGTGCTTTCACAGCTTACACTTACACGGGTGAATGTATTGCGCTTCTGAAATATTAAAAGGATTAATTGCCGTCAGCATCTACGAATAAATGAATTTAATAATTTTTTTCACTTGAATTATCAAAACATAAGGCAATATTTAATCAATGAATACTGCCATCAGCGTGTACGAATAAACGAATTTAACAATTAAAAAAAATACTTTTTTTAAATTTGAAATATCAAAGGATAAGTTAAAATTCAATCAATGAATAGGGATAGTAAAGGGATATTTAACCCTTTAACCCTTTAACGATCATAGCACTTTCATTGCTAAGATGTCGAAATAAATGAATGACACCGGTAATAAAGAAAAAATATATTTGTAAATAAGAAAACGTGATTTTTCACATAGAAAATAACGTTCATTGGTTTCGCCACGAAACCACAAAATTTTAATTTCGATACGCAACACGGACACCGGTATTTTTATCTAAAAATATCCCTTTTGTTATGTATGTGAAAAATCACGTTTTCTTATTTACAAATATATTTGTTCTTAATTACCGGTGTCATTCATTTATTTCGACATCTTAGCAATGAAAATGCTTTGATCGTTAAAGGGTTAATCAAGCAAAAGGAGATAATTTAAAACTAGATAATATGATTTCACATCACAGATGGAATTGTAAACATTATGTACTCAGGTAGATTTCAGATGACAATATTTTAACATTTTAGAATTTAATTTTAACACATGTTTAGGTTAGTTGGGCATAAGTATAATTGCCAAATAATAATTATAGTTACAACTGTATACTAATTACATAAAGCAAGTAAATTAACCCTTTTCATTTGAGAAGTGACTCTTTCTCACCATTATTGATGTCAGGAGTACCTCGTAAATCGGGATGCCAAATCGTCACCTGAGAATAGTAAGGTTCTATCTGTGTTTTTGAAAAAAAAATCGATTTATCGTCATAGAAAGGCTCTATTTGTATCTATTAATGCATTTTTGCATCGAAATAATGTTCCATATAATTTACATATGTCATTACAATTATATTATGATACTATTTTAATCCAGAAATGCCTTCATCGAATATGTCTGTAGCGGTAAGTCATTTTTTTTCGAAACACAAATAGAACCTTATTATTCTAGAGTGAGGAAAAGCTTTGGACACCACTCATATTTTGAAGTTTATTTCGTCATCATCTCATATTATTCGGCCATTAAATAAGGCGAAAAAAATTAGCTTAAAATATTGGTGTTCAGCATCCCTATACGCGGGGCACTAGTGGTAGCGACAATCACCTCTCGAGTATAAAGAGTTAATAATGCGCGAAATCACGCTCGTTAAAAAAGATCAACTGTCAGTTAAAGTCTGCAATAGTGAAAACATTTCAAGTCTAAGTACTTTTGAACACCACTATTATCTTACAGAAAATCTTTTCTTTTATATCGTCAAAATGTTCCAATTAAATGAAACAATACTTTCTGTATTAAAATACTGGTATCCAAAAAAGCCGGAGACTTGGTAGCTCTGTTTCATTTTTTTTTTAAATTAAATATTAATAAAAATTAAGAGTGTAGTATATACATTTTAAATAGGTATTTATGATTCAATCGTTTATTATTAATTACCTTTTTAGCATATGTTATAGACATCATTTAAAATACTTGGATATATAATTTAAATGATACTTTTTTTTTTTTTACTTCCTTGTTGCCGCCTCTTAAAACAGAAACAAAAAAAATGCTACTTTCTAAATAATACATTCTACTAAGAGTACATCATAGACAAAATGTTTTCATAACCGGGACTCGTGCCAAAATAACGTTATTTATCGGAAATTTAAAGAAACAAGTAAAACTCATAAAAATTAAGACTTACAAAAATTATCATAAAATTAACATTGTATCGAATAATATTTATAACAATTTGATACATAAGAATTTTATTTTTCTACTCATGTTTCATAAAATTCAGAAAAAAATTCCAAAATATAATCAAGATAAAACTCACATTTTAAATAGTTTATATTATGTTATTGCGCATAAAATTACAAGCAATTTTTGTCTTCTATGAACTTAAAAAGATAAGTAAATTTACGTTGCTTACTAATGAATTTCTTTTTATTATTTTATATTAATTTATTTGTGCGGATAACTTTATATTACTTTCTTTACGTAAATTGCTTTATTTACAAGATATATCCAAATTATATACATATATATATTAAATTCTCTTTTAGAAAAATGATAAGACATCTTGTAACGTTTTGACATATTTAAAAATTTTTAACTTAAGAAATTTTTACGGAGGGTATTTACTTCTTTTTAGCTTTTTTTATAAAACATTACAAGGATGAAGGATTTTGAATAGCTTTTCTCTGCGCTTGATTAAATACCTTTCTCACTTTTATAAGCATGCATAAGTAATTGAATATTCTTTAGGCAAAGAATGAGTTTATTGTTACATGTATTTTATCATAATGCTGAAAAGAGCAACTATATTTTATATTAAAAGATTTAAAAGAAATCTGGAAATATATCTGATTAATTTAGCGAACAGCAGTAAAAAATAGAAAATGCTTGTTTTACATTATTTTTAATTAGTTATTTTTCGCCCAGAAAATAAATTAACAAATTTTATTTTAAATCAAGAATGTAAAATCGTATATAGATTATGACACTTTCACATACTGTAATACACTTTTCCTTTTTTAAATAATTGAAGCAGGGGGGCTGGCCATTTCTCCAGTCCCCCCCTCCACTTAAATCTCTTTATTACTCTAGTATAAATGAGGTACAAACGAAAAGATTGTTGGTACAAACGGGTACAAATGAGCTATAAACGTTTGGTAACATTGCCGGTATTTTTTGAGATGGTAGGAGGGGGGCTGGCGAAATGCACCTTGAAACTTCACTTCCTTTGGATTTTTCTAATTTAAAAGTATTAAATTTTAACTTTGCAGTTCCTTTAATATTTTCCTTTCTTCGATTTTTGACGCTGTCATCTGGTTTATATTTTTAACATTTTAGATATCCAATTAAGATTTAAATGATTATTTATATAACTTCACTTTAAAAAAATTTCATTTTACATTTTATGTTTATACAGTTAATATCAAAGAAACTCTAAATTCGAAAACAGTAATCATGAATGTTAATTGCACATATGTTACTATAATGCATATACTATTATGTCAAACTGTTATTCAAGTCCATTAAAAAGTACCGCTTCTTTAATGTGTTCTTGAATTTATTCTTTCTGCTATTTTTAACTTCAGCTACCATCTGATATATATATATATATATATATATATATATATATATATATATATATATATATATATATATATATATATATATATATATATATATATATATATATATATATATATATATATATATATGCTAAACAATTTGAATCTGTTCAGTAAATATGTTTCCAATTTACAATTTTATTCTTTTTTTTATTTTCTGTGCCTGATTATACTTGATTATTCAGTACCTGTTAAATACATCCACACAAGAATTTATTTACGTATATAATTATTAAACAAAATGCAGATAATAATGAGCATTACTTCAAATTCTTTTTTTACAATTTCATAAATAAGGATATGGATTTTTATGTTTTTATTAAAACTTATTTTGAGAAGTTAATGATAATACACCGCTCCAATGACAATTTTAAAAAGATAACTTTTACTTTAATTAGAAATGTAACATTTTAAAACTCTTGGAATTTTCAAAAGAAAAATCGTTTCAACATATCAATTAAAGAAAAGCAAAATTTTGTTTAAAACTGAAGAAGGCAAATTTTGAAAGAACTTTATGATTTTAATTGATACCTGGATTACTTATTACATAATAAAATAAAAATTTTTTATGTTTGACTTCAATTTTTTCCCTTTAAGTAAAATATAATGAGAAGGACGAACTGAAAAGTTTTAATCATCATAAATCATCGACATTTTAAAAGCAACTATTAGCATTTAAATGAAAATTTTGAATGGATGATTTTGTTAAAGTAATTTATATTTTTTTAAATCAAAATTTTAATTGATATTCATCTATCCGTAAGAAACAAGATTTAGGCTTAATTTTACAGTAAATTTAAGTTTTCTTAATCATAACTTTTACTGATTACGTTCATAATTTTTTTTTCTTTTTCTGATTAAAATTTAAAAAAAAACATACATTATACCAAAATTAGCAAGAAATATTTTAATCTTAGTACAGCGAGGGTTAATTTAAGAAAAGCGGGTAATTATAAAAGAGCTATGAGAGACATATAAAACATGAGTAAGCAGACTTATTTGTTTAAAGATTAATTATGCCTCCAAATTGGATTACTTAATGGCAAGAACGTTTAATTAGAATTACAACTATCAGTCTTTCAAGCAGATTAGTTTTTATACACATAATTTACTGTTTAATAATTACGGAACAGTTTTCTAAGAAAAAAAAAACACTTACAAAAGTCAGGTTTATTAACACTAGAATGACGGCGAGAGCGAATTTGGCCCCTACTATGTGACTATATTTCGGTTCGAACCATAAATTTCTTTCTAAAAAATGTTTAAAAGAAACAAAGGATAAAATAGTTAATTAAATAACTTAACCAGTTTTAAATAAAAATTCTGGTGTTAAATATTTTTTACAAAACTTGTATAAAACTTTCTTAGTTAATCACTTATTTGTCGCGCCCGAGACATTGACGGGCTGCAAGCTTCACGGCTTTTATTCAGAATTGTTGGATTCCCACCAGTTTTATAAAATAGTGTCATTGGTTTTTTTCTGGTATCCTGTTGCTTGTCATCAAATAAGATGATTATTTTTTTCTCCAAAAAAGTGATGGGAATAATGAACTTGAATTTTTTAACCGTAATTTAATGCGATCATTAAGTTGTTAATTTTGCAATCTCCCGGGATTTCTTCGATCCTCATTTATGAGTGCTGTCCTTTTTAGAAAAATATTTGATTAAATTGTATTGGCCGGAGTTTTCCAGGAAAGCTTGCTTGGCTATATATTGTCAAACAGTGTATGGCGTATCTTGCGTGCTTAGCGTTCTAACGTTTGTCATCACTATTTTACGAAAAGTAATTTTTTATTTATTTGTATAGACTTACGCGTTAACCCTCTAACTCTAAGGATAGAATACGTTCCAGAAATTCCGTAATTCAGAAAGTTCAAATATGAAATTTCGTCTTCTGTAATTTCTGTTATGAAATAAAACAAATATTACAATTTCAAATTCCTGGTATAAATTTGAAATGTCTGAATTAAAAAATCCACTAAATTCGAAATACAAGTGGTACCATATATGGTGCCTTTAGAATGTTAAAGTAAGGGGAATTAAAAAGTTAAACCAGAAATGCTAACTTTCAGGCTAATTTCATATTTTATATTTGCACAACCTTTGTTCGTCCTCTAAAATAAAAAGAAAATGTTATCATAACTCGTGGTGTAAGGTTTTATTATGATTTCGTCAAAGTGACGTCGATTTTATTCCTTTATATATCCGCTCCCATCCCCCCCCCTAATACAAGGTCAGTTATTTAGCTTAACTCCATGTGCATGGAAATTATAATTAAAGTTGCACTTTTTTAAAAGCTGTTAACAAAAAGAACTACTGGTCAAAAATAACTTGATATTTCCTATCAGCATATGCAAAGCAATAAGAATATTTTTACGAAAGAAAAAAAAGTTCAAAGAGTTAAACGATAGGTGGCGATGTAGTCGTCATAAGATGCTAAAGAAAAGACGTATCAAACTGCTGTGTCAATCTTTGTAGAATTATTATCAACAACGACAAGATGCTGCCACAGTAGATATAAAAAAATCGGTTTTTATTTGGCCTTAATCCCTCATGTTGCGGGGGGGGGGGGATTCTCGCACCCCTTTAAAACGATAGATCGAGATTCCACTGCAACTGTTTATTTTAATCGTTACGTACTATGTAACCATGGAACTCATAAGAAAAAGAAACTGGCATATCTCTAAAATACTGAAGCTTCAGCTGTAACCGCTTACATTGATAATCATTACCACCACTGTAAACGTCTGCCTATAAATTTAAATGGAAAAATTATCTTTATTTAAAATTCTCATTAATCAGAAGTTTCAATCAATGGTAATTGCAAAAGCTAATATTCATTTATATTAATAGAAGATTACTTCTGAGGTAGTAGTTCCGTCTCATTTTGACTACCAAGACAATCCATTGTCTGTGAAAATATTATAACACTTGCGCAAATTGACACTAGTAAAGAGAAATTGATATTTTTTACCACATTTGTGACAAAAATTTTTAAGCAATAAGTTGTTTAAATTAGGCGAAATTTTCTATTCAATTGTACTGATGGAAGTTTTCACCAGTACAGAAAGTAATCAGAAAGTTTTAATAAAATTAAAAGAAACGACCGCCAATTTGTGACACCTCTTCAGTTACTACACCCACAATTTCTACACAATGCACTATCTATCTCTTCCTCTTTAACCCATTAACGCCCAGCGTCCTCTTTTGAGGACGGTTACAAAAACAGCAAAAAAGCGGTTTTCCCACCAGTAAAAAGAAAGATAAATATGTATGTTATTTCACGAAACAGAATCCTCGATAAATTTAGATAAAAGTTAATTTGTTTTTAAAAGTGGTTTGAAATACAAAATTTAAATTTTAGCGAAGAAAATAATTCGGGCGTTAATGGGTTAATCATAATTATATTTGTATAACAGGCGCCTTTGTGAAGGCGAGTCTTTTTCATGTCAACTGCTTTGTCATCTCATTTGGTTCATTTCATGAACTTTTTTTTTCAATTCATACATTTCTCTGTTTTATTTTTGTCTTTTAATCCCTTAACTATTAATTTTTTAACAACATACATAAAAAAATACAGGCTAAAGACCACTTTTTCCATATTAAAATATTTGCTCTACTTAATCGAAAAATATTTGACAATCAATCAAGATAAATTTACAGTTACAAATTAGTGGTGTCAAACACTTTCTAGTAACGATGCAAGTAAAATGTTCTTGCCCGAATCTAGTTCGGGCAACACTGTTAAAGAGTCCAGATTAAGGTTAGGGGTGCAAATAATTGTAATTCGTCTAGAACTGTACAATAAATGATTTATTTAACTCATCGCTTCGGAAAGCGACTCTATAAACTCAGGAATGAGAGATATTAGAATTTTTTCCTAATATGCAATTGATTCAGAGGACAATATTGACATAAACTGGAGTTCCTTATATTACAGAATGCAATTTATTAAAATATGTTATTTCGTATGAATATTGAATCACAAAGTTGTAATTTTTAGTAAGGCAGAGAACTTTAACCATTTTATCAACTCATTTTCATCAGCAATGTACCCACAATAAAAGAAAGCAATTCAGTCATTTAAAAATCACTTACAGCACTACAACATGATTTACCAATTTAACAAGTGAATAATGTGTATTTTATTGTAACGTGAGACAATAAAATGTCGAAACAAAATATGTTCATACAGTTTCATTGTCTTTTTGATAATTTTAAATTCATTCATATTGTACAGCATAAAATGTTTTTATTTCATTAAACATTCTTCAACTGCTTTTCTTTTAATCCGCAATTAAAATTTTATTATAATAACAAGCGATACAAGGATGAAAATAGTTGAATAGAATGTAATACATCATTAATGCTGATTTTATACCACAATGACATTTAAATAAATTATTATGTAAATAAAACAACTCTATTATTATTCTAGTAAATCTGCTCAGTTAGAAATTAAATTCCCATAGCTAAAATTTCAGTAATTACTGTGTACGCAAATTCAAAGGCTCTTATTAATTGTACACTAAATTAACGTATCTCTGATGATAGATTTGGGAGAAATTAGGAGTATTAAAGTGCTTTTCTGTGTAGTTAGAAGCACAGCAAAAGCGCAGAATCTTAAGTTTTCTGATGTTATGCTATTATGTTATTATAGGATGTATATATTTTATGAGAGCAAACTATCATCTAATTTGTGTCCTTTGGGAGCAATGATAAATGGACTTTGATTCTGATTTCATTTACTTTGAAAGGGAAACCATACATTATTTATAATATCTTTAGTAGATTAAATATCATCTCTTATTGTTTTAATACAGAGTTATGTTTTACCATGAAAATGTTTCATAAATTGCATGTACTTTTTATTTTGTTATACTGGAATAAATCAAATTTGAAAATAATTTGATTAAAGTATGGAAAAATTGATTAAAAACACTTGGAAAATAGTTTATGAATAAAATTAAATAATTGTTATTAATCAAAATTGGAAATAATATTTTAGAAATAAGGTACACTTTTAGGAGAATTGCGATTATTTTTATTTATTTGTTATATGTATATATATATTTATAAATACAAAATATCATTATTATGGCATTTTCAGTTTCGTAAAAAAAAAGGAATGAAACAATTAAAAAAAAATCTGGATTTTCAGATGAATGAATTTGTAAAAATTAGTTAATCAAGTAAAAAAGAAATGTTTCAAATCATTAGTGTTTTTTTACATACGTTTGAAATATTCATTTGAAATATATTACGTTCACTTAACACATTTTTTTCAATCTATGGAAATCAATCAAAATAAATGTGTTAGATATGAATTAATCTCGCATTCTCAGAAATGAAAGTCTCATTTTTGACGATTCGACAACCCCTAAGCTGTATTAAGTCGTTTTTGAGAATAATTTCGTATCAATATCAGGTGTTCTTAAACGAAATGTAAACTCTCAAATATTTGACGAACTGTTTTCTTCACTCGCGGCTAGACACTAATACATTTTAAAGAGATACTTGCAATAGGCCCCGATTGGCGGCCTTTTGTACCTATTAAAATACTGCGATTTTAAAAAGCAGATAATGCGTTGTGTATGTAACAATTCATTTAAAAATTAGCACTTCTTTAGCGCTTTTTAGAAAATACCGAAGTATAAGTAGCCATTGTTTCTGCTTTAATTATTTTGTTATTTTAACCTGAAACAGTTTCTAGGATTGTTTATTATTTTTATGCATTTATTTAGTTATTTACTGCGGTAATTTATCGCTTATACCAAAAAGAATAAATTTCCGGTGTTCTACAAAACACAATAAAACAATAATGGTCGTATTTAAGAATAACTTCAAACTAAAATAGTGTTTATCATAAGCGTCTAATGGTATTTTATATGATTTTGCTTTTTCATACAGTTTCGAATCACATTATTACAAGTTATAACATGTTTGACCATGTTTGCGCCTGATGAAGAAAGACCAAGCTCTTTCGAAAGGCCTTGCGCAATTTAATTTATTTATGGTGTTTAAAAAAGTTTTTTATCTTTAATTGTATAACACCAGTTTTCAACTTTTTCCTGGATTTGTGCTTACTCTGGCATATCAATCGCCCACCCCCTTTTCCCACTTTAGTTGTAAGTAATTTTAATCTTAATTCTTTATCTTAATAACATATTTATCTGCTTTTCATTTATGTATTTATTTATGTACTTCTTTATCTATTTTTTATCTATTTATTTTTCTTTTACTTTTCCTTTTTTGTTATTCTTATTTCAATTTTCTGTACTTGCATATTGTTTATTTTCGTGTAGCTATTATGAATACTGCTCAATTCAACCGGTTTACTAAATTTAGACGAAAATGTATGAAATTTCTTTATCACTTAAATTTTCTTCAAATTTGTAAGAAAAATAATGTTATCCCTAATTTTATTCAACTTAAGTGTTCTGTCATGGTAGACGCTCGTCTTTTTGCGCCTCATGAAGAAAGACTAAGTTCTTTCGAAAGGCATTGTGCAATTTAAATTATTTATGGTGTTTAAAGAAGTTTTTCATCTTCAATTATAGTATTTTAGACACATTTCCTTAAAACACTATTTTTAGTAAAATCTCGAATTAATTAAAAATTCATAGAAGAATGTAGCATTAAAGATCTACGATAATTCTTCATATTTGATATAGACTGTATTCTTTGCACTGTCCACGATACATTATACAATGAGTTAGACCATCTCGTTCTGGTATAGAAAGTTTCATTTCTATAATAAACACTGTATGGTACCTATTTTTAAAATAGCAGAATATTATTTGATACACTGATTCATTTGATTGTGGCATCGCATGATTACATAAAATATTTATTAACCTCTTCAGCTGCGCACTAAATTACGGTTAAAAAATTCAAATTCATTATTGCCAGCACTTTTTATTAAAAAAATATTCACCTTATTTCACGACAAGTAAATGATACCTGAATAAAGCCAATTTCACTATTTCATAAAAGTGATGGGAATAAAGAAAATCTGAATAAATGTCATGAAGCCCGTGAATATCACAGGAGCGAGAATTAAGGGGTTAAAAAAGTGACCATGGCTGTGAAATATTTAGTTATTTCTATTTTGTTCGCTACCGGCAATGCGCCAACTATTAATCTAACAAAACAAACTTATATTCATAACACAGCATAATCGAAGCTTAGACTGTACCATAGAATAATCGAAGAAATCGACATCAATCATAATCAAAGCTTAAGAAATTATAATCGTAACACACCGGAAAAATAAACAAATATGTTTTTACTGTAGTTTTATAATATGCTTCTTATGCATCTTTTTTATACATTGGTCCATTTTCATGAAAATCTGCTGCATTGAGCAGCAGATGAACTGTGAAAAAAAAGCTACAGGCTGGTGGAGGGCATTGTTGATTAATTTTATTTGAATTACGATTTTTGTCATTGCGCTGTTTCGTTGTCTTTTCAATGCTCCCAAATGGTCCGCAAACTGAATACCAGTATTTTAATTTAAAAAAAAAACTCTTTTTATAATTTTTCTTGCAAACTCGACAGAACGCACCTTTGGAAATTAATTCCAACGTGAATGCTGTAAAAATCCAGGATGAAGCTTTCTGTTAAAAAATTTTGGTATTCAGTTCGCGGACCATTTGGGAACATTGACTTTTCAACCTGATAATTTTTTATAACGATATTCAATTATTTTAACTGTTTTTGTGAAATATTTGTTAATCTTATGAAAAATTTTTAGTTTTTTGAGACAAATTCATTTATAGAATTTCAAAATAAATTTAATTAATATTTTTTTAGCAATTTAGTGCATTGAAATATAGTGATTGAAACATTTGCTTAGTATAAATTACATTTACTTAAAGATTTTTTATATATACAAGATAACGAAAGGGAAAAAATGTAGATATTTTTATTTTTTATTGGATTTTTAAGAACGACGCATTTAAATTTTACAATATTTTCTTCACATACATCAGCTATAAAATCCCATAGCTGCCAACTCTTCTGATTTTTTTGACCCGGAAAAATTTAATAGAAATTTTTGCCTTATTTATTCGGCAGATTACGGCTATTTGAAATAGTAAAATTTACTATAATCTTTTTCCGGGCCAAAAAAGCAGAAGATGTTGGCAGCTATGAAATCCCAAACAAACTTTTAGTAAGGATAAGTTGATATAACGGCAAATAAATGCATAATTATTAAACAGTTTGATTTACCCTAATTTCCTGCGTATAATCCGCGGATCAAACAATCATTTTTCGACCCAGAAATTTTATTAAATAAAAAATAACTTTTCAGATCGCCGTAAATATTTGCCTTCATTTACGAAATAAAATTTCTGGGTCGAAAAAGAATTGTTTGATCCGCGGATTATAGGCAGGAAATTAGGGTAATAACGTTTTACTAAGTATAAATGTTTATAATTATATGAATGTACTAAAAATATGCTCAATAAAAAATATTTAAGATGATATGGCTGAATTAAATGAAAAAAATTGCAAAATATTTAATTGTACAGATTTTTGAAAGACAGTAAAATGTAAAATCATCTACACTTTTTCTCCTTTTGTTAGTATGTATACAAAACAAAAGATTTAAGTGAAATTAATTCATACCAAGCAAATATTTTAATTGCTATATTTCAAAATTATTAAATTTCTATAAAAATATGAAATTTAATTTATTTTGAAATTTTATGGCTGAATTAATTTTCATAAGATTTATAATTATTTCAGAAAACTTTTAACATAACGTAGTATTGTTATAAAATATTCTTGTTAGATTATCAGTTTTAGTTAAAATATCTACAAAATAAAAATCAATTATTTTTCTAAAAGTGTCAGCTTTGATATATCATTATTAGAAAATTTTTTATTAATTTAAGGTTGGTTGGTTGGTTGATTTTTGTCGTCCGATTATCTACACTAGGGATATAGAACCATGGGAGGAGTGCCCTTCGTGGGGGTCTTTCTAAAAGAACCTAACCCGTATTTACGCAAGGTTCGAAGAAAACCACGAAAATTCCGAACGGTTAGGCCGACAGCCGCAATTGGGTTCGAGCCCAACATCTGCCGTCTACCAGTTGAGAAGTCCTAACCTCTCGGCCACTGGTGGGGCCATTTATTTAATGTAGAACACGTCGAATTTCGACGAAAAAAAACGTTTAAGAAGAGACTATTTTCTTGATTTATAATTAAGTTAATTAACAAATTTAGTTTTAAAAAAATGCACCACTTTTAAACAAATGATATTTAACCTAAAGTTAATAAAATACTATTTCTATAAATCTTAGTTGTAGAAATTATCAAAAGTAAACCTTAATCGTATACGTTATCAGTAAATAAATAACAATCAGTTGTTATTATCAAGTCGTAAATTAAGGTATTCTAAAGGTAATTCTAGGCTTGGTATTCTAAAATGGAAAACGGTAAAATTTACTCCACGTTGTCTCAATCAAAGAATTTTTTTCCTCGTGAAATCAAAACCTGGCACCTTTTTCAACATATCAAAATTTATATATGCACCTCTCATATCCTTATTCACCTTTTAAGAAAAAATTGATATTTAAATTGAACTATTTTAAAATCATTTTAAATTCAAAACTTGAAGTCTCAATTGTTATTAGTTAAAACAAATACTACATTATTTAAATTATTTTAAGTGAAAATGAAATTTTCTGAAATAATCTGTATGCAATAAATACGATAGATTTTATTCCTGTGACGTCCATTAAGGTAAATTAGCGATTCGTATAATCTCGAACTCGAATTATTGCCAAGATCTTCGATCTTCTTTATTTGCTTAACTCAGCGAGGTGAATTCATCTATTTGAAAATCATCAAGTTCTGTAACATAAATCGTCTTTTTAGACAAATACTTCCGATCACACCATGCATATTACCTGTCACGGCTCTTTTATGAAGACACTCTAATTTTTTTAAAACGTTTTATCAGTGAGTGATTTCGATCACGTTATTTTCGAAAATGAAATATTTTCTCCTGTGAAATATTTCAATGCAGCTGGGGTCAAACTGCCGCACTTCTATAAAACATATTTCGCTTTTAAGATTTAAAATACGCGCTTTTTCTTAATAAAAGGGCGTTATTTTCATTCGCAAAATAATTCCTGTTTTACGATTCATTCTTAAATAACATCTACAAAAAGTATACATATGAGGTCATTATAATGCTACACAAACATAGAAAAAATAAACAATGGCGTCAATGAAGAAGCAAACTGAGTATCTATTGATTTATGCGTTTGTTTATAATCGTTTCCTTTTTTGACGTAAATCATTTATGTATATTTAAAAATTCGAAGCATGATTTTACTCTTGGATTGATAAATTTGTATTCTTTCTGCTATTTGATATGAATTAACCTATGGAAAGATACAAAAATCTGCTTCTCACTCCTCCTTTTTACTTTAATAGAAATGGAGTACTTATGTTGCCAGATTTACAAAAAGGGTATTAAAACTACAAAAAAATTATATCTCAAAAAGAAATTGAGATACAGCTTTCATAGAAATCGCATTTCAAAGTACATTTATTCACTTATACGACGATATAAAAATTTTAAGTGTACGATGTTTAGGAATTCAAAAATTTACTGTAGAAAAAATTGCAAAAGCGAAATTTTATTTCAAATTTCACAGATAAGAAAAATTATGTGTTAAGCATAGATAATGAAACACTTCAGATATTTAATAAAGCATCGTTATTTAGGGAAGTAAGAATGCATATTGTCTATAGCCAAATATGCATTCCAATACTTTTGAACATCCCTATTTTTGATCTATAGGTTGATATATGTACTATGTAATAGAAATTTAGGACACTTATATATTAACGCCACCGCAGCAGAACTTGCGCTAATAAAGAGCAATCTTGTTGATCGGACGTGCACAAAAATAATGGCGTTAAAAACTGAGCAAAAAATGCACTAAAACACTAAAATGGCGTCAAAAATCAGCAAAAAACAAGGCAAAAAGGAAATCAAAAAATAACTGCTGTGGCGTAAGTACAAATTTAGTTTACGAAGAAAATGTCTGGCAGGTTGAAACTTCTCTTTTAGCAATTTATACTAACAGATGGAAATGTACGTGAACAATTTTCTTAATCCCCGTAGTTTAATTGGTATCTTTATTACACGCCAGTATTTAGCTAAACTAAAACACTCTAAACCACTTAATCGTCGCTCCCGAGACACTCACGGGCTACAAGCTTCACGGCGTTTATTCAGACATGTTTGATTCCCATCAACTTTATAAAATAGTGTAATTGGTTTTATTCTGATGTCATTTACTTGCCATTAAATAAGCTGAAAATTTTCTTTTTCAAAAAAGTGGTGCCAATAATGAATTTGAATTTTTAAACCGTAATTTAATGCGACCATAAAGTGGTTTAAGGTATTGAAATAACATTCTCAGAAATTATTATTCATATGCGCCCATGTATCCATTTCTGTGCGTGGTCTTATATACCGATTTATCTACATTCTAGAAACAACTGTATGCAGTATAAATTGAATGCAGTTCAGCGTAAAAAGTTACAACTTATTTAAAAACCACTTTTAAGTAATTTACGCTCATATTCAGTAGCGATTGTGAGCTCTTTTGTGTAGCCTTGTATATCAAATGTAGCATATATACACAACATCTAATATCTATAGATTTAGTGAAACTTAAACGCAAACATAAAAATTAAAATGCATTTCATCCATCCATCAGCCATCATCAGTATTTCGGAAAGAATATAGAATTTTGAAATATTTTGTGTGTCCCTGTAAATGCTATACACTTCATATTATGCACGTCTATATCGTATAACTGATATTAAGCTTATATTAAAATAGTTCATTATATTTAAAATATGTCGGACACAATTTTTCCCATTACGATTATGTAATGGAATTATTTTGTGTGGCCCTTTAAATAAATAATAGGTATTTTTTTTCATCGCATTTTTTGGTGCAATTCGTGTGCAATTTTAGTGCATATAAGTTTTAATATATTTGACAGAGTGTAATAGCTTTGAACTTCATTTGAATCAAATTTTTCCCATAGGCCGTAATACAATGATAAACTTTTGACTTTCCCTGTAAATCAACTTATGCTAACAACTTAATTTTAAATAGGGTTTGCGCTAAAGTAAACGTCAAAATTGTCCAAATATTTCAGGGCAATGGGAGTATATTTACGGCAGTTAGTGCAAGTACAAACGGACAGACAAATCAAAATCATAAACACCTTTCAACTTTTTTAGAAAATGTTAAAAATGTTGCCGTTCAAAAAATGACGTATGCGTTACGCACAGATGCGTTTTGCCTTTATAATATAACTGACTAATTCACAGTTTCGACATTCTTTTTAATTATGTGCTATTCAAGTTATTAAAAAACATGATACGTTATTTTTTATTCAAATAATTCCTTGTGTTGTTTATATACATTTATATTATAAATTTTATAAAACAGATTTCTTGAATAGCATATAGTGAAAAAAAAATGACTTTATTGTGGTAGCTCTCTACTATGGTCATAATTCCTCTTTTTCACTTTTTTAATTCTTTGACACCAGTTTTTTTTCATATTGTTATTTTGATTTATTTAATCACTCAAAATCTTAGATCAAACAGTGCGGAAATATCTAAATCAAATCACCGGTATTCAAATTTAAAAGTTACAAGGCAAGTTTTTTTTGTCAACCGGCTTTAATGAGTTAATTAATAAACATATCGATCACTTGTTCCAAATATGTTATTTTCTAGAAAATTTAGAACTGTCCAATATATAATTTTAAAGGAAAAAACACATTTTTTAAATTATAGTATCAAAATTTTATGAGTATATAACTGTTTTGGAACCTAAATGAATAGAAGGAAATAGTGTTTATACATTTTCCCGTGAAGGTAAACAATCTACATATTGAACTACGTTATGCTATTATAAGTAATGTTCAGTAATATAACTGTCATGTAATTCAGTTTGAGTCATTCAGTTAAGTTCATTCAATTCAGTTAAGTCATGTAATTCAGTTTGAAATTCTATATCGATATAATTTTATTTACAATTATGAGAAACAACTTAGATTTAAATTAAGTTATATGTCAACCCTTTCCGGTGCACTGTGCCCGATCCGGGATACGTAATTTTAATTCAAAACTTGAAAGCGGCACCAATAATATTTTAATAGAATTTTGTTTAAACAATGAAAGCTTACATTAGGGGATTCCTTCTCTTAGTAGTCATATGACTACAGTTAGATCTTAATTATAAATTAAATCTTAATTTATCTTTCCTAAGAATCACTCTTAATTTTTTAATTTTTAATAAGCTTAAAATTTTCTTTTTTATTCTTTTCTTAAGTAGTTCTCTACTGTTCTCTCTAATTTGACTCATTGATATAAAACATAAAGATATCTCACTTCCTTAGATTGGGTGTAAAGTTGTGATCAACTAGGCAACCCCTTGATGCTGCTCTTCTGTTCAGCACTGTTCAGGTGATTCCTAATTTTGAAAATAATGGTTTGTGAATTCCCATGGCAGTCATGCTTCCTCATTTTACTAACAGAATTTGCTCGTGCGGGAAAAGGGTTAAGGTCAAATGTGTTGGAAGAAATTCGATTCTAGAAGTTTTGTGGAAGTATAAGAGGAATGTTTGGCAAATTCTTCTGGATCTTCTTAAAAATACTGGTAGCATTCTTGTTAAAAATACTAATGCTGTATACAGGGTGGTTCAAATTAAACTATCCCTGTTTGAGACGCACTAACAAGAGAAGTAATGGATGAAACAATTTTATATTTGGAGCATATACATATCAAACCATGGAAAACTGATTGATGTAATAAAATTTTTTAGTTCAAATAAAGGCCACCAGGGGATAAAAAGGCGCTGCATTCGGTTTAAAATAAGTAAAGTGAAATAAAATTTAAAATTCCCACCGCAAAGTTTTTAGTATTCTTAGTATTCTTCGCCTAATAAGAACACTTATAAAATTAATGGCAACACATACTAATAAAACCTAAACGAATAATTCTATTAAAATTACTGGTGGGAATCAGAAATTTGGCACCAACATCCTTGGTCATGTCACATTTTTTCTTATCTTAAACCGATCGTAGCGCTTTATTATCCCCTGAACTTTTGTTTGAACTAAATTTTTTTTTTGCCCCGTTCAATTTCCCATGGTCTGATAATGTTCATACCTTCCAAATATGAAGACGTTTCATCCCCTGCTTCTCTCGCTAGAGTGTCGCAAACAGGGATACTTTAATTTGAATCACCCTGTACAAGACAAAACTTTTACTGTATCGTAATATGAAATATAACAAATGTATTCACTCTCCCTCATAAATCGTTTGTGAAATCGTGTAAACAAACTATACAATATTATTTATTTTTAAAAAAATACAATGAAAAGAAACTTAACGTAAAGAAATCTTCTAGAATTCATCTTTTCTATTTGTATTAGCAGAAAACTTTGGTAAAAACGATTCTTATTTCTTTTTTATCGTAGCTTTTCAACAACTAGAAATCGCGAGTTAATAATAGTTGCTTATATTTATTTACAGAGCCTTGTGTAATCAAATTGTATTCGTTATGTTCAAGTACTGAGATTTTGATGTTATTTGTAATAAAATTTTATTCTCATATGTATTTCAATATTTGAAATGAATAGAGAATAGTAATTTTTTAATTTCTTTTGCATTGCCGAATAAAAAGTTATTAAAGAAGTATTGCGGGTATTTAAAATGTTATTTTTATCTTACTTTGATTAAAGCATACATTTTCTATTGGGTGTAACTTATTCTATCTTTTTCAGTAGTATAAAGAGCTTTTTACAACTTTACCACACAAGAGAAAGTACACGTTCTCCCAAATATGTGTGCAGTCTACATGCTTTTGCTGCATCGTAATTGAAATTGTCACAAATCTTTTTTTCCCTTGTATATGCAATTAGAGAATTAACGAGTTAACCCTTTCCAGTGCGAACAAATTCTGTTAGTGAAATGAGAAATTACCGACTGACACCGGAATTTACAAACGAATTTTTAAGAAATCAAGAACTCCTTAGTTTAAGCTTTTATTGTAAAAGTAAGATTTTAGTAAAATGTGATTGGTGCCAAATGGAAGTTTGTAATTAAAATTAGGTGTGTCCAGACCGGACACACTGCGCCGGAAAGGGTTAAAATAAAGCTCTATCTACATGTAAGTGATTTACCATGCATTTTAAATCCTGAATTTTCAAATTTTCAAAACAATATTTACATTTCTCAAGTTATGGTTTTCCACAAACATTTTTTTACTGATAAATAGAATCAACTAAAACTTATTTTTAATTTGTTACACATGCATGCACTAGATTCTGAACGAAAATGTCTCATTTAGAAATCTTTGTACTTCAAAACAAAAATTGAGGGATGAGAAATACGGAATAAAAACTACACTCAAACGTTTCCCAAAGTCAACAACAGCAAAAATAAATGCTCACTCGTAAGAGGTTATTGATTATTGTCACTCATACAGTTATACCCTATTTCCGTAGAATAATAAATATATACATAGCTGCCAACTTTTACGCATTTCTCGTACCACAAAATTTTTATAGTAAGTATTGTCTTATTTAATCGTCGAATCTTATGATTAGCCCCTTGGGGACGAGCGACACGTATACGTGCCGCAAAACGGCTTCCTTGCTTATTCCCACCAGTAAAATTTTACTGTAAAATTTGCCTTTTTTAATCGGAGCATTTTCTCGATTTAATAAGGCACAAATTTTTGTTTTTAAAAACCGGTGACAAAACATTTAAAATTTCGCAAAAGGCTCCCGTCGGGAAGGGGTTAAACCAGGCATGTCAAACACGTGGCCCGCGGGCCACAATTGGCCCGCCTACAATTTATTTGTGGCCCGCCAAGGAATTCGGACTTTTCCCTATGCTTGATTTATTTCTTGATGGATGCATGAAATACACGTTGTATAAACACACTTTCGTTAGTTGTGGTTGCAATGTTGCCAACTTGTCATTTTTTTCCAAATCCGCACAATTAACACAGAATAGTAATATACACTTCATATTGTTAGTACAATTGGCATAATTTATATTTTTTAATTGAATCTGAAAATCTTGACCGAATAAAGTTTGACTTTTAAGAAATGCATCTACAGTGCAAATAATTGTTCTCCTACGATAGGCTTTTATAAAATGAAGCAGTCACAAAATTAAAAGAAGAAAAGTTCAGATCAATGTAATAAACTTGACCTCCTCAGTCCTGAGACAAATATTACGAGAAACCACAAAAATTAGTTAAAAATAATTATGAAACATCTTCAAAGATATAAAAGACTATATATCGATGCTTACAATATGTGCGCTTTCATTCAAAATATCTAGAAGTAATTATATCAATTCTGGAAGTATTTAAATCAATTTAAAGGGAGTTTTTTAGTGTCTCCTACAGGCACATCAGAACTGAAAAGGATAATGTTGCATTTTTGTACTATCATTATTCTACATATTAAGTAAGTATTGTATTTAAATTTTTAAGGTGACTTATTTAAATTTTTGCAGTTTTTCACTTTATTATTTCCAGTGGCTGTCAAAAGTTTCCGGCCAGCAAAAATTTTTCAGTTAATTTGTAAATATACCCATATGAATAGGAATCTTAAAGAGATACTTGTACATTTTATTCACATATTAGTTAGGAACTTACTTATAGAAGAACGTGTAAATATCAATAAATTTTATTGACAAAATAAAGAAAACGCATATTCTCAAAAGTTTCCGGCCACTTATCATTCTTTAGTTTTTTTCTATCCGTAAAGTGTTTTTTGGTTGTGTTTATGAATGTATCAACGTGTATAGCATAGTTTGAATTCAAATTTAAAAAGTTCAACAAATATTGTTCATGAATGAGTGATTAGTTTGTCGCTAAAAGGCCGATCTTCTCGAGATATTGCATCTAAGTTATCGATCGGTAAAATCGACTGTAAACAATATTTAAAAATTATATAAAGATGGGCATGGCTTTCATGACTTTTAGAGGTCAGGGAGACCCCAGAAAATTACTATTCCTGAGGACAGAATTATCAGGAGAAAAACCATTGATAATCTGCCTGAAAATTTCGTTGCAATATACTGCGATTTACGGAATGAAAATATTGCTGCAATAAGTTAGTCTACCGTGTTATGATGCTGACGTGATACAGAACTTTATGGAAAAGTCGGTGTTAAAAAATTTTCAGGGGTAAAAAAAATACCGACGTATACCCTACTTTCATTTTCCAAGGAACACAAAGTCTGGTCAAGTGAAAACTGGACAAAAGTTCTATTTTTTCATTAATTGAATTTAAACCTTTTTTGGTAGTGATGACAAACACTGCATACGATGACCTAACAACAAAAGAATGATTCGACCTACGTTATTCCTACAATGAAGCATGTCGGAAGACACGTTATGCCGTGAGGAGTATTTTCTTCAGAGAGCGTCGGTCCGTTATTTGAAATCCACAGCCAGATGAATGATACAATGTATAAGGATATCTTGCAAGACCATTTTCTGCCTTATTAGAGAAAAAAAATTTGAACAACTATTTTTCGTAACATGATAACGACATAAATAATGCATGCAGTATGCAAGCCTCGATAAGCAATGGTTTTCGCATAAAAAATTTCGTTTTTGAAATGGTCAGCCCAAACACCCAACATGAATCCAATAGAAGATCTTTGAAAAAAAGTTGGCAAAAGTCTGCGGAACTATAAATATTCCAACTCAGCCGAAATTTCGCCAAAATTGCAAGAAATGTAGAAAACACGTACCATAGACGATCTTAACCGTTGATTGTATGAATGTCACGTTGTTGCGCCACAGTACTTATTACTAAAGCTAATAAAATAGTAATACGAATATAATACAAATACTATTTTATATAGTATTTGTAAATGTTGTTGATCACTGTAATTTTCTATTACAATACCACTTTTTTACAAACTTTTGAAGGTGGCCTGGAACTTTTGAGAACATGCGTTTTCTTTTATACTTAGTTTTGTCAATTAAATTTATTGATATTTACACGTTTTTCTATAAGTAAGTTCCTGACTAATATGTCAATAAAATGTATAAGTATTGCTTTGAGATTCCTATTCATATGGGTATATTTACAAATTAACTGAAAAATTTTTGCTGGCCGGAAATTTTTGACCGCCACTGTATATATTTATTTATTTCATAAGATTGCATTTTAATTTGTATGTTTAGTTTCATTCGGTATGAACGAAATAAAATTCATTAACTTTTTTTTAATGTGGCTCGCGACTCTGTATACAATGTTAAATTTGGCCCGCGATGGTCAGCGAGTTTGACATACCTGGGTTAAACGAATGGAAAATCTCTGTACAATTTTAGCAGTAGTAAAAATGCGTAAAAGTTGGCAGCTATGCATATGCCATTTTTACAGTAAATAATAGAGTTTTTCTGTATAGTTCTGCACGTTTTTTAGAAATAAACTTACGCTATTGAAAACAACTACACGGGTCATTTAAATCAATGTTATAAACAAATTTTAATAATGAAGGGACATTGGATCAGTTTCAATCAAGATTCTGTTGAAAACAGCTCACAGTTCTATAAGAAAAATTATATTATGGTGGTGGAATCTTTCGTGCGCAAAGAGGCAGTAATTAGTAATGAAAACGTAATGGTATTTGTAAGAAATTCTGAATATTTTATTCTAAAACCTATAGAACAATATGAATTATTTAGTTACACGTAAATGTCACTGGTTTTGAGTATTTGTAAAATGTGGCAAGAAAATGAATTTTTAATCCAAATGATTATTTGAGAAATATAATACATAATTGCTAAAAAAACATTTACTTTCAAAACCCGATATTTTCAGAAGTATTACATCTACAAATATTATTGATGTATGAAAATAACCACAAAATATCCATTTTTTTACAACAGATAGCGTAGGAGCACTAGTTCTAGTTTGTACACGAGGTGGTGCAGCAGCATGAGTTCGTCTCACTCTTTCTCGAAATGGAGGCAAAGCGAGAAAATCGCGTCCTAGAATATGAAAATGTCGTAGCAGTGCAATGTTCTTTCAGAAGGTAGTACGAAAAGAAATGACTTGTATCACGCTAGAAAATTTGTGGGTTGAATTAAACGTTAAGCAACTTGCAAGTCGGTGAAATATGAAGAATGAAGATACAAGATTTATTAAATTAAAGTTTGTCAATTCAAATCGCTGGGTAGCGATAAAACCAGAGTACCAGTTTTCTTACTTCAAATTGTTGTTTTCCTTTTTTTCATAACACAAATATTATAATTTCAATGAAGAACAACTTGTCAAGCAATCTAAAAAAAATAATACAATTCACCATACTGCTTTATACACGCCATACACGCATATCTGAAAGACTGACATTTTAAATAATGGGTTTAAGAATTCTTTTTAATATACAAAATGTTATCAATACGGTTTCCCCCAATCATCGCAGACTTAAGGGAGTCACCCTAGTGTAGTGAAAGCTAATTCCGAAACAGACACTATCAACATATATAAGAAACATTTGCCAATAAAAAGACGATTTTCCGCATTGAAAGACTAGTCGCAATTTTTAAAACGAGCTTCCTATTTTTAATTGGCATACTATTACTTTAAAAAAGCAAGATATCATGATTAAGTTTAACTTGTTTACTCAGAATTTATGGCAATTCCTGAATACTTAATAGCTTTCACATTTGCATACTTTCACATCATACTTTTTTCGGTGACTGCTAAAATATAGATTTTTATGTTTGTGCACAAAATTGAGTCCTAGTTAATAGAAAGTAATTGTATTAACACTATAACATCCGCGAGAAGTCATTTAAACCTCTATGAATGTATTTCGGTTCAAACCAGAAATTTCATTATAAAATATGTTTAAAAGACGCAAAGAAGGAAACAAGTGAAAAAAAATCCTAACTGATTTAAATCGAAATTCTCATTTTAATGAAACTTGACTAATTTTAATTGCAATACTTTCTAATAATAATAGTTGAGATGTTCAGAAGTCAATCCGATTAACACCATCAAATAAATATGCTTATTTTAAACATTTAATGTTATAAAAATATTACGAGTTTTTTTCTAATTTTTTTATTATAATCATTAATTTTTTTATAATCAAGAGTAAATCATAAACACAGTATAGATATATAAAAAATTTTTCAACACTGTCATGCCATTGTTTAAATTTCTAAAAAAATAGAGATAGACGAATTGAGCTCTGAACCCCTCAGTTGACTTATTAAAGATGTTTCTGTTTTCCAGATGTCCACGTGTCAGCCTTTCTCGTTGAAATTTATGTAACAACCCATGACATTTGTCATTTGCCTCTCTTGAGAAAATTTGACACATGGATTGCCATTACAACTTATTTTAAGAGATAAATCAGTTAAAGAAAAAAACAGCGATAACAAATCGGTAGTTTCTCCAGAATCAAAGATCAGCTGGAACCAAGTCTGGAGATCGTGAAGGCCCCTCAAACTGAAAACGTGTCCATTATTAATTCAGACCTCGGGATTGCACTATCACTCTTACGCATAAGCTGGGTTTCCGAGGTGGTCATACATTATAATCCCTTGTCTATTATTAATGGAAAAACTATATATCGAACTTTTACATCCAAATTTTTATAAAATTTGAGGGCGGGAGGGGGATAAAAAATTAGAAAAAGGGCTCACACAATGTTGAACCTACAGCATTTGGTGAGCCTACTATTAGAGTCTGAGTTATAGGGCGATGGACACCGATATAGCACGTGACTGAAATGGCCGAGGACTTAAACGACAGAATCGAAATGGCGGGACCGAAATGTCGTGTACCCCACATTTACAAGGAAATGCCCCGAGGAAATTTCGTACACAGTACGAAACTCATCTTTGCTCACTTAAAAACCATAGCTAAAACAGAAAATAAAGAAGTTTCGGTACTAGCAGCCCCTGTTCACATGACGTGCGTTGATTTGTCAAAACAAAGGCATAATATGACTTTTAAGAGATCTTTTTATCATATCAAAGCTGGTCATTTTGCGTCTAGTGTTGTAGGAATAATTAAAGGTTCGTTGCTGATTTTTGGGCCATTATAGATGATTTTACATTAATTTCACCTAAAAAGGGGATTTTCTACCACCAAACATTATTATGAACAAATTATGGCCGTATGAGCAAATTATGAAGACACCATAAATAGTATTGATAAAGTTTTGTAATTCAACATATTTTGTTATTCCTGTGTTGGCTGATAACTTGCATCCAACAATTTTACCTGAACATGCTGCTCTCTATGTCAGCATGGAAAATAATAAAAAAGTTTCATAGAGCAAGAAGATGTAATTCGACTAATCTCCAGGGCTGCCAAAGGCGACTATTTTCTACTCTGTTCCCGCCACTATATTTTTAGAAATATATGTTTCATTAGCATTTCCTTGATCCTTTCCGGCACGCATTTTCAGAAAGAATCACGTTTTGAGCATCTCCTTTGGCGAGTTGGCGAAAGCGACAACGTTCAGCTAGCTGCATCACCAAACACAAACTAAGTTCAAATGAGTTATAAAACATATGATTAATAGAACTATATTTATTACAAGAGAATCTTTACTACTGTTTTTAATTAACTTTTCAATTTCTTCCAACATAAAGAAATAAAAACACAAAAGAAATAATATTTTTGAATTGAGAAAAAAAAACTATGTTTGGATGGTCTGTCAAATTTAAAGCATTTTAATCTGAAAAAGCTCTTTGTTTTAAACTATGTTTTAATCGTAAACAACGGTGAATAACATTTACTCATACAGGGTTCGCACACTCCTTATATTTTGTAAGGACTCTGCCACCACTATTAATGATAGGAAAATTTATATTTAATTTTTAAGAAAGAGAATTCGCAACCACCTCCTCGATTCGCAATTTTCGCAATATTTTTCTGTAGTGAAAGACATTGAAAATACTGTAAAATTTTAGTGGTAGAGCTGTGCGAACCCTGTCATATTGTAGTCTTTGCTTGATAACATTTACGGAAAAACAAATGAACAATAAACGCGATCTCTTTGCAGAAGGAAGAGTTGCTCTTCGCTAGGCGTTTGACATCACAAACAAGAAAGGGTACGTAGCATTGACTTCATCTCCAATCGTTGTTCTGGCAATAAGGTGTTCAAAACGTGATTCTTTCTGAAAATGCTTCCGGCACGGGCAAAATTTGTTACTAAAACGAGAAATTATCTATTGACACCGTAATTCACAAATGGTTTTTTTTTAATATTTTGAATTCCTTAATTTAATCTTTTATTGTAAAAGCAAAATTTTACTAAAACATTAATGGTGCCGTTTGCATGCTTGGAATTAAAAGTAGGTATCCCAGATCGGGGACAGAGTGCCACAAAAGGTTAACTTCTAAAAAATTACGATAAATCGCTTATAAAAGAATTTTCTATTGAAAAACTGGATCAAAATTGAACTAAAATTAGTTTCTTGTGGCAGACCTGAAACCAGCATAAATATCTAGAATAAAGTATCAAACACATTCCCGGACACAGCATCGAAGTAAATAAAAGTAATATGATTTCATAAGGTTCGTTTACCAGACATCAGAGGGGCTTAGGCTCAATCTTTCTGAAATTGATAAATGGATTTCTTTCGTTTATGTATATAAATATAACTCTTATTCCCATTAAAAAACCTTCTTTTACCTAAACATGCTGCCCTCTATGTCAGCATGGAAAATAATAAAAAAGTTTCATAGAGAAAGAAGATGTAGTATAATGAAAGAAAATGCGAAAAAAAAAATCACAAATTCAGCATATCAATGGTTTGGAGAAAACCTCAAAACCATTTCAATGACTGTTATTTCTGCCTAGTAAATATTACTGGAATTAATCGAAACAACCGTTATAAGTGAACCTATCCTTTGTGAAATCTGCAAGACGCCCGGTCCTTCTCTAAGAGGAAGCGCCGATTCCAACGCTTTAGCAGCTACCAGAATGCAGTAAGGTTGAATACCGATCATCCTTCCGATAGTTATGCAGGTGATTATGAGAAGATGTCGTCATTGACTCGACGTTTCAAATAGGATGAGTTAAATGATCTCGATAGGAATCTGAATCAACGAAAAAAAGCAGAGGTGCAAAAACATAGATGCTTGAAGATAGTCTCACATCATTAAAATTTAAAAGCTTTTTTCGTTGAAAATTTAGTAACATTCTAGCAAAAATTTTACGCAAATTATTAGAGTATAAAGAAAACGAAATAAATTTAGTGTGAGAGACTGCTTGCTGCGCCCAGATTCTTTCACTCCTGAATAAATAGAAGCTGGTTCGTTTTTAGTGTATATTGCACAGCAGGTGGCGCTACTACGTGGCCTTTTTCTCGATAAGCACCATAGATATATCTCAAGAACTAATGGACAGATTTTTATAAAACATCAGATTCGATTAGTTCTAGGTTTAATACGATACTGATTCATTTTTGGAGTAAATGTCTCAACAAATGGCGTTCTTCTATGACATTATTCAAAATTATCCCAATAGCCTTGTTTCAGGAACTTATGCACGAATTTTGATCAAACTTCAGATTCAATTAGTTCCTTATATAAATTAGCATTCTTTAGGTTCTGGAGTAAGGCGCTTCTGTCCAGACTTTTTTATGACTACTACAATGATTATGATCTTTTCTACAATGATTCTATCTCAAAAACTGATGCATAGATTTTCATCAAATTTCAGATTAAATTAGAAATTAACAAGAGCTATTCCGGATTCGATTCTGATTTAAATCACTAATTCGGTGACGCTGTTATGCTTTATTTTTCAGAAAGTATTAACATGCATGACATAGAAGAAAGTTTTGGGATTGCCACATCCGATTAGTTTAATTTTACCTCACACTACTTTCTCAAAACAAAAGATACTGACATATCGTTCAAGAACATTTTCAAGAGAAATATACTACAAAATTTCTTTTTTTAATTAGGGGTGCAAACAGATAAACAAATAGTCGCTTGTTGCAATCCTGTAAGTTTAACTACAAATCCATTGTTACATTATAAATATCAGTGAAATGCAAAAGCTTAAAAATCTGACCTGACTTTCGACTGGATCATTTACTACGAGGCCGATTTCCAATTACTATATACAAAATTTCAATTAGAACTCTATGGCCACTTTTTCAAGAATAAAATATAAATCGAAAATTAAAAGAAAGTAATTTAACTGACGTATTTTATAGCGTGTCTTGTTTCGATTTTACATATAGTTTAATTATTTTAGGTAATGTTTTTATTAAACCAATTAGTAAGCCAATACCTGAGACGAGTACCACTGAGACCTTTTTTAAATTATATTCTTAAACCTTGATCTCAACTGTTAACCCTTTGAGGGTGAGTGCAACAAAAAGGCTTAAGGCTCCTTATTTCTTCCCATCAGTAAAAATTTACTGTAACATTTGCCTTACTTAATCGGAGCAAAAAGCTATAGTAAAGAATCATACGCCACTTAGCGGAAGGCGTGAACTACAAGAGGATTATTAAATAGATTGCAATTTCTTTTGTGTGATTGACAACGAAACTGATTTATTTCTAAAAAAAGTCACTTTAAAAAGTTGTGTAGAATAAAATCTAGTTTTGAAATATTGTAAATAAATATAGAATAAATAAGTGTAATAAGATTAAATTATAAAGATGAAACATTATTTAATTATGCAATACAAGTGTTGCTGATTTAAATATGTTCGATTTCAAATACGTTTTGAATGCAATGAAAGGTGACTCATAAAATTTAGTAAGTAGTTAATATAAAAACAGAATTTTGTAGTAATCTCATATTTTACTGAATCTTTGATGAGCTGAGTTATACAAAATCATATACACCGTTGTATTTACTATGAGAATACAACGTTTATCAATGTTATGAATATGTGTAGAATTTAATACTGAATAAAATATTCAATTTTAGATCCTTTTTTTTCATTTATCAATTGCAGACGATAAGGATGCAACATTTTCTTGGTAGCACCGCATTTATGTGATTTAACAACAAACATTTCATTCTTTTAGTTTAAAACTCATTTCATTACATATATTCGAAATAACTTGAGTTTTAAATGGATGTATTAAATGTTTTATTAAAAAAACAAATATTGCTCATTTATTTGTTTAAATATTTGCGATTCTAGACAGTAATTTTCCTGAAATCTCAGATTAGACTCTTTTTTTTAACATACAAAGGATCGTATTAAAAATTCAATCAGAAATTTCAAGTTATTCTCTCATAAAAAATTCATCTTGTTTTACCAGATTTATTTAACAAAATATTTTTGTTACAGCTTTTTTTTTTTTAAATAAAAATATGCATACTTTTTTTTTAAAAGTCGCATTGTCATTTTACTTTCAAGGGAAAATATAATATTTTTTTTCGTAACATTATTGATTTTTATTCCGAAATTAAAATCATATTGTGGCTGTTTTTCATATGTACATAATTTTATCAAAACAAACTGTATCAAGGATATTTTGCAATAAATCTGGTAGACAAATATCATCTGTCACGATTGTGAGAAAGTTTAGAAAATATGCGCGAGAGATACGCAGATAATAATTATATGCGCGCATCTGACGTCATACCAAAAACCCGCGAATTTACTTTCATTAATCTGGCCAGCAGTTCGCGCAGCTGTATCAATTTACGACACATTCCAATATTATCCTTGAAAGCTTGATATGTATGCAGTTTTGCATAGCAGCAATAACATAAGAAACACTCATTAACCCTTATCTGCATGAATTATTCTTTTATAATTGTGTGTTTTATTCTTATATTATACAAAAGAAAATTTTTGATAGATTTTTTAGTGTTATATAGAGGCACATTTTTGTAATTTCTACAGGATTAATATTTCTATATAAATATAGTGGTTGCTAAGAGCTTAATTTAATTTTTTAAAGTTAAATGAAAGTTGGTGTAAATTTGCATTACTATGCAAAAAAGGGTTAATACAACAAACTTTTTTCGTATATTTGCACTGAGGGACCCACTGCTTCAATTCAAATTAATCTTTTCATCATTTGACTTGCTGTCACCGAAAACAGCAAGATTTCGTGATTAGATGAATAATATGGCAGGCAACCTAACGTTTTTTGACGAACACTTACTCTATTTAACATTTATATCATATTTTTTCCGGTGTTAATTAAAGTTTTTTTTTATATTTTGTAGTACAAAAAGTGGATTCGTATGGAAATTTTTACATAATGTAGACTTAATCAGCATTAATGGTTGATTAAATGAAGAATTTTTGCTTTTTTTCTAGATGTCGTCTTGTCCGTCTTTCTCTTTAAAAGTTAAAAACCAATGATTTCTTTCATTCGCTTATCCCATATTATAAAATGCTATAAAGCAGGGATGAGAGCACTACGACCCAAAAGGTTAATTTTCACCACTAAATTTTAATAGTATTCTTTACTTTTTTAAATCTCAGATTTTCTGTCATTAAGTAAGTCGAGTATTTCTCGACTTACTTAAAAATTAGTGCTTCTGAAAAGTGCTTCTCAAAAGTGCTCTTATTAGTGCTTCTTTTAAACTTCTTAAAAATTAGTGCTATCAGTCGGCCATTTGGGTCGGAGCACTCTCATCCTTGTATAAAGAGACAATATTTATTTTAAAATATTTTAATCGTTTGAAATGAAAGAGATTTACTTTTCAGTAATTTCGAATACATACATTAAACTTTGTAAAATGTCGTTTTAAGTTAAGAAAAAGCAATCCTCTCCCCCTCACTCTAAATATACAAAAAATGGCGTTTCTGGTACGAAATTTGATTAAAATTAAGTGGGATTATATATCCTACTGTCCCTCAAAGGTGTCTAGTAATATATTGGTATTCCTATAATATAAAACTATTAGAAATTCCGTAATTTTTAATTCAGACTTGAATATTTCAATAATAAATTTCGCTTTATTTTAAATTTTCTTAATAAAAAACAACAACAACTTTTTTTAGCAAACATTCTTCTATGGACATTAGACACAGGGAAAAAATAAATACAGGGACAACAAAGGACTTTTGTATAATGCCAACAATCAAGAACAAAATCTTTTATAAAAACACACCGCTGCTGTGATTAGAACAAACCACGAGAGATAAAAATGGTAAAAAATAATGAAAAAATATATGATTTTTTTTCGTTGTTATGCGGGGTTTTCAGTTTTTTTAGTCATATATATATATATATATATATATATTAACTTTATAATGAATGAATTTTAACAATTTGAAATTTTTTATTCGATTTGTATTCATTTTTCGGACTTTCATGGGATTAATATAAGATTTTTTTTTATTTCTACAAAAATTATATGTATTTGAAAATATGTTTTTGAAATTCTGGTTATATTCAACAGAATTGAAGAATAAAAGGACACGTTATGGTTTAATATTATTTTCACTTTCACATAAGATGTTTTTTGTGTCATATCTTTAATTGCTTCAATTTGAAATTATTTTTCTATCACACAATATAATTTCTCCAAGCCATTCGAATTTATGTGTGACTATGTAATTTATATTGCACTAAATTTGAAACCCATACAGAAATAATAAATTTTACAAAAATTATAGATGTAAGATGCACCTAACTCAACAACTTGATAAAACAAAATTCAATTTTGAAAATTTTATCAAAGTAGTAATAGTTATTTTAAGAAAAAATATTTAGATAGTGAAATTCATATATTCCGTCATAAGCAGTATAATTATCTTTTAAATTATTTTTAGAAGATTGTAAAGCACGTTTAAAAACCCAGACTCCATTTTATCTTCAAACTGCATATGACTGTTTTCCCCCTTTCCTTATATGTGAATAATTCAAAATTTCTCATTGAGTTGAAGATTCCTTAAACCCAAAGTTTAATGAAACAAGAAAGAAAAAAACATTCTTCAAGCATAAATTATGAAGCATTCTCCAGCACATTCCGAATAATGCAACAAAACTGCACCATATAAAAGTAATTAAAATATTACGTCGTCCTTCACCATGCAGAAATGGATAACACATTTCAAAACATAATTTTAGCTGTTCTCATCTGTAATTAAAAATTTATCTGATTTTTTTAGAAGCCCTGTATATGATATAGTGATCTGTATCTATTAAAAACATTCATTCAAAAATTTAGTTAATATAAGAGATACATATATATTAGTTGAAAATTCATCTTCAGCAGTTTTACGATTTTACGCACTATTGTGGAGCCCTTTATATAAGGCATAGAACTTATATATAAAGAGTAACTTGAAAAATACTAATTAAATTTAAAACGTGCTCTCCAGCAATTATTTCGCAAAGACAATACCATAACCAATTTATCTTGTGTGTCCCTGTAAATTAATAAACACTACGATGAATGTATAATCGTAGTGAAATTCAGAGATTTATATCAGTTTCAAAACATTTGAAATAGCGTAATGTCATTAAAAATACTCTCAGAACGATTTTACGCATATACCATAATGAATTTGAATTATGTTGAGTATCCTGTAAATGAGCCATCAGTCGTGCATAGTTCCTAAGCAATACGAAACATGCTTTAGTGAGCATACCCTTGATTAGGAACCGCTACCATACGAGAATTATATAAATACAGATATAAAAAATTAAATCTAAAATAATCGTAATCATCATTTATTTTTACAAGTTTTGACCGACTTTTAAATTTGGCGCTTTCAAAAGCCGCGCCAATTATATCGTCGACGGTTGGTTATTTACTTTGTTCGTCTTGTGTTTTCTTCCAGAAATTGGAACGCCTTGTGTCCTTTACTAAAAAGGTTTGAACAATTCATAGCAGAGCAACATCTTACCATAAATTTCGTATTTAATTTATTAGAAAATAACAGTCAAAATGCAGCACCGTTGCTCTCTGTTTATATAGAAGCTAATGGGCGCTGGGTACATATGGTAAACCCAAAGGCACATCAATGGCGGATGCTTCAACTCGAAAATCTAGTAGCCCTAGTGTAGATTAAGGAATGATTGGTCTGCCTCGTCATTTCTTGGTACGATATGAATAACAGCGGGCGCCAACTCACCCTTTTGGCGTCACTTTCACGTCATCGAGTTACGGGATGAAATTGGTGCCAAAAAAAGGTCCTATTATAAATAAGAATCATGAAATGATCTCTTGACAATGAGTATTGTATGATAATAAAACAAAATACTGTTATTCTATCTCCTTCTCATTAAAATACAGAATTGAAGAATTTTTTTCACCGGAAAAGTTATGAAGGAAAATATTAAATGAAATTACATTTCAAAATTTTCGCAAGATCGCGCCATTGCTGGTCTAATCTAGTTATTTAGTTGTCCATCTTGGACGATTAAAATGCAAACTTTTAATGAAACAGTTTTCTCCCGATTAGAGTTGCATGCCCATGTATATCGACATACCAAATACTACTCCCCAAATGCTAGACCTGAGATTAGATGCAAAAATGGTGACTACCAAAGGCTTTTTTTAAACGTATGTACTATCATTTAATTTTCTCCGGCTCAAAGATTCTACGTAAAACCACCACAATTTTAATTCCAAACTTAAAATGAAACTTTAGAGTCATGAGTTTTCAATTTCAAAAAGGTCGTTTGTAAATTACGGAATTGTGTTACATTGTTTTTGACAACACAAATTAAATGTGGCACTTAATACCACTTTTCCATACTAAATTATTTTTCTTACTTAATCGAAAAATTTCTAACAATCATTAAAGGTCAATTTAGAGTTACAAATTAGTGGTGTCAAAAAGCATTTAGAAACGAAAGGAAAGTGTTCACAAAATATCCAGTTTAGATATGGGAACCCTATTCATTTACCAGTCTTCGGGATAAATCTAAAATGAGCTTTTAATCACATCAAATATCTTTTTCAATAAATCCCCATAAATTGTTTTCCAAAGGCCAATCCAAAAAAAATTACAAATCAATTCTCCCACACATAGAACGTTAAATCCAAACCGTTTGACGTGAAGGTTATAAGAATTGCGGATTGATCTTTTAAAGTTAAGATAACTTCAAAGTAAAAAGAAACAAGTATGAAAAATCATGCGTTAAGCATAGATTATGAAGCACTTTCCAACACTTAATGAAATCTTTAACAAAATTTTGTTATTTAGGGAAATAATAGTGTATAGCCAAATATACCCAAATATGTATTCCAGTACATTAGAAGAGCCCTGTATTTCATATGTCAGTTCATATAATGGGAAAATTTAGCTTAGCAAGAAAATACCCAGTAGCTTGAGATTTCTTTTTCAGCAGTTCATACTATTAGATGGAAACATACTTGAATACTTTTGTTCAGCCCTGTAGTTTACACTGTACCTTTATTACACGTCAGCATTAGGCTAAAATTTATTGTAAACTAAAACACTTTTAAAACAACTGAAATCACATTCTCATAAATCATCATTCATACGCGTCCATGTACCGAATTCTTTGCGTAGCCCTGTATATCCTTTTATCTATATTCTGCAAACATTTCTCAGTAAATTGAATGAAGCTCAGCGTAAAAATGAATAGCTTATTTAAGAACCACGTTTAAATAATTTACGCTCATATTCAGTAACGTTGGTGAGCTCTTTATGGGTAGCCCTGTATACCAACTATAACATTTATACACACCATATAATGTGCATATATTTAGCGAAATATAAACGCGCATATCATAATTAAAATGCATTTCATCCCTCCATCAGCCATCATCGGACACATATACGGTACTTCGGAAAAAATATACTATTTGAAATCTTTTGTGTGGCCCTGTAAATGCTATGTACTTCATATTATGCAAGGCAGTAGCGTATAATTTATATTAAGCTTCAGAGACATATATCAATTTTATTATACATGAAAAAGCTTAATATATTTAAAATATGTAATGGGAAACTTTTGATTCGCCCTGTAGATAAACTAATCATGGTAGAAACTTCATTTTCGATAGGACTTGTGCTAGGGCAAAACGTCAATAACGTCCTAAAATTTCATGGCAATCCGAGTATATTAACGATTTTACCCCATAGGCCGTAATGTAATGGGAAACTTTTGATTCTCTCTGTAGATAAACTAATCATGGTAGATACTTCATTTTCAATAGGGTTCGTGCTAGGGTAAACCTCAATAACGTCCTAAAATTTCATGGCAATCCGAGTATATTAACGGTTTTTCCGCGTAGGCCGTAATGTAATGGGAAAATTTTGATTCGCCCTGTTGATAAACTAATCATGTTAGATACTTCATTTTCAATAGGGTTCGTGCTAGGGTAAACATCAATAACGTATAAAAATTTCATAGCAATCCGAGTATATTTACGGGAGTTAGAGCGCGGCCAGACGGACAGACGGACAGACAAACCGAATGCATAAGCACTTTTCAACTTTGTTGGAAAGTGCTAAAAATTTAGCTTAGCAAGAAAATACCCAGTAGCTTGAGATTTCTTTTTCAGCAATTCATACTATTAGATGGAAACATACTTGTATACTTTTGTTCAGCCCTGTAGTTTACATTGTACCTTTATTACACGTCAGCATTAGGCTAAAATTTATTGTAAACTAAAACACTTTTAAAACAACTGAAATCACATTCTCATAAATCATCATTCATACGCGTCCATGTACCGAATTCTTTGCGTGGCCCTGTATATCCTTTTATCTATATTTTGCAAACATTTCTCAGTAAATTGAATGCAGCTCAGCATAAAAATGCATAGCTTATTTAAGAACCACGTTTAAATAATTTACGCTCATATTCAGTAACGTTGGTGAGCTCTTTATGGGTAGCCCTGTATATCAACTATAACATTTATACACACCATATAATGTGCATATATTTAGCGAAATATAAACGCGCATATCATAATCAAAATGCATTTCATCCCTCCATCAGCCATCATCGGACACATATACGGTACTTCGGAAAAAATATACTATTTGAAATCTTTTGTGTGGCCCTGTAAATGCTATGTACTTCATATTATGCAAGACAGTAGCGTGTAATTTATATTAAGCTTCAGAGACATATATCAATTTTATTATACATGAAAAAGCTTAATATATTTAAAATATGTAATGGGAAACTTTTGATTCGCCCTGTAGATAAACTAATCATGGTAGAAACTTCATTTTCGATAGGACTTGTGCTAGGGCAAAACGTCAATAACGTCCTAAAATTTCATGGCAATCCGAGTATATTAACGATTTTACCCCATAGGCCGTAATGTAATGGGAAACTTTTGATTCGCCCTGTAGATAAACTAATCATGGTAGAAACTTCATTTTCGATAGGACTTGTGCTAGGGTAAACGTCGATAACGTCCTAATATTTCATGGCAATCGGAGCATATTAACGATTTTTCCCCTTAGGCCGTAATGTAATGGGAAAATTTTGATTCGCCCTGTAGATAAACTAATCATGTTAGATACTTCATTTTCAACAGGGTTCGTGCTAGGGTAAACATCAATAACGTATAAAAATTTAATAACAATCCGAGTATATTTACGGGAGTTAGAGCGCGGACAGACGGACAGACGGACAGACAAACCGAATGCATAAGCACTTTTCAACTTTGTTGGAAAGTGCTAAAAAAGTGTTTCTAAACTGATCAAAGGCGATATATGAAACAAGTTTTATAAGAAAACATTGAAAAAAAATATATTATGAGGCAACATTGAGAGGGGATAAATAAAGATTTATACGAAAATTCTATCGATGGTAAAATATATATATATATATTTAAAATAAACTGAACGAATTTATTGCACATAAATTTTGATGAAAAAAATGAGATGTCAGCCTCTGTTTCTCATTACATGCAAATTTAAAGATCCAGACGTAAAACCGAAAAAATATTGTGTGGGATGGATATAATAAAAACATTACTTGTTTTGAGATATCTGCTGTAGTGTTTACAGGTCTTTTTAATTTTTCATTCCAAGTATTTAGCAATCCCTATTCTAGCAATTAGTTTACCAGAAAGTATTGCGTTAATATTGAATATAATGGTGAAATAAATTAAGAGAAATTGCATATTTTATCGAATCGCATGAAAAGAACAGAACTGAAGGAAAAACCACTCTTTCTAGACAAAAATACGAATCTTGTACGGTACATAGGTAAGAATGCACATGTTCGTAGGCGGAGCCAGCAGAAAAACAGGCTTTATAAGAGGGTGGAGGGTAAAAGGAATTGCTTTCGCTACAACATCTCGGCGAAATTCTTGGTGTTATCTTGCAGCAAATGGTTAAATTCACATCGGAACAGTAAACATGAGTATCCATTAACTTAGATGTCGAAATGACGTGGCGTATTGTGGGGAGACTAGAAGCAGGCAAGTTGCAAGTCCATACATGAAGAAAGTTTTATTTAAAGCGTCGTGTATAATCTATGGAAACAGTTCAATGATTGGTTCCATCGAGAGAAATCCTAGGCAAGGTCGTCCAAGAGCCCCGATCAGAGCCTGATTACTAACGGGGCACTCTCTCACCAGAAAAAAATTATAGAAATTTTCGTCTTCTTTAAACGCCCTTTTCATACAAGATTACTGTCATGAATAAGGAAAAATTCTTTATTTCTTTTTCCTGGTGGGAGAGTGCCCCGTTAGTAATCAGGCCCTGGCCCCGATGGCCAGAGAATATCGCCATTTGTCCATTTTAGCGAGGTATAACAGATGGGCTACAAATTCCCAGCTAGGTCTGGACTGGTATGCAGCCACAGGAACCAGTTTAACAAGTGACTGTTTCCAAAAGACTGAATGAAAGAAGGTTGTTTGCCAGAAGACCGGCTCTTTGTGTCCTGCTCAGGTCTACGAGTCCGATTACCATGGTGCAGGCAGCATAATGATTGAAGTATATAGCAATGCACGACCATTCTGTTCACCGACGTTTCAGCCTAAACACTGATTCTCGCCGTATTTTCCTATGGAGAGATCCAGGGACCCACTTCCTATCCTTCAATGTCCGCGAAATCAACAGTTATGGCGGTGGCGGTGTAATGGTCTGGCCAGACATCACGTTGGACAGTCACGTCTTGGAGCCTTGTGTTCGCCTTTTCCAATGTGCAGTGGCCCCCGAGTTCATCGTACAGGGCGATAACGCAAGACCACATAGAACTCGAGAGTGAGAATATTCGCAACATGGATTGGACAGCCAGGTCTCCAGACCTCAATCCTATAGCTCTGGGGGGACAATTGCATCTCCCAACCTCCCTCCGATAACCATTCAGGTACTGAAAACAGCGTTGCTGAATGAGTGGGACCAATTGCCACAGGCACTTATAAAATTACTTATTTCAAGTATGATATCACTCCGAAAGGTCTATATAACTGTAAGAGAGGACCATACCCTATATTAACCCATTTCTTTTATGTATTCTTCAACCATTTTTTAGACATTTAGTTTTCCATGACTTCTACGCATAAACATGTGTGTCTATTATAACTGTCGATTGCTAATTTATTTATAATGTATCAATCTATGTTCACACCAAATTTTATTAAAATCGGTCCTGTAGTTTTGGAGATTCTGAATTAAATATGAAAAATCTCTTAATTTCTTACACCAGTGTAATTTTTATAGTTGTATACCATGTTTTACACTGCCTGTTACCGTGGCACTCAACTTGTGAAACGAAGTGAGAAATAGTCACGTATAACAAAATTAAACAAGTTGGAAATTTCACGTGAACGTAGCAAATGAGGTGCGTTCGTACGATAATGAAGTTTTAAAAATATTCAGATCTTGTTGATATAGTAGAGCGTACTTCGGATACAGTATAGTAGTCGAAATCTTTGTGTTTCTGTAAATATACAGAAAGTAATTTTAATTATACCTCAGAAACGTATATCTTATTCATAAAATGTTATAGTTATAATTATAGTAATATAGTAATATAGTATATAATTATAGTTGTAATTATAGTTGAATATAATTAAAACAAGCCCCAAACAATGTTTCCTTGTATACCATTATGTAGTGGAATACTTTTGTGTGGCCCTGTAATTTAATAATAAAAATTCTTTGCATCACAGATTGTACAGAATGCATATTTTAGTATATATTTCATAGATTTATACCAGTTATATTATGTTCGAATTAGTGTAACATCATAAAAATGCATTTGAATATTTTTTCCCATTGACCGTAATGTAATGGAATACCTTTAATTGTCCCTGTAAATGATCTATGCATCCGACTTTCATAACATTTGAAATGACTCGATAAAATTACGTAATAATTATAAGTTTTTAATTTCAAACGATTAAAATGCATTTCAAATTTTTTACCCCATTGACCCTTATGTAACGGAATCCTTTTGATTGTCCCTGTAATTGATATATGCATCCGATTTTCATAACATTTGAAATGACTCGACAAAATTACGCAATAATTATATGTTTTAAATTTCAAACGATTAAAATGCATTTGAAACTTTTTTTCCCATTGACCGTAATGTAACGGAATCCTTTTGATTGTCCCTGTAATTGATCTATCCATCCGATTTTCATAAAATTTGAAATGACTCGACAAAATTATGTAATAATTATGTATTTTAAATTTCAAACGATTCGGTTGGGTAGTTTTTCCGTTGTTATATGCGGACAGACAGACGGACAGACAGACGGACGGACTGAGCAAAAACAATAGGTGCTACGAATTTACATAATTACGAACGCACCTAAAAATGTCAGATATCTTTATCTCACTTGCATTTTCTTAGCATCCGAAAGGGATTGTTTAGTTACGTGAAGCTAAAAAAGCCAGATAATGAAGGACCACCCCTTGAATTCAGCTTTTTACAAATATATTTTGTAACTTAATTTTTATGGTATTAATTGTATTTTTTTCATATAAATTCATGGAAGAAAGCTCTATTATTGTGGCTGTGTGTAAAATCAAAATAAATAAATAAATAAATAAATTTGAATCAGTGATAGGAATAAATGCAATTAATTGCCACTTGAGCTATGTGATTTTAGAAAAGTAACTGCGCAGAGAAATAAATCTATCATTCATTCACTCTGTTAGCAAAAAACTGAGGTTTCTTCTCCTTGTCACTCAATGAAAACCAATAACAGAATAATACCACAGCATTTTCTAGATCGGTGATGTCCCAAGTCAAAGTGACTTTTTAGGGAGTACAATTCCAAATATATTACTTACACTATCAGTTCCTATTGCTTTTTTTTGGGCGGGAGTAATTTTCCACTTTAATAATACGATCTAATAATAATACGAATTTATAAAATCAATTTTTGCTGAGTTTTAAAATTATTTCCGATCAAATGCTTAAAGAGTTCAAATAAAACACGTACTAGAATAATTATAAAAATAACTTTGATAGTTTTACATATTTTTCTTGTATTTAAAAACCGCTGTGATTATTTTGTTCATATTTCAAACTTACAATTCTTTTATAATGCTTTCGAATTTTTATTAAAAGAGTTTTACACTTATATTTGCTCTGCTATATAACACACTAAGAGTCCTTTACATGTGATACTACTGAAAGTAAAAAAGTTTAACTGTTTTAGATGTTCAGATCTATATCTATTGATCTATTATGCTATCTTGTACATACTTAATAAAAAAAAAATAGATGAAACGTCTAAGCGGTCTTTTACCAACTTTATAAAATTAATAAATATTAAATAGCGTTAGAAATTGAAATGGCTGCATAGTAAATGACTCTTTCACTATTGCAATTATCTTTCACAAGCAATAAATCTACCTGATTACAAAGATATTTATAAACTTAAATTCAGAAAAACTATGGAAGAACGACATTGGGAAAAGGAAAACAAAGAAAATGTGGGGAAAAGAAATGCGTGGTAAAAGAAATAAAATTCCAATAACGAATAGACTGACATCACTTACTACACTGTTAAGTTTTTCTATTTCTGCCCATGTTTGCATTACAGCTAATGCATACATGAGAAACAAAAGAAAAGGATAATGTCAGAAAATGAAAATCTAATAGCAAATACGTGAAAGCCAGAGCAAATACAGTTGGACAAAGAACGTGAAAAATCACTCCGTTTGAATTTACAATTGAGTAAACACATTTTTCGCCATCTTAATAGACAGGTCAGATTTTTTTCTGTTATCATTTTGTTTCGGTAAAATGTCAAATAAATTTTGATTAATAATCCTAAAATACATTATATTTTTACATTTCTTAAATATTTATTGAAGTATTAGGTTGTGACAAAAGTTTCTTAATTTATTTTGCAAAAAATAAACTATAGAAATTTCGATTAAGATAATATCTTATTGAACAATGCTTGTGCCACACTGTTGAAAAAAACTTCTGTGTTTCCAGTAGTTTAATAACTCCTTCTTTCAAACTTTTTTTTTGTATCGACAGCAAAATACTTACCGAGGAGATTTTTTATGTCATTCAAAAGAGATAGTTTAGCATTTTTGAGAGAAATAATTAAATAGTAATCGGAAGGAAGCAATGTCTGGAGAGCAAGAATATGGGTCAGAAAGTCTTAATCGAATGCAAGGAGTTTGTTTCTGGCAGTTAACCCCTTGAGGGGCAAAGCACTTCTGCTACTAAAACGTTAAAATGATTGATTGACACCGGTATTTATAAACAATTTTATATGAAACAAAGTAAAAGCTTTTCTTCGAGTATATCATATGAAACAAAAGTTGATTCTTAAATTTTGGTGTCAATGGGGCATTTGGGAATTAAAATTAAGTGGTATATAACATATACCGGTGCCCTTCAAGGGGTTAATACTACATGTGGAATGGAGTCATCATAATGGAAGATGAGACCTCGGTTGTTTGCTATTTCAGGGTACTTTATGGCTATAATTGTTTTTAGTTCATCTAGTTGAAGGAAGTAATTTACAAAATTAATGGTCTGGCTATGTGGAAGTCACTCGTAGCAGATCCAATTCTACTAAAGTGAGACCAAAACATTCTTCGTCCGTATTTAGCGACAGGAATGGGACCTTTATGTTGACTGAATCAATATTGTTTGCGTTCCTTGTTGTTATGAAGCATCCAATTTTCGTTCACGGGGACCAGTCTTTTCAAAAAAGTATCTTCATGATGTTGAAAATGCGATCTACAAAGCTACTTGCCAACAGGCCATGGGCACGTCGCCCACAGGCAACTTTTTTTATATTCTATTTGCCATAATATTTAAAACCTTTTTGTAGTATTTTCATTTTACAAATGTTGTCTAAGTGTGAGTAATACATTTTTATTTTCAGAAAGAAGTGCCAGTTAAATTAAAAAATAGCACATGAATTGCAAAAGAAGCTTTTGGGACATTTTTTGGCTTAGAAAAACGAATTTCTTGCGTTCGATTCAGATCTTCGGACGCAACCCTCCTTACTCTTCAGACATTGCTCTATCCAATTACATTTTGCTTTTTCCCTCGAAAATTTTCTTGCCCAATAAATAAATAAATAAATAAATAAAATAAATAAAAAATAATTGTTTCAATGACATAAAAAATCACCTTGGTAAGCATTTTGGAACCAAATGAAAAACATTTTAGAAAGAAGGAATTATAAGGAGACTTCAGGATATATATAAGACTTCAGGAAATGTAGAAAAGGATTAGAAGAGTAAAATAGCATAGATAATCTCCAATAAAATCTTGCCATTTTCGAAATTTGCTTGGGTTATTTGGTAAAAAAAACCGGAAGCAACTTTTAAAAGAATCATTCTACCGCAAAATATCAGTTTTTGCTTTTGTTTAACCCCTTCCACACGAGCGTTTTACGGAATTTTTAATCTTTTATGAATGGCTTTTAAAAACAGAATTTTTTGTGAAAAATGCTAGGCTTAAATAAAGTAAATTTTACAATAAATATTTTCTGATGACAGTATTTAAAGATTCTAATCACCTTATACGGTACCTATACGGCCGCTGATCTCCAAATGTTTAACCGATTTTCAGACAATCGATGGATAAGTATTTCAGGCAAAATCGAGTTAATAATATTAAATTATATAAATTTACGGTTTATTTAAGAATATAATCACGGATACGGGCAATGTTGATTAATACAAGAAAAGTTAATTCTAAATTAAAATTGTACTTTTATCTACAACATATGCAGAAATTTTTAAAGACTCCTTTTCTTAGTGTAATTTTTGCATTGCTTTCAGCCTAGATAATATAATGAATAGTGCGATCAACTAAAAAATTGAAAAACTGAAACAAAACGTTAAAAGAATATGAAATTAACGACGTTTTAAGTAATTTTATGTAATTGTCTTTAAAATGTAACTTAGAGTTTAGTAGTAAAACTCGAAAACGTTATTTAAGAACACAGCTCTTTTTACAGTAAATGAAAATCTCTCGCTCTCCACTTTTGACGTTTGACCGTTTAAATGCGAAACAAAGTTTGTAAATAAATGTCTAAAATACGAATGTGTTTAAGTATATACGTATATATTAAAAAGAAATACTTGTAAGATTACGATATACACAGAAATTATACGCTTCGCTTGTGTAACAGGCTTAGATGCACACCAGACTGAGACAACAAATAGGAGTGCTATCACCTTTCCACAATTTCAGAATAAAACAAGAGGAGCGAATCCGCACTTAACCCTTTAACGTTCATTGGTTTCTCTAGGAAACCACAAAATTTTAATTCCGATATGCAACAATGGCACCGGAATTTTAATTTTAAAAAATCCATTTTATTGAATATACGAAAAATCGCTTTTTCATATTTTCAAATATATCTGTTCACAATTACCGGTGTCAATCATTTATTTCTACATCTTAGCAATGAAAATACTTTGATCGTTAAACGGCTAAACAATCATTAAAGCTAATAAAAGCTTCGATCATATCATTCATGCCAGTACTTATAAGATAATCTCAACATCCGATTTTATTAAACAGACACCGGAAAATATTTAGCAGTATATTATAATAAAAATAATTTAAAGACGATTTTAGTTGCAGTGGAAGTGCGTTAAGCTGATTCAAGTAATTTGGCTGTCGTCCAAGATAACCGTCGGAGTGAGAATATTTGGAAAAGAAATTTAGGATAAAACCTCCAGTGATGGCCGGGATGAGGACGAGTTTCCGGAATTTAGCAAATAATTACTATTCCGTGCACATTTGTGTCACGGTGATGACCACAATAAAAGACGGGAAAATACTTTTTTGTCAAGAAAATCAACAAAATAAAAAATTATCTTTTAATCCTTTCCGGCACGGGCAAAATCTGTACTAAAATGAGAAATTACCGACTGACACTGGAATTCACAAACGAATTTTTTCAATATTTAGAATCCCTTAATTTAAGCTTTTATTGTAGAAGTAAAATTTTACTAAAATTTTACTGGTGCCGTTTGCAAGTTTGGAATTAAAATTAGATATCCCAGACCGGGCACTGTGCCGGAAAGGGTTAACAAAATTTATTTTACTAAAAGCACAAAAACATCGGTAAGGGCCCGCTTTGTATACTTAATGGCCCGTCACTGCATTAGAGATGGCCCACCGAAACTGACTCCTCATTTTACTTTCTTCTATCTTTACAACAAAAAAGGTAATGCATTCGCGAAAATTTCTGACTTCCAGTTTTCGACGGATTTACACATTTTATTGAATGAGAAATACCAAATTATCATGTTTTTTTACACAATGTTTGCACCTGAATCTGTGAGTCTGTAACTGTGTGAAACAAATATTTTGATCACTCTTTCTCAAGAATTAATGTGCAAAATTTAATAAAAATTTATATTCAGTTAGTCCTTGATATAAACTGATTTGTGATTAATTTTTGATGTATATCCGTCTAAAAATGACGGTGCTATACAGCATTCTTCACGATATTTGCAATATCTCAATCTCCAGATCTAATTCACGTGTTTTTATTAATCTTATGATTCAGTTGTTCTTTAACACGAAATGACGTTTTCTACATTTTGGTGCAAATGGTTCAAAAGATGCCGCTGCCATGCTGCATTTTTTAACGATTTCCGACCTAACTTATTCCCCAGGACGCTTTCACAGATATCATCAAACTTCAGATTTAGCTAGTCCTTTACATCAATAGAAATTATTTTACATTTTGGTGTATATCGCTCAACAGGTGGCACTGTTATGCTACATTTTTTACGATTTTTGCAATAGTTCAATCTTCGGAATTATTGCACGGATTTTGATCAAATTTTAGATTTATTTAGTAGTCCTTGGCATGAATGGACGTTTTCTAAATCACTGATAAGATGGTGCTTCTATGCTGCCATTTTTTAGATGTATACAATAGCTCTAGCTCAAGAACTAATGCTCGGATTTTCGTCAAACTTTGTAATCAATTAAATGTGGACATAAGTTGTTGCAGTGTAGTTTTTGCTGAAAATCATCCAACACGTGGCTCTGCTATGCTGTATTTTGTGTGATTTACGTGACTTTAGGGATAAAGTTATTTCAAGTGCTTTGCAAGGCTTTGTCCTGGCATTCTAGTGGTTTCTTTGTTGGTCTTTTTAACACTTTTGTTGAAGTGTTCTTCAGTTTCTTTTTTTTCAGTTTTATAGTTTTTTCTCTGTTTCACTTCTTTTTGTTGCAATTCTTCTTGTTTTTCCCGTTCATTGTCTTTTTTGCAGCTCTTTCCATGATTACTATGTCAAGACGAAAAGCATTCTCTCAGATCGTTTTTTCTCTTTTCTTTCAGGACTGTGCGGAAATCGGATTTTTAGAACACTTTCAGGACACATTTCACACACACACAAAAAAAAAAACTACACGGTGCGTGAATTTGCAATTTAAAAGTAACAGCCATATACTTCCGATTTTTGACGGATTTACACGTTTTACGAGTCAGAGCATCCGAGAAACATGTTTTTACAAATGTCAGTCTGTGAGTTTGTCTGTAACAGAAATTTTGTGGGCGCTCTATCTCACACACTAATAAACATAATTCAATAAATATTTATAACTAGTTTTTCTTGCTGATTAAATTTTGCTGCAAGTCACTCAACAGGTTACACTGCTAAGGTCCATTTTTCATTATTCCCCAAATCGTTCAATCTCCAAAATTAATGCACAGATTTGGATCAAAGAATTGAAGATTCGGTTAGTACTTGAAATAAATTAATATGGTTTTACATTTTACTGTAAGACGCTTTACTGGTGGTGCTGTTACGTTGCTTTTTGTGATTACCATAATAGCTTTATCTCCAGAATTAATGCACGGAATTTTATCAAACTTCAGATTCAAGTTGTTCTTGTCACGAATCGACAATTTTTACATTATTTTACATTTTAAACAATTTTAAATTTATTGGTGAGAGACTGCCATCTTGCGCCTAGTTTTTTTCACCCCTTACCAACAACTTTGAAGCGAAAAATGAACGTACTTTTATCGAAAAAAATGTCAATAGGTGAATAAAATTTCTTTTCCAAAAGAAAAAAAAGAACAAGTTGGAAATTACACATGAAGCGTAGCAAATGACGTGTGTTCGTACGACAATGAAGTTTTAAAAAAATCATTCTCATATATTAATCTCATAAAATTGTAAATAGTTCATTACAATTAAAATGTGCAACAAACAATGTTCTCTCTATACTCATTATGTGATGGAATACTTTAGTGTGGCCTTGTAAATAAATAACAAAAGTTCTTTGCACAACAGATTATGCAAAATCTATATTATAATATGTATTTTATGATGCATATCAATATTATTATGTTCGAATGAGTGTAATATTATTATAAAATGCATATGAAAATTTTTTTCCATTGACTGTAATGTAACGGATTTTGATTGTCCCTGTATTTGATCTATGCATCCTATTTTCAAAAAAACTGAAATGACTTGACAAAATTATGTAATAAATATGTAATTTAAACTTCAAACGATTAAAATACATTTGCAACATTTTCCCCCATTGACTGTAATGTAACGGAATACTTTTGATCGTCCCTGTAATTGATCTATCCATCCGATTCTCATAAAATTTGAAATGACTCGACAAAATTATGTAATAATTATATATTTTAAATTTCAAAAGATTCGGTTGGGTAGTTTTTGCGTTGTTATATGCGGACAGACAGACAGACGATCAGAATGACGGACGGATGGACGGACTGAACGACAACTATAGGTGCTACGTATTTACATAATTACGAACGTACCTAAAAACGAGCTCTAAGCTATAAATATTGCGCCTGAGACCTCCCCCTTGCTTCGCATATTCCTATCTACGAACTAAAATAGTAGTCAGAGGATATGAAGAATTCCATATAAATATGCATTGGTTACCATAATTTGTTTTCGGCTTTGACATTTAAATACATATTATTACGGAAAACATGTTCTTGCGATACTTGTTGATTTGTGTTTTGGATAGGATAATTGCATAAGGCAATGTGCGCAAAAATAGATCTTTTACCTAAAAGCAACTTTAAAATAATTAAACAATTACCGCAAAAAGTAATAAAAATATTTTATAAATTAAAATATTTTTTGAGCTTAGTAATCGCATTCTTTTTCTAATTATGCTCATGTAATCATGTCGTTCTCAATATCGGCATGCAAATATAGTTACAGAAAAGTTTCATAGCACAGTAATTGAATATTAACGTTCTACCGCCACACGTTTCGCCACGTGTGATATTTCGTGCGATTTGTCAAAATTTTACGTTGTCAATGCGAAAGTAATTAATTAAAATTTTAAAATGATAGACATTCACGAATTATTTTAAGGCTGCCATTTTTAAAGGATTACAATTTGAAGTATTCTTGATGTTATCTTTTACCTTAGTTGTTTTCGAGAAGATATCGAAGCTTTTCAGCAGAATTTTCTGAAAAAACAAAGAAAAAGAAAGAAAGAAACTTATGGATGATAACCGGGGTGCAAAACTCTAAGCGTCAGCATTTAATCTCTCATCACTAACGTTATTTCATCTTTTTCGTGTAATATTTTGTGGGAAATTCTTGCCAGAATGCTATTAAATTTTAAGCGAAGAAACTTTCAAATTTTAGTAGTGAGAAACTACCCACTGGTGTCTTAATTTTTGCACCCCTGGGTGACACTTTAACCCCTTGAGGGGCAAAGCACTTCTGCTACTAAAACGTTAAAATGATTGATTGACACCGGTATTTATAAACAATTTTATATGAAACAAAGTAAAAGCTTTTCTTCGAGTATATCATATGAAACAAAAGTTGATTCTTAAATTTTGGTGTCAATGGGGCATTTGGGAATTAAAATTAAGTGGTATATAACATATACCGGTGCCCTTCAAGGGGTTAATGATTTGAGAGGATTTTAAAGGAGAAGTGAATGAAAATGAAGTGATTAAAATGAGTATCATCTTTTTTTTTTAAAAGTTATTAGTAGTTTTGGTACGAAATATCAAAGGTAAAAATTTTGAAACGATGCACTCCAAATGTTTATTAACATAGCTAAAAACTTTTGTTACAGCAGCGGTTTTCTGTTGTTTTCGTATTGTTTATTTAAATACTGTTTTTTTTATACATTATTTAATTAAAAAATTGAGACACGTCAAAGAACAAAAATCTTTCGGAAATATTATTTTGCTTTAACCCTTTCGGGTCCAAAATTTTTTTTTTTACGTCCCAATATTTTTTATTTAAACATGAAAAAGTATTACTCTGAAAGGAAAAAAATAAGTTTTATTAAAATATTATAATTATTTAAGGAATTATATTATGTACTATTAATAGTAAGTGGTCTTTCGAGGAACAAGTTGTCATTTACCGGAATTGTATTATTAGTACAATACGCTCAAAAATATACATGTAGTACAATTTCAAACCGACATTTTGAGAGATATATAAAAAATCCAAAATATATATTAAAACTACGCAATTAGCATTATGTAATTCGCAATAGTTGAAACTCTATTTACACTTCTAAACTGAAAAAACCGCGTAAAGAATGCAATAAATAAATAAATAAATAAATAAAAATAAAAATAAAAATAAAATTTTCATTTGTTTGTATAATCTGATGACCACTCTTATTTGGTATGAATTGCTTTGAAGCAATTCCTGTCACCATGGAAGCATAAGCAGCCGCTGCATTTTTCAGAAAAAATTTTTTTTTCTAAAGTTACATCCTCCTTTTTTTTCGCACCGTTGTTGTACCTTGCTTCTCTCTATCAAATGACCAGTATTATCATATCTTACATCCACAATTGGGCGAAGTGATAGTTCCAACTCTTTTTAGAGACAATAGCCATGGATTCAAGGGTGAATTACTTGGTCGACCACGTTTAATAGAGTTGTAGTTTGTTTTTTGAAAGTCTTTGCTTTTAACTGATACAGTAAAGTTTAATAAATCTAGACAAATAAAATGCGAAATATTGCTATAAAACAGAAATATTCAACTCAAGTTAATACAAATTTCATTTCTAAAAATTAAGAAATACAGTGTGCATATTTTGATACCATTAATTCCTTTAAAGACTACTGTGCTACTAATAGTACACATGTTCTAAGATTGATAAATCATAACTTTTCAATGATTTTGATTACAAAAAATACATCAAACATTGGATGCAATTACTTATTTTACGAAAATAATTTCAAATAATTCTAATTATTTATTTTATCAATAATGAGAGCAAATTCCAAAAAATTCCTTTTTGAAGAGCATTCGAAGTGTCATCCATCTTAAATGAGTGTTCCTGGATTTGTAAAGGAAACAGAAATGATTAAATAAACGCTTCAAGAGGAGTCTTTAAAATAGAAGTTAGTGCACTTTGAAAACAATTAATAAATACTGGGAAAATATGTTAGTTGAAAGATGATGTACTATTAGTAGTACACCAGACTCGAAAGGGTTAAATCGAGAAAATGCTTCGATTAAATAAGGCAAATTTTACAGTAAAATGCGATGGTGGCGATAAACATGATTTCTTCAGCCTTTTTGTGGCACGTTTAAGCTTCACTCGTCCCCAAGAGTTAACACCTGAACGCCGGGCTGGTGTCATTTCAACACCGATCCCAGGAATAATTGTTGATTGAAATCAGAAAAATCTCCAAGATTTTTTGGAGATTTCTCTCCAAAGAATGAAATGAGTTAAATAAATAAACTAAATATTTTAAATATTTTTTCTCGTTTTAAATATGTTTTAGAAAATGTGCGTAAATTTTCATGGCGTTCAAGTGTTAAGGCGTAAATTAAATGTGGGGATATCTGCTAGTGACAGTTCTACATTGCGGTGATCGGCTCATGGGGAAAAGGTTCTGGTATTTCTAATAGCTTAATCTGAAATTCATTGTTAATATATAATAGACGTTTCAAATAAAAAATTACAACTGTAATATCATAGCAATATATACGCTTTTTCCCCGCACATAAATATAAGTCAAAGGTGGCAAAAATCAAGATACTTAGCCGAATCGGTGCTCTTTGTCGGAAAAAAATCGCTGACTTTTATCCCTTTCCGGCACGGGCAAATTCTATTAGTAAAATGAGAAATTGTCGACTGACACCGGAATTTAGAAACGACTTTTTGAAAAATTAAGAATCCCTTAATTTAAACTTTCACATTAAAAGCAAAATTTCATTAAAATATTACTGGTACCGTTTGCAAGTTTGCAACTAAAACTAAGTATCGCGGATTAGGTACAGTGTGACGGAAAGGGTTAAATGTGTGTAAATTAGTTATTTTTTATGTGCAGTGATTAAAAATGATTCAACAGAATTGAATAAATGGAACCGACATGAGCTGTATAGCAACCAACTTACATTCATATTTGATTTCAGTTGTTGTAATCAAGCTTAGGCTCTATGTCTCAATTTAAATTCCTTTATAGCAATAATTGTACGCTTTTTTTTCACGAACGTGTTTTTAATTTTTGCTGTTTTAAGTTTTTAAAATAACACAGGACAACAAAAACAAAATTTTTTTAAATGGTCTGACACGTTTTAATGAATTTAAGATATTTCAACCCCCAGGAACCCGAATATGGCATCCGTTTCCGTACATCAGGTAAGGTTTTGCTGTGAAGTTGAATTGAAAAAAACAAATATATATTACAGAAGTGTAATTAACTGAACCGAAAAAAATGTACGTATGTTAACAGAAAACATGTTTAGTTAATTACATAGTTAATTAACAACTAATAGACAGGAAAACATTCGGTTAGTTCACTGTTTCGTCATTGTGCAACACTTATGGTAGGAATTTCCTCTTCGTTGAGGTCTGAGCATGGACGGCAGCAGGAATGTCTCTATGGAGATTCCAACAGTAATCCGCCATCATTACTGCATCCCAGCGACCTTGGTATCTGTTCTCCATCTCCTTGATCTCCTGATGAAAATGATCTCCCTGTTCATCACTCATGAAGCCCAGGTTGTTAGGAAAGCGATCCAAATGTGAGAATAGGTAATGCATTTTGATGCTCATGTTACATCCGAGGTTTCTGAATGCTGTTATAATATTGTTCACCAGTTCAACGTAGTTAGTGGTCTTCGTGTTGCCGAGAAAATTTTTCACAACTAGAACAAAAGCCTTCCATGCTTCCAGTTCCACTTCACTCATATGTGTTTCGAATTGCATATTTCTCATTAGCTGACGGATCTGTGGACCATCAAAGAGGCCAGCTTTCAGCTTCTCAATGCTCAATCTGGGAAAAACCTGGCACAAGTACATGAAGCAGTCACCATTTTTGGCGAGAGCTTTGGTGAATTGCTTCATCAACCCCAGCTTAATGTGCAATGGAGGAAATATGATCTTCTCTCGGTTCACAAGAGGAGTGTTGATGATGTTCGCATGGCTTCAGAATGGGCTAGAGGACGACGTGCTGACTGCAGATCTGGATATACCAGGCTACTCTGGTTGTTTCTGTTTATACCTGTCAGATCTACAGCCCAGAAGTAACAATCTGTGACATGGTTGGTAGGCTCTAGGGATGAGATTTCCGCTTTTTTGGACACCAGTAAAATCTTAGAGAAAATGTTGTTATTTTAAATCGCAAAAGTGTTCCGATTTAAAAATAAAGCATTTTCTCTAAGATTTTACTGGTGTGCAAAAAAGCGGAAATCTCATCCCTGGTAGGCTCCCTCCAGACCATAAGAGTTCCAAATTTCAGAGCCGTCTTCTGGCCTTTGGTCCACGCACGAAGATACTCGGTGCATTTCTTGCATACTATATGTGGTGCCCAACCTTTATCTTGGTCACCTAGGGCCATTTGGAAGTAAGCAAGGTAGGTGCGCTTTATAAAACTGGTGACTGGCTTCCTGTTTGGTACAAGGGTGTATTCGCCACAGATATAGCGAAATACATCCGGCTTATTCCTACATGATCTTTTTGAAGACGCCATTTACTTCACATAGATCCTATAATGAAAGAAAATCTATCATTAGTAATCCAGGGCAACGAAATACGACTTCTCGGAATGCAACACACACAAGTACTGCAATGAAGTATAGGCATTTATGCCGGAAATCACTTAGCCTAAAATGGACATTTGCACAAAAAATTGACCTGATAGAGCGAAACCGTTTTGGGTTTTGGATTCAGGGTATGAAAATGAACATATATCAGCTGGAAAAAGTTAGACCATTTTTTGGCTGTTGACCAGTGTAATCGGTATTTCATATGAACTCTTTTCGGAGTAGGTGGATTTTTGGAGTACCGGGGTTCGGAATAGCGAGATTCTACTGTACAAAGAGAGACTGAATAAAACATTTCGTACTTTTTAGACTTTTCCCAGAGCACTTGCTGCTCTATATATACGTGATTTTTCCTTTTCAATAATTCCAGTGCTATTTATTTATTTCATAACATCCATTTCAGTAGTAAAATATTACAAAGCAACAATATTTATGTACATAACCCATTAACCGTTTAACCCTTTGTGGCGCGAAGTATATCTGTGAAATAATTATCGGAAACTAATATTATAGAATCAGGAATGTTATGAAATGGAAATTTTAATTAAATATTCTTGGTGCCAGTACAATTAAAATTTGATGTCCTCTTTTAGGGTCACCGGGCCAGAAAGGTTAAGCACTAGTGGGTATATTTCTTCAAAATAACAAATTGTCACGTTGGCATTAGTATTTTAGAGGCGATGTAAGTTAATATAGTCCTTTTTGCAAAAGTTAAGAAATTAAATTTTTTAAGGTTTTAAAAGTTATGTTTAAAAAAAATTTCCTCATGCTCTGAAACCAAATAACTGTATGTCATGGCAAAAACGTGCCGAGTTTTGTACTATGAATGATTTAAATTTTCATTTTTTCCCAGCATTTATTGTCGGAAAATGCTGCAAATCGATAAAACCACTCGTTTAGTTTCTTTCATACGAAACTGACTATTTTTTCCTGATTTATTTCCAAGAGTAGATTTCTAAATATAACATTTAGGACGCGGGGACCTTTTAACGTTCCTAACTTTTGCAAAATTAATTTAAAAGCAAATTTTCAATCTCTGTAAATGACAAAATTACTAAGAAATCTTCTTTTTAAAAAATTGTAAAAAATAAGCTGAGACACACACACACACAAAAAATTTACATTTAAATTTGAAAGTTATAATTTTTCATTTATTGTGTCATACAAATTTAAATCATTTTTATTTTTCTTGCTTTCTCATCATGATGCAATTGCGTGGAATGGCACATATTGATTTTTGAGTAAGGTGTAATTCAACTGACAAACTATCTAATGCCACTGACTACAGTGTTCATTTTTTCTATTTCCGCAAATGTCTACATTACAGCTCATACTTACGTGAAGAGCAGAAGAAAGGGAAATCTCAGAGTAGACCCTGTCCTAAATGAAAATCTAACAGGAAATAAAGGTGCCAGACAGGTGACGAACAAATAAGGGAAACAATTGTTTACTATGTACTTAAGATAATTCGTAAAACAAATTTTTCAGACGCCTAATATATAAATACAGAGTTAATTTTATGGTCATTTTGCTTCATAAAATTTTAAATAAATATTAAACAATCATCGGAAATGTTTATTCAAATATTTTGGAAAATTGGTTGCAACAGTTAAAACGAAATGAATAGTGTTTTATAATTAAAACTACACGTATGGTGTAGCCATTTGGTAGAAAATTCCATACTTTTAATTTAAAGATAACCCTAATCTTTTCGGGGCTAGCGCCAGTCACGAAATTTTTAATCGTTTATCATCGGTTTTTCAATACAGAAAATTTGGTCTAGCTCATTCCAAAAAAAAAAAAAAAAAAAAAAAAAAAAAAAAAAAAAAAAAAAAAATGCTCGGATTAAATGAGTCAAAATTCATAATAAAAAATTACTGGTGAGAATTAAATTTACTAATCAAAATGATAAGGTGATTTTGTTGAAAAAGAAGCTACTCTATTCGTATAGATAATAAATTTAGTAGGAACAAAATCATATTTAACCTTTACTGGTGAATATTTTACAAGCAAGTTTGAATATATTTATTTTTTTCCCTTCATAAGGCTTTGGGGTAATTCCATGAGCGCTTGTTGTGTAAGTCACATTACTAGTTGTTTACCACGGTTATCTCCGACACTAAGTAACTTTTCCCCGTTCTAAAATAAAAATCCAAAGTCGTCACTTACACGACAAATGCTCATGGAAATACCCTTTGGTAATTTGTTTTGCATATATTATTGCCTGTGAATATATCAAAAATGTGAATTTGTGAATTTTTTAAAATTTAAATTAAAATGATTTATACACATTTCCTAGGTTTAATTTATGAAATATTTTTAAGAAAACATCGAAAAGACATATCTAAATACTGTTACACATATTTTGTGCTATTTAGGGAAATCTTTAATTAAAAAAATCCACGAAAGCATTTTCCCAGAAGGCGCACGCAATTTTCTTAGTTTCCATAAAATTATTTCGTTACCTGCTTTAATCTTTCCCGGCACGGGCAAATTCTGTTAGTAAAATGAGACATTATCGACTGTCACCAAATTTGCAAAAGTCTTTTTTAAAAATTAACAATTCTTTAATTTAAGCTTTCATTTAAAAAGCAAAATTTTGTTAAAAAATTATCGGTGGCGCTTGCAAGTTTGAAAGTAAAAGTAGGTATCCCAGACTGGGCACAGAGTGCCGGAAAGTTATAAAAAATTATAAGGAACGTTGTGATCATTTTTTATCATCTAAGGGAGCCTATTTTTTAAAAATCGATTAACGTATTTCTTCTTGTCCCAGTAATTTTGTACTTTTTAACACTAGAACCGCCGGGGATTTTCTCGAGTTTTACAAAAAGTGTTTCTCACCAGAATTTTGATTTCAAACTATTTAAGTTATTTAATTTGCCTATTTTTCTGCTGTATATATTTAACATATCTTATGAAGAAAATTTTGGTTCGAATCGACTATTATCAATCTGACGAGGGGTCATTTTGACCCCTGATGGCGGTTCTAGTGTTAATGATTTCAATATCAGTTTTTTTAAATGCGCATTTAAAGTTGCAATATACACGAATCCGGTCTCATAAAATGTTTGATACGTACTTAAAATAGACTCACATATGATAATCTATAATATTCATTTACTGCTTGATAATAAACATGTCTTTTACAGAATATATCTCTAAATATTTATATTGCACAAAGAAAAACTGCAGCACTATGTATGTCAGGGTGGCGAATGGTTAAATAAAAACACAGTCAATATAGATGAAAATACCAGTATTTTGTTAAAGATATATTCTGTTTGTATAATCTCTTTATATTATTTGAAGTATTTTCTGTAAGAAAATATTGGTAGTGGTTTCTTTTCTTGACTATGTTTTACCCGGTTTTCCCTGATCACTTGCCTCTCTGTATTTATTGTTTAAAATAATACAGAATATCAAAATAAATCAACAGAAATAGGTTTCTAAAACCGTTTCTTCAAGGAAAGTTTTCGGATTATCCAGATTTACTTAATTTACAAAAAGACGAAACAGATTTGACCGTTTCTTGAATTCTGAAATCGAAAAACACTAAATAAAATTCTAAACTAATTTTTTTCAAACAGGTTATAACCCTGTTCATATAAATAAAATAGAAATAATAAATGCAGTAAAATCTTGCTACTTTTATGTTGAATAATTATAACCGAATTTATAAATATCTTAATTTTTCATTTTCATTTTAATTTAAATGATAAAATATATTAAAACTAGTCAGATGTGTCAATCCTAAAACTTTCTTTCACCTTATGCGTGTTAATACTTCCTAAAAAAAAGGAGTATAGCAGCAGCGCCACCGGTTGGTGTTTTAAACCAAAATCTAGTCGTAAAATATCAGTGGCTTTGTTATTGTAAAACAGTATTAAAGGAAACTTCACAAGTTAATAAAAAAGCTTTGAATGCATTAAATATGTAATGTTAAATTATGAATAAAGTCCTGATTTTAAGAAAACAGTATTTAAATCCTGAAATAATTCATTCTTTTTCTTGGAAACCTTCTTAATATAAAAATACACGTAATGATAACAACCGTCTTTATACTTAATTTAAAATCATTCTCGGAAAGTTTCAACCTAATATTTTTTTTTCATTACAAAAATAATGTCTCAAAAACAAAATTACATCATTGAAGATAGCAGTAGCCATTATGTTTATTTAATAATTTTATTCTAAACTCTGCTATTTGAAGCAATATATATATAGTGATATTTTTTACAGAAATAATTTTTTGTGATTTCTTAAATTTTAGATTAAAAGTAAGTAAAATAAATTTTGTTTTCTACGTTCGCTGTAATGATGTGAAACTAATGACAATTGAAATTGAATACCGACGAGGTCTAAAACTTTTCTTCGTCTTATTTTCTGACATTACATAAATCAAGGAAAATTTACAGAAAGTACAAGTGTATAAATTCAGGGGACGGTACAAACACTTAGATATATTAGCTTACGAAAGCGGCCAATTTTGTATTCAGTGTATAGTCCAATTTTCAATGGGATGTGACAAAATGAAGGGTGACGTCATTTGAAAAAGTAAACATAGAAAATATTAATGCAGAAACCTATAGAAGACTGCAATCAAAACACATGCTGTATTTGCATCGCCAAACACTAGATTACACGAATAAGGAGAATTATAGATAGAAAAATCTCCAACTTTCCATTGACATATGCTTTCTATGCCGAAAAATTAGGACAGCCCAATAAGTAGAGTCACACCCGGAATCCAAAGTCAGCACGAGGAATTTGCAGAAGTGATACCGGTTGGTGAATCAAAGCGAAATTTCACTCGGCCAATTTAGCCAAAGTGACAATATTCATAGAAAGATTATTCGTTTCAATGCTTTGTTCTTTATTGCTTTGGTTGTACACTTCATTATTGCTTTGATTCTTTACATCCGTAGAAATTGTAGAGATAACTTATACTTTCTGCCATAATTAAAATAAACTAAATATTCTACATTACGTATAATGATTGTACATGAATAAGCTGATTTTTTTGGACTCCATATATGAATAGTTTTGTCTACCCATTCTGCTGCAGTGGAGCGGTGATGACTGCTGACCATCTCTTGTGATTGTTTAGCGCTGACGAAAATTTGAAATTACTGCCGTTATTGGGAGGTCAGAGATCATTTATGCATCTTAACCCCATGACTTTATGTGTTTCCCATGTATCCTTTGATGTTATCTTTTTACATATATTTCTGTTTTTAAGTGATCGCACTTCGGCGTAAGAATAATGTGTATCACTTGCTGCATTGAAAATTATAATAATAATAATAATCATTATGGTAATCATTATGGTATCAATTTACGTCTTAATGTTAAATATTTGATCACCTCACAGCAATGAGAATTATTTTTGTTCTATAAGAATTAATAATTACGTAAATTAATTGCGTAATCCGATGTTTTTTTTTGTGCGTAATTCACCTGTCAACGGTAAAACTGATTGCAAGCGAAACATAGAAGTGCATGTTTGAGAGAAGAATGATGCTTTTACATTTTACACTCGTCAAATTTTTGTGACTATGCAGAAATAATGTTAAAGATATTGTCTAAGGCACAACTAACGAATGGCCGATACATTGAAATAAAGGAGAAAAGAGATATTTTTCTGGGCGGAGTTATAATAATCTGAGCCACCAAAGGAGGGTTTAACCCCTTCATGCATCATTGAAGAAATGTATTACAGAGTATACGGCTGTATAGTCCGTATAGAATAAAATCTATGGTATATGCACTGTAAAGTATATCCTCTGCTATGAGTGTAAACCCACAGTTTTTGACGACTATACTCCTGCTTTCAGGGGCGCCATTTGCAGTCTTTAAATGGCTAAGTCCACACTGCCAAATGGAATCAGTAATATTTTAGTACAATTTCGATATCGTAATGTACGTTTTAGAAAAAAAGAGCTTTTTATTAATTTCAAATAAATTTCTTCTTAATTTGCGTCGTGATTTAATTATTTGAACATTTATAAAGTAAAAATGCCTTACCCTTGAAAGGATTAATATAAGTTGAATTGATTTTCCATCTGCCTATATAAGAGAGACAAACAAACAAATAAATCATTGGTTTTTATGTAATTTTCAGCAAGAAAGTCAGACGAAAGGTCATCTAAAAACAAAAATATGTTAAAATGATCAACAATTAATGCAGGCTACTATACATTTTTAAAGACTTTTACATAAACCAAGTTTGTGTACTAAAAAATATAAAACTTTAAACGTACACCGGAAAAAATACGATAGATATGTGAAATACATTAAGTGTTTTCGTACAACGGTTAACTTGAAATAAACTAACTAAGTACTCACGACATCTTGCTGATTTTGATATCAGCAAGTTAAATAAAGATATGAAGTTCCCTTCTAAAGCTTTTTACAAAATTTCTGAGTAAGGGTGATTATTAGCCATCTCAAGACAAAGAGAAAGAATATTCAATTTTAATATTCGCAGATATCTAAAAATAAATCTCGAGCTTATCTTATACAATTACAAGGTTCGTAAGCATCAACGAATTCAGGGGATTTTGGGAATTTCAGTACACGAAAATTTGTAAAGTACTTGTCGTTAAATCCTAATAGATTTTCATTAAATAAGGCAAATTATACTTTATGAAAACTCTCTTAAAAGGGCTTTGAAAGTCTTTGAAGCTCACGAATCGGGATTATCTCTATCGATGATTTTCTGAAAACGTATTTTGTCACTGAGATGTAGTTTTGGACAAGACAACCAGTTAAAAAAAAACACTATTATACATATTTTAAATAAACTTAAGCAACATAAATATTAATTTTTCATTTTGGATTTTCTGTAATAAATTTACACACCACGTTCTGGAATAATAACTGAGTGCTCAAAAGAACTTGAAAATTCCGTTTAAATTTTGTACATATCCATAAATATCCCTTGGGCCTTATTATCAACGGGGCACTCAGAGCCTGATTACTAACGGGGCACTCTCTCACCAGAAAAAATTTATAGAAATTTTCGTCTTCTTTAAACGCCCTTTTCATACAAGATTACTGTCATGAATAAGGAAAAATTCTTTATTTCTTTTTCCTGGTGGGAGAGTGCCCCGTTAGTAATCAGGCCCTGGGGGCACTCCCCCCCCAGGAAAAATAAATGAAAAACATTCTTTATTCATGACAGTAGTTTTGCCTGAAAAGGTTGTTTAAACAAAACGAAAATTTCTATAACATTTTACTGGTGAGAGAGTGCCCCGTTGATAATAAGGCTCTGGTGATGTTTCTGCATTTTACACGAAGGAAGAGGGAGTCGGTTGAAAATGTCTTCATCATTGTTAAGTGATAAATATATCGCTGGGTAGTAACGGCTTATGAAGAATTGAAAAAAAAATCCAATTTAATAAAAAGTGTACAATTATCTAAATTTATTTTTAAATTGAAGTATAGATTCTTTTTTTTAGATTTTAGATTTCTTTTTTCTAGATTCAAATTAAGTTGTATTTCTCAAAATTTTAATAAGATTATATATGAGGACCTCAGAAGCCAAGGGGTACAAGTGACATAATTTAGATTTCGAGTAAATTGAGTTCAAAGTTAACCCTTTTAACGTTCATTGGTTTCGCCACGAAACCACAAAATTTTAATTCCGTTACGCAACACTGACGCCGGTATTTTTATCTAAAAATATCCCTTTTATTTTGTACGTGAAAAATCACGTTTTCTGATTTAGAAATATATTTGTTCTTAATTACCGATGTCATTCATTTATTTCGACATCTTAGCAATGAAAATGCTCTGATTGTTAAAGAGTTAAACATCAATTGTAATTGAATGAATTGAGATAGGGATCTTTTGCTTATTTCTTAATGTTCTTTAAACTCTTATTTCAATAACTGTTTAGAAAAACAGAGTATTAAATTTTGTTTTAACCCTTTCCGGCACGTGTAAAATTTGTTAGTAAAGTGAGAAATTATCGACTGACACCGAAGCTCATAAACGAATTTTTTAGATATATTAAAATCCCGAATTTAAGCTTTATTCTAAAAGCAAAAATTTACTAAAATATTATTGGTGCCGTTTGCAAGTTTGAAATTAAAATTAGGTATCCCAGACCGGGCACAGTGTGCCGGAAAGGGTTAAATGTATAACTAAGCAATATTTATCAGCATTCGGCACTTGTACCATTTGCTTCCAAGCAGTAATGAAAACTGCTTGGAAACTAAAGGGTACAAGTGCCGAATTAATACAAGAAATAAAAAAATATGAAATAAAAAGATAAATTTATAAAAAATGAAGAACAATGTTGATATAAATAAATGAATGGACAAAATTTTGTTTTAATATAAGTTCTAAAAAGGAAAAATTATGAAATAAAAAAAATGAAAATACGAAAAATTTAAAATCAATGTTGATACACATGAATGAAACAACAAACTTTTATTCTAACATAAGATTTAAAATTTTATTGTGAGTTTTGAAAAAATTGAAATTTTCTAACACTGTCTAACAAAGGTAAAAAGTGAATATATTTTCAGTTTGTCTGCTTGCCTGTCTGTCTGGCAATCCAGCCATCTGCCCGCGCTCTAACTCTCGTAAATACACTCGAATTGTGCTGATTTTTTTGGAAATTATTTACGCTTATCCTAGCACAAAGTCTATTTCAAATAAAGTTTCTAGCATGATTAATTTATTTACAGGGACATTCAAAAGTTTTTCGTTTCATTACGGACTATGGGGAAAAATCGTTTCAAATGAATTTTAAAGATGTTACACCCAGTCAAATATATTAAGATTTATATTCGTCTACAAAGCTTATTAAAATATGCATTCTGTAAAATATGTGGTGAAAAGAAAAGCTAATATTCATTTACAGGGCCGCACAAAAGAATTCAATTACATAATGGGAAAGTGAAAATTGTTTGCAATATATTTTAATTATATTAAAATTTTCATGTATAATAAAATTGATATACGTCCATGAGATTTAATATAAGTTATATCGCGCATAACATGAAGTTCACAGCATTTACAGGGACACACAAAGATTTGAAATAATACATTCTATCCAAAAAAATGTACATTATCGATATCGATATTGTTGATGGATGGATAAAATGCCTTCTTAATCATGATATGCGCTTTATTCATTAAATTTATACATATTACATGGTATGTAAAAATGCTATATTTAATAAGCAGGGCTACACAAAAGATCTGGTGAAGGTAACCGAATATGAGTATAATTTATTTAAAGATTGTTTTAAAATAAGTTATGTATTTTTATGATGAATTTCATTCAGTTTACTCAGAAATGTTTGTAGAATACAGATAAAATGATACACAGGGCAACACAGAGAATTGGATACATGGTCATCTATGGATGAAAATTTCTTGAAATATTATTGCAGTAGTCTTAAGCATTTTTTACTCGGAGCTAAATTTTAGCTAAATACTGGCGTATAATACAGGTTCTAGGTAAACTCCAGGGATCAACAAAAGTATACAAGTAATTTTCCATCTGTTAGTACAAAATGCTGAAAGAGAAATTTCAAGCTGTTACGCATTTTCTTCCTAAATTAGTTTTTTTTCATTATACTATATATATATATAACCAACAGATCAAACAAAGGTCTGTTCAAAAGTATTAAAGTACATATTTTTCTATTGACAATAACATTTTATTACCTTAAATTGCGAATTTTTTAAAAGATTTCAGGAAATCTTGGAAAGTGTTTCAGAATCTATGTTTAATGTTTGATTTTTCTTACTTGTTAACAGTTTGCATTTATTTAATGTAATATTTAATGCATTACAAAACAAATTCTAAACAGAAAAAAAAAGCTGACGAAAAACATTTTGAAAAATGACATACAACTCCAATTCATAAGGTTTAAAACGTCACACGGGTAAATAATTTTAAACTGTGATTGGTACAAATTGGCATATGATCATGTTTTCGTACCAATCAACGTTTAAAAATTACCAAATTCCTAGAGCGTTTTTAGAGTCATGAACTAGCCTTGCATGTCGTTGATCGAGCTTCAGCTATATAGACGTTAAAGAATGCACCTGCACTTATACCACTTGGCCTCCACGCGTTTCACGGTTTCGGGAAAGAGGTTAAGTAACTGACCCCTAAAATTCAGTGCATAATTAAAAAATCACTCATAACTCTTTACCTACAAATAAATAGACTTATTTCCAGATCGTCTGTGCACTTAACTCATTTTTTTCAATTTTGTCACTTATACCCCTTGGCTTCTGGGCTCCACATATATCCTTAAAGTAACGTGATATCGGCTGTAACTTCGGTAGTGCGTAGACTTTAGTAATAATTGTAAATACAAGAAAACATCTCAGCTAGTCTATCATTAAATAAATATTTCGAAACCAGTTTCATAGCTGCGAACTTTCAACTAATCTTCCGTAATACCTGGATTAGTTTGATCGAGGTTAACGTCATTTCAAAAAAAGAAAATATATTCCATGAATCTTTATTTAACTTCAGGACTGTTAGAGGAACATACTTAATTTCATTTCTTTGAAAAAATTCTGGTTCGAAACTCATTAAACCAGGGTTAAATTGACACACGTATTACGGGTAATCGATGTCAGGTTGGCACCTATGCAGTTTCAACTTTATCTTAAAATAATACTTATCTTAAATAGTTCCACATCCATTAAAATTTTTAATTTTGGGATTGGATCTAGGGCTACACAAGCATGTTTGGATTCACATTATTCAATAATAATAATAATTTTATTTTTTAAAACAACTTTTCTGAATCATTGCAGTATAGTCTGTCTCAAAAGTTTAAGCACTCTGCAAATCTCGTTTAAAATAATTGAAGAAGAAAATATTTTATTTTAATTTACAATAAATACTCAACATTTAATCAAAATAAAATAAAATAAGCCATTTTGGGTAGTTAAAATAAAAATTATATTTATTTTTATTTTCTTTTTCTTTTTTTCTTGAAGAAACGCTGTCTCAAAAGTTTAAGCACTTTATGCAAATTTTTTTAGAAACACGGGATTGGTATTGTGTAATGACGTTGTATGACATCATATTGCACTTTTATACAAGTATAAAAGGTGGTGAAATTATTTCCTAATGTTTTAAACATGACAAAGGGTAAAGAATTCACAAAATGTGAGATTTTGAAAGATTTTAAATTGAAATCTCAAAATAAAACTGTTTCTGAAATTGCAAAAACTTTAAATTGATCAAAGCTATGTATATATCAAGTACTTTCTAGAAATGATAATTTTAAGCGGAAACCAGGATGCAGACGACCACGTATGACGACTGTTCAGACTGATCGGAAAATATGGAGATTGGTATTTAGACAAAATATGTCCCCATACGGCAAATTAAAAATAATTTCAGAGTACATATGTCCACAGACACTGTAAATAGACGTATTAAAGCGTGTGATTACATCATGTAAAAGAAATTGGCTCGCAAACCGTTTCTTAAATTACATCACAAACAGGTAAGAATGAACTAGGTTAAAAAACACATGACCTACGGGTACAAATGGCTTACTGTTTTATTCAGCGATGAGAGAAAGTGACACTTAGATAGCCCTGATGGTTGGAAGGCGTATTGGCATGAGTTACGCAAGAACGGAAGGACATTTTTCAGCAGGCAGCAAGGCGGTAAATCCATTATGGTTTAGGGGGCATTTTGGACATTTGCCAGCCCTCTCTAGCTTTTCTAAAAAGAAGAGAAGAGTGAAAAAAGTTGCAAGAGACCCTAAACCACCATTTGCTTCCATTCGGTGACATTTTGGGGGGTTTTGAATGAACTTTTCTGCAAGACAATGCCTCAATCCACGTATCCCATTCTACAAAACTTTGGATTTTTCAGAAAAATGATAAAGTACTTGACTAGTTGCTTTAAGTCCAGACTTAAACCCGATTGAGAATGTCTGGAATACTTTAACCCGCCAAGTTTAGGCAATGGAAAGCAGTATGACTCTATTGAAGAACTCCAAGAGGCTATTAAGAAAATATAGTATTCTTTGCCACCAGAAACCCCACAAAAACTAATAATTTCGACGAAAGCACGTTTATTTGAACTAATCCGAAAACATGGAAAAAAATTTGTTACTAAAAGTTCTGTAAAAATTATAAATATGGTTGTTTTTGACATTGTGCATAAACTTTTGAGACAGTTTTTTTATAACTTTTTTTTAATTGTATTTTTTAAAATTATGTAATTTATTTTTTTCTATTTTTGATATCATTTATTTAAATAATATTGCGAAATATGTAAATAAAAAAATGTTATTAATTCTAACTTTTTATAATTCATTAAAAATCGATATTTTATGCTTGTACTTAAACTTTTGAGACAGACTATAGTACTAACAGTACATTATTGTGAAATATTTAAATCCTTAGCAGAGCAATTTATATTCCTTTTACCATTATTTTTTTAAATGAAATATTTTTTTTTAAATGGCTGAACATTCTGTCAATAAATGAAAGTAAAAGTATCTAAAAATAATGGTGGCGGAGTAATAAAGTTCATTGAGATGCATTTTTAGCCCCAAATTAAGTAAATCACAAACTGCGTCTGAAGAGTTAAACAATATTCTTCAATCACAAATGTGAATATTACTAAAAGAATGTAGCTTTTAGTTGCATATACATGTTTTAATAACTTTTTTTTTAAAAATACAGATTTTACAGTCTTTTTTATTTCTATTTTTTTTATTTGTCTGTAGTTTGCTCACTGGGAGATTTTTCTATCGTAAAAAAATTCTTTTTTAAAAAGCTTCTTCCTGTAAACTAAAATATAGTTTTGCAGATTTTTCCCGATTGAATTAAATCATTTTCAATGAATGGGGCTAGAAAATCTTTACATGTACACACCATGTGTTACATATCTCTGACCACATTACCATGTATATATTGATATGAAAGTTTAAAAAATGAATGCACATATATACGCAGAATAAATATACATAAATACAATTGATTTAATTATAAGATATATGCATAAAACAGAAATATTAAAATTTTGAAAATTTTCGACACTGTGGAATATAATTAAAAAGTATCCTTAAAAAAATCCAAACGCTGAAATTCTTTAATGCGTTTTTTTGAAAATTAACTATGAATATAATTTGAAAACTGAGTAATTTTTAGGTAATTGCATTAAAAAAAATTGCATATTTTTTCTACCGAATAGAATTTTGTTCAATGACCTTATACAGTTAGTTTTAATGAATCTTTCTCTTTTATGTGGGTAGATCTTTATCCATTTGCATTTGAATATTCGTTGCTATTCGGGATTAAACATTTTCAAAGACGATACCGATGTCAGATGTTCAATAAACATTCTGTGCTAGTTACATGTGTTTAAATGTGCGATATTGACGCTAAACAGAAGTCTTCAAACTGTTTTGTGATAAAAATGCAGACTACTTGAATACTTTTATTCAATAATAAGATAAGTTAGTAAAGTACAACAAAACTGTTTTTTGGCATTAAAGAGTAGATGTATAGCCTCAATAAAGTTACAGAATTATGTTAAAATGACATTTCTGATAGAAGATCCACCACTTTGATAGGGGTGCAAAAATGCGCCAGCAGGCAGTTTCTCACCACAAAATTTATTGCGTTTTTCTCCGTCTAATATTTCGTGTAAAATTCCTGCTAGAATGCTATTAAATTTTGAGCGAAAAAAAACTTTAAAATTTTAGTGGTGAGAGACTACCCTCTGGCGCCTAGATTTTTGCACCCCTATGTTAACCTTTAATTGATGTAACAGAAACTGCCACCAGAGCCTGATTACTAACGGGGCACTCTCTCACCAGAAAAAAATTATAGAAATTTTCGTCTTCTTTAAACGCCCTTTTCATACAAGATTACTGTCATGAATAAGGAAAAAATCTTTATTTCCTTTTCCTGGTGGGAGAGTGCCCCGTTAGTAATCAGGCCCTGACTGCCACATAACTAGAAACATAAAGTTGCAAGTAAACTATAACAATTTACAAAAAGCAGCGGTCTGTATAACCCATAACATCAATTAAAAGTTTGAAAATCAGAAATATAAAACTATTTTTGAGGCTCTGTTATGCCTCCACTATATGTATGAGAGCATTTTAAATAATACACACAACTCGAATTTACAGAATGAGGGGATACTTAGTAACATTAGAGATGCTTTAGTGGAGCGTAGCTAATAAAAGCTTGGGAAACTCTGCTCAAAAATTTCAGTATCATAAAATTCGTAATCTACAGGTTGTTATACCTGACGATAGATCTTACCTTTTTAAAATCAGTCAAAGTTTTCTTTACAAAAATTATTTTTATTAGGTGCTTGGTGCTCGAAAGCGTGTTCGTCTCAGCCAATGAGAAAACGAATCTCGGCTTCAGAATGTGCACTCAAACGATATCATTCAATTAAGACCTTCTGCAAAACTATGTTTTCAAATGAGTTTGTGATTGATTGTTAAATAGTTTATTAAAACATCGGGCTTCACATTAATACAATCTGAAATTCTGTTAAAATATTCTGAATGTGTTGGAAAGTGTTTCATAATATATACAAATCACATGATTTTTCTTTATTTGCAATGTCGTAAGGTGTGCCAAATATTATGCATATTCAGTGTATAAAATTTTCAGTTGTTTTTGTATTTCTCAAAATCATAATTTTGTAGAGCACACATGCATTTAAAAATATACAAAATACTTAATATTTCAAACAGTAGGTACATATGTTTTTATATGCGCGAAGAAAATTAAATGCGACTGAAATTCGCTCATTCTTTTGAAATGTTTCAACAGCTGTTTAGAAGAAAGTTAAGAAAGTGAATATTTTTTCCCATTGTCTTCTTCAATTTCTGAAGAATATTTTAAACTTTAATGTGGAATAAAGTTCAACCACAGTAAGTAAGTAAAGTAAGTGTGTGGAATAAAACTCTTCGTAAAGCAAAAAAATGTTTTAAACGCATTAAATTTTTTTTTTAAATGGTTCTTTTACAAAGTAACTTTTTTTTTCTACAATTAAAATACAATAACGTACTAATCCGTTGTTCACATTTTCTGGTAAAAACCATTGTTTATTTTCTTAAATAAGCTCGAATATTTAAGAAGTGACTTATTACATTGCTAGCTAAGCTTAGGATCAATAGAGTAAAGCACCAAAAAGTTTCAGAAGTGTAGTTTTATACAAAATCTTTTTATTACACTATTTGTCCATTTGTGATTACTGAAGATAAGGGTAGATTGCGTGGGATTTTTGTAAAATATTTTTTGTAATATAACCCTTTTTTGTAATATAACATCTAATACTGAGGCATAATTCTTATGTGTTTTTTTCTTTTTTTTTCTCGCTTTAACTCTTGATTTCAAGATGTGTAACTTTTCTTGCGGGTGATGTTGGCAGCACAATATTTTTCTCTTTCAAAGAAAATAATACTACGCTGTTTTATACTAAAATAGTTGAGCCCATCTAATATTTTACAAAAGTTAACGCCACTGGTTTTCATAATATGCAAAAACCTTTACCGAAAAAAATCAATTAGATTTTCTTACATTACGGAAAGTTTCAACACGAAATAAGTTTCAAGATTGAAACACATAATTTTCGGATTGAGATAGCTCTTATTTTTGATAAATGTCACATTTTGATATAATACCAGTATACTAAGGTAAACTAAAACTGATTCATTAACATTCGATGATGGTAATTAAATAATATCTCGTCTAAGTATTATAAAGAAAAAAAGCTCCCAGATGCATTCGAACCTGTCTTCTTGCAGATATGCACTTCCGATAGACTTCCCTGGCCATCGCCATAAATTGCTAGAAAATCTTCTATAAACAAATTACAATAGATACTATAAATATAGAAACTACTACACTTGATTACTAACGGGGCACTCTCTCACCAGAAAAAAATTATAGAAATTTTCGTCTTCTTTAAACGCCCTTTTCATACAAGATTACTGTCATGAATAAGGAAAAAATCTTTATTTCCTTTTCCTGGTGGGAGAGTGCCCCGTTAGTAATCAGGCCCTGACTGCCACATAACTAGAAACATAAAGTTGCAAGTAAACTATAACAATTTACAAAAAGCAGCGGTCTGTATAACCCATAACATCAATTAAAAGTTTGAAAATCAGAAATATAAAACTATTTTTGAGGCTCTGTTATGCCTCCACTATATGTATGAGAGCATTTTAAATAATACACACAACTCGAATTTACAGAATGAGGGGATACTTAGTAACATTAGAGATGCTTTAGTGGAGCGTAGCTAATAAAAGCTTGGGAAACTCTGCTCAAAAATTTCAGTATCATAAAATTCGTAATCTACAGGTTGTTATACCTGACGATAGATCTTACCTTTTTAAAATCAGTCAAAGTTTTCTTTACAAAAATTATTTTTATTAGGTGCTTGGTGCTCGAAAGCGTGTTCGTCTCAGCCAATGAGAAAACGAATCTCGGCTTCAGAATGTGCACTCAAACGATATCATTCAATTAAGACCTTCTGCAAAACTATGTTTTCAAATGAGTTTGTGATTGATTGTTAAATAGTTTATTAAAACATCGGGCTTCACATTAATACAATCTGAAATTCTGTTAAAATATTCTGAATGTGTTGGAAAGTGTTTCATAATATATACAAATCACATGATTTTTCTTTATTTGCAATGTCGTAAGGTGTGCCAAATATTATGCATATTCAGTGTATAAAATTTTCAGTTGTTTTTGTATTTCTCAAAATCATAATTTTGTAGAGCACACATGCATTTAAAAATATACAAAATACTTAATATTTCAAACAGTAGGTACATATGTTTTTATATGCGCGAAGAAAATTAAATGCGACTGAAATTCGCTCATTCTTTTGAAATGTTTCAACAGCTGTTTAGAAGAAAGTTAAGAAAGTGAATATTTTTTCCCATTGTCTTCTTCAATTTCTGAAGAATATTTTAAACTTTAATGTGGAATAAAGTTCAACCACAGTAAGTAAGTAAAGTAAGTGTGTGGAATAAAACTCTTCGTAAAGCAAAAAAATGTTTTAAACGCATTAAATTTTTTTTTTAAATGGTTCTTTTACAAAGTAACTTTTTTTTTCTACAATTAAAATACAATAACGTACTAATCCGTTGTTCACATTTTCTGGTAAAAACCATTGTTTATTTTCTTAAATAAGCTCGAATATTTAAGAAGTGACTTATTACATTGCTAGCTAAGCTTAGGATCAATAGAGTAAAGCACCAAAAAGTTTCAGAAGTGTAGTTTTATACAAAATCTTTTTATTACACTATTTGTCCATTTGTGATTACTGAAGATAAGGGTAGATTGCGTGGGATTTTTGTAAAATATTTTTTGTAATATAACCCTTTTTTGTAATATAACATCTAATACTGAGGCATAATTCTTATGTGTTTTTTTCTTTTTTTTTCTCGCTTTAACTCTTGATTTCAAGATGTGTAACTTTTCTTGCGGGTGATGTTGGCAGCACAATATTTTTCTCTTTCAAAGAAAATAATACTACGCTGTTTTATACTAAAATAGTTGAGCCCATCTAATATTTTACAAAAGTTAACGCCACTGGTTTTCATAATATGCAAAAACCTTTACCGAAAAAAATCAATTAGATTTTCTTACATTACGGAAAGTTTCAACACGAAATAAGTTTCAAGATTGAAACACATAATTTTCGGATTGAGATAGCTCTTATTTTTGATAAATGTCACATTTTGATATAATACCAGTATACTAAGGTAAACTAAAACTGATTCATTAACATTCGATGATGGTAATTAAATAATATCTCGTCTAAGTATTATAAAGAAAAAAAGCTCCCAGATGCATTCGAACCTGTCTTCTTGCAGATATGCACTTCCGATAGACTTCCCTGGCCATCGCCATAAATTGCTAGAAAATCTTCTATAAACAAATTACAATAGATACTATAAATATAGAAACTACTACACTTGATTACTAACGGGGCACTCTCTCACCAGAAAAAAATTATAGAAATTTTCGTCTTCTTTAAACGCCCTTTTCATACAAGATTACTGTCATGAATAAGGAAAAAATCTTTATTTCCTTTTCCTGGTGGGAGAGTGCCCCGTTAGTAATCAGGCCCTGACTGCCACATAACTAGAAACATAAAGTTGCAAGTAAACTATAACAATTTACAAAAAGCAGCGGTCTGTATAACCCATAACATCAATTAAAAGTTTGAAAATCAGAAATATAAAACTATTTTTGAGGCTCTGTTATGCCTCCACTATATGTATGAGAGCATTTTAAATAATACACACAACTCGAATTTACAGAATGAGGGGATACTTAGTAACATTAGAGATGCTTTAGTGGAGCGTAGCTAATAAAAGCTTGGGAAACTCTGCTCAAAAATTTCAGTATCATAAAATTCGTAATCTACAGGTTGTTATACCTGACGATAGATCTTACCTTTTTAAAATCAGTCAAAGTTTTCTTTACAAAAATTATTTTTATTAGGTGCTTGGTGCTCGAAAGCGTGTTCGTCTCAGCCAATGAGAAAACGAATCTCGGCTTCAGAATGTGCACTCAAACGATATCATTCAATTAAGACCTTCTGCAAAACTATGTTTTCAAATGAGTTTGTGATTGATTGTTAAATAGTTTATTAAAACATCGGGCTTCACATTAATACAATCTGAAATTCTGTTAAAATATTCTGAATGTGTTGGAAAGTGTTTCATAATATATACAAATCACATGATTTTTCTTTATTTGCAATGTCGTAAGGTGTGCCAAATATTATGCATATTCAGTGTATAAAATTTTCAGTTGTTTTTGTATTTCTCAAAATCATAATTTTGTAGAGCACACATGCATTTAAAAATATACAAAATACTTAATATTTCAAACAGTAGGTACATATGTTTTTATATGCGCGAAGAAAATTAAATGCGACTGAAATTCGCTCATTCTTTTGAAATGTTTCAACAGCTGTTTAGAAGAAAGTTAAGAAAGTGAATATTTTTTCCCATTGTCTTCTTCAATTTCTGAAGAATATTTTAAACTTTAATGTGGAATAAAGTTCAACCACAGTAAGTAAGTAAAGTAAGTGTGTGGAATAAAACTCTTCGTAAAGCAAAAAAATGTTTTAAACGCATTAAATTTTTTTTTTTAAATGGTTCTTTTACAAAGTAACTTTTTTTTTCTACAATTAAAATACAATAACGTACTAATCCGTTGTTCACATTTTCTGGTAAAAACCATTGTTTATTTTCTTAAATAAGCTCGAATATTTAAGAAGTGACTTATTACATTGCTAGCTAAGCTTAGGATCAATAGAGTAAAGCACCAAAAAGTTTCAGAAGTGTAGTTTTATACAAAATCTTTTTATTACACTATTTGTCCATTTGTGATTACTGAAGATAAGGGTAGATTGCGTGGGATTTTTGTAAAATATTTTTTGTAATATAACCCTTTTTTGTAATATAACATCTAATACTGAGGCATAATTCTTATGTGTTTTTTTCTTTTTTTTTCTCGCTTTAACTCTTGATTTCAAGATGTGTAACTTTTCTTGCGGGTGATGTTGGCAGCACAATATTTTTCTCTTTCAAAGAAAATAATACTACGCTGTTTTATACTAAAATAGTTGAGCCCATCTAATATTTTACAAAAGTTAACGCCACTGGTTTTCATAATATGCAAAAACCTTTACCGAAAAAAATCAATTAGATTTTCTTACATTACGGAAAGTTTCAACACGAAATAAGTTTCAAGATTGAAACACATAATTTTCGGATTGAGATAGCTCTTATTTTTGATAAATGTCACATTTTGATATAATACCAGTATACTAAGGTAAACTAAAACTGATTCATTAACATTCGATGATGGTAATTAAATAATATCTCGTCTAAGTATTATAAAGAAAAAAAGCTCCCAGATGCATTCGAACCTGTCTTCTTGCAGATATGCACTTCCGATAGACTTCCCTGGCCATCGCCATAAATTGCTAGAAAATCTTCTATAAACAAATTACAATAGATACTATAAATATAGAAACTACTACACTTATTTCTTATATTTTACAATAGCTAAATATATAATTTTGGATACAAGCCTTTTTAGTAAAACCACGAGGGGTAACTTTGGGGTCCGAAAATAAAAACAGTTTTAAAACAACGGTTCTATTGATATTGAAAGAAAATTAGACTCTTCAACATTATGTTACTTCACCACACCTATTAGCACCTGATGAAATACGACATTTGTCTATATAAAATGTTAACTATAAGAAGAACAACCTGACATAAAAATTCTTCGGAAATTCTTTGATTGTATACCAGCAGGTATTTGAGAATCATTAATTTATTTAAGTAGTTTAACCCTTTCCGGCACACTGTGCCCGGTCTGGGATACCTAATTTTAATTCCAAACTTGCAAACGGCACCAGTAATATTTTACTAAAATTTTGCTTTTACAATGAAAGCTTAAATTAAGGAATTCAAAATATTTAAAAAATTCGTTTGTGAATTACGGTGTCAGTCGATAATTTCTCATTTTATTACAGATTTTACCCTTGCCGGAAAGGGTTAATTGCATTGCTAACTTATAAGATGATATGCTAAAGTTAAGGAAACTATAATCTAGCTCAAATCGAGATTCGCTGAACCCCTTAACTGGTTTACCCCTTACTGAGCAAGACGAATCTGCTTATTGCATCATTTAACCCTCTGGATCCCAAAACGCCCGAGACCGCCCGAGATATTTTAATTCGTATATTTCAGTTCCCACCAGAAAATTAAACCAACAATATTTGCTTTAATCAATACCAGAACATTCCGTTTTTAGATAAAACGAAATTAGCCATTGAATTTTTCTGGTGTGAAATGAACTACATAAATTCTAGAACGTGTTCTAGCATGGGAATTAAAGGGTTAAAGGTTTTTGACACCACTCTTATTTTTAAGAAATTTTTTATACTATTGAAAGGTGGAAATGTTTAGACTAAATTTTACGAACATTTTACTTAAATAGTATTGGTGTGAAACCGCTATTTTCAATTTATTGAACAGAAAAGAATTAACCAGTTAAGGTGTTAAAACTAAATGAAATACTTTGCAGAGTGGTGGAACCCTTTGTTGAATCAGACAAATGAGATAATGAAACAGTGATTTGGCTACGGAATGTATTAAATATTTGCTTTCAATTAAATTATCTTCGAAAATAATTTATTAGAACATGTACTTAATTTTAACACTAGAACGCAGTCAGGGAGTGCTGCACCAGGTTTTTCTCAACACAAAAATTTAACAGAAGCTTTTATATTATTTATTCGAGAAATTTTGCTGATGGAAAAGAACTGAAATTACCGTAGGGGAACTTGGGGCAAAGTGAAATGGTTAAATATTTAATCCGTATACAGTGCCACCTATCTACAGATATTTGCATTGTGTTATTTCACATCTAGTTTCTTGCTGTCAGACAACAACCATCTCATGAGATCAGTATATTTGATGTTAATGACAATTTTTCAAATTTGGTGATCATATTGTAATATTATTAGGTAAGAAAATAACATTATATATATACCGGGTGATCCAGAAGTCCCGGGACTTTTGAAATGCTAATAATTAGAAAACCATAAACAATATAAGTATGCGGTTTTCACAGAATTGCTGAGGAACTTGTGGGATTTGTTTTTTCGATGAAAAAAACATATTATGTTAGTTGCACTTTTTGACAGCAGGTGGCGCTAAAATTGATAGTATTGTTTTTATAGTAGGATACAGCTCATTTAAAAGAACGAATTAGTGTCCAAGGGTTACAAAGTTTAATCATGACGCTCATGGCTTATAAGTACCGCCGTGAGCCGATGCAAAACAGCGTGCACAGTATCCTCAGAGCAGAAAGAAATTCCAGAAGAAATTTCAGTTCATCGTGATATCACAAGTTTACTGCACTCACCATGAACTGGTGATTTCTACAGAGTATTGGCATAGAATCCTACCTAATTTACGATTGTAACAGACATTTGGGATCTCTTGTTTCTATTACGATCTTCCAATTCGCCTTTTTCTCAAACCTTGCTTACCATAGCATTTCACATTCGTAATGGTCATTGATTCTTTTCCAGTTTTAACTTGACGTATTGTACGATATGAAAACAACGCGACATGCAAAGATGTGTCTAAACATAGTCTAGACAATGTCTAAACACTGCAGTTGCTCATGAAATTTTGTATCAAATTTCCCTTACAATGCAATTTCATTTATCTTACAAAAAAATGTTTGAACATAAACCTCCCTTAAAACGAAATCTCATCAACATCTTAGAAAAGAAGTTTAGCAATGAACTCATGTTTCTATATAACGCATGGTATAGGTACATTCAGTCTTATGCAACAGCGCCACCTGTTGCTAAAAATGGTAACTATATATATTTAAAAAAATTCATTCTAAACAAAAATCCCGCATGTTTCAGAGCATATATCTGAAAACAGAACCTTTGTATTATACATAGTTTCCTAATTATTAACTTTTCAAAACTCCCGAAACTTCTGGATCACCCGGTATATATATATATATATATATTTGCTATATTTTTGTGAATTTCAGTAAAATCATATTTGTTTTATTTTATTTTTTACAATTATATTTAAGTCAAAACCGCAGATTTAACGACTGCTTGGCTCCTATCTTGACGGCTACGCAATGAATTCGCCAATTCGAACAACAATTCAGACAACAATCATCTCATAAGATCAGTATATTTGATGTTAATGACAATTTTTCGAATTTGATGATCATATTGTAATATTATTAGGTAAGAAAATAACATGTTATGAGTTCTAAAATTCTCATAATTATTATTGTAAGTTAACATTAGATTCTTCTGCTGTCTAGTGAAGTATTTGTTTATTAAATATTAGGCCTACTTTTGGTTTGAAATTTTTATAAAAAAAATTTTATTACATGCGACGCTAAGTGAAAAAGAATTTTAGTGATTGGGGAAAACTCAAATATTTTATTCCACTTTGCCCCTATAACAATTTATAATTTTAAAAGCGTAAAATAATTTTGCTTATATATTCAGATGTATAATGGTAAGATCATACAAGAGAAAAAGAGAGCAGTAATCCTGGTCTGAAGCATCAATGGGTGCTGCATTTGAGGCAGTAGCAGGTACTGACCAGATGAGTCTTAATTAAGCAGCTAAATAATTTGGAATACCAGTGGCTACACTGTACAGGAGAGTTAAAAAAGTAAAAGATGATTGAGATGTTTCAAAAGCTTTTAAAAAAGGTTTGGGAAGATACAGCTAATTAGGTTTCGAAATAATCTTAGTAGAAGTTACAGCTGATTGTTAAAACAATACTAACACCTTTATATTTTCTTTCTCTACAGGCCTGTATTTACTGCAGAGCAAGAGAAAGAGATAGTGCATCATGTTCTTGATATGGAAGCCAGGCTGTTTGGATTAACTAGAGCAGCTATAAGATCACTTGCATATCTCCCAAACCCCTTTGATCACGATACATATTTACTGTAAGACCAAAGTTGCTGTGGCCCTGCTTGGCAGAATGCCAGGCTGATTCTATACTGCTTGTAGGGAGGACAGCTTCTTTGGCAGAAGGGATCGTGTTCGGCATTTTCTTTCTTTTTCTGTTCTGTGAAATTTTACTTTAAATTAATACTAAATGGTCGTGCTCCTTCCATTAGTTCACAGATTTTGTTTTTCCGAAATATATATATATATATATATATATATTTGCTATAGTTTTGTGAATTTCAATAAAATCATATTTGTTTTTATTTATTTTTTACAATTATATTTATGTCAAAACCGCAGCTTTAACGACTGCTTGGCTCCTCTCTTGACGGCTACGCAATGAATTCGTCAATTCTAACAACCTAAATATTCAGGGCGCATGCAATTAATTGCACCAAAATGGCGTTATTTGGCCTGATATGGTAACCCTGCTATTTTTGTTTATTTACTCGTAATTAGTTTGCTTTTTTTTGTTTTTTCAAATAATGTAAAATATTTTTTGTTTTATAGTTATTGGTTTTTAATATTTAATATATTTTAACTTTTTTTTATTTATTGTTATTTGTTTTTTAAAATAATAGAAAATAATTGAAAAATGTATGTGCAACTGGTATTCGAAAACGAGGATTTCGCCAAGTTTGCGTTGGAAAAATTCATTCTATCCATTGCTGTGCCATATTCATACCCAATGCATGCAAATAATTTAAATAGATGAAGTAAACAATAATGTAAAGAAATAATTTTTAAAAATCGCCACTTTAGCAATTTTTAAAATTACGCCACACAATCGTTAATTCTAAAAAGATTACATACGCTATATTGCGAGAGGAAAAGTTACTACTCTAAGTTCAATAATCATAAATTTAAATCATCTTTTTTTATTATAATTTGACTTTTTATAACTCTATTTTGATATAACAGAATTACAAAGTAATATTTAAAAACATATTATTGAATGACCGAAGCAAAAAGGTATTCACCAAAAATATTCGACATATCTAAGATGTTTAATAAACAAACTCATCTCACTTATCTCAGGATGCTACTGACTTTCCCATTTTCGACATCGACTTAGTCCTTTTCGCCCATGCCCAGATCTGTTCAGGTTCATATCAAACGTGGTACATCAGTAGCTGGCATAGATTGGATTTGTGGCTTCTTGCAGCGACACGCAGCATTTAATCCTACTTCGGTATCCTCCGTTTTTCAACTCATTGGAGATATAATGGATAAATATCATTTTCCACCAAACAGAATTTACAAAGCTGATGAAACTGGAATTTCGACAGTCCCCAACAAGCTTTCAAAAATTATTCTGGCAAGAGGTAAAAAGCAGATGGGAATTGTTTCATAAGCTGAGCATGGAACATTAGTAACGGAAGAATTTTGTTTTAATGCAACTGGACATTATATCCCGCCACATTTAGTTTTTCCACGAGTTTGTCACAATCCGCTGTTTGAGCAAAATCTACTACCACAGTCCAAAGTAGTTTATTAACAATCTGGATGTATGCAAACTGAAATATATGCACCTATTTGGTTTAATCATTTCGTGGAACATGGTAAACCTGTCACCGATTAATTCCATGAAAACTTACCATGTCTGTCACACAGCTAAATATCGCTATGCTTGTTCGCCACCGTTATTTTCGAAACTTTTGCTTCGCCCAATTCAACTTATGAGATAGCTCAGATTAAATAAGACATACTTTTCCGTTCTAAAATACTGGCAGCCAAAAGTCGTTGAATGTGACAGACATGACAAGTTTTCGTGGAATTAGGCCACTGTTAAATTGAAATAATCATCGATGAGATTACCGCATTTTTGCACACCAGTATTTTGTTACAGAAAATATCATTTCATTATTTCTCAAAATTTTCTCTAATAAAATACTGGTCTTGCAAAAAACGCAGAAATCTAATCCCTAAATATTGTCCACCAAAAGAATCTCAAAAATATCACAGCATAACACTTTGGAAGTCAGTTTCAGGTGTTTTTTTTTTCAAGTAAAATTTCGATCATTTCCAAAGAGACACATTTTGATGTTCTGTGGAGATTTTTGGTTGATTCCAACTTATGAATTCTTTGCAGAATAATGATCGGTACAACTAGTCCCGTATTGTTGTCTTGGGTCGGGCTTTGGGTTTTGCTCCTAACTTGACAAATGAAACAAAATTTCATTCTGAAGACTACATCACAATATCAATTACCTAATTATATGTAAATTGCTATGATTTTGAGACATTGCGTACTGCTGTAAGAAAGCAATGAAGCAAATGAAGCAAAATTTTATTCTAAAGACTACATCATAATATCAATTACCTAATTCCAGTAAAATCTCTAAATAACGGGTACCTCGGGAACGCAGAAACTGTCTGGTATTCGGAGGTGTCTGCTATTGGGAAAACCTCAGAGATACAAAAATCACTAAGAAATATTAATATTTCATTAATTGACATTTATAGGTCTTAAAATCCCTATTATATAATTAATGAGAAATTAAAATTATTTTTAAGCAAAAAAACCTAAATAAAATTGTGCACACCTTTTAACTGCTATTTATTACTTTCTTATTAAAAAAACCTGTTACAAAAGTTTACTTTTGCTTGCGATTACACATGTAATTTGTTTTTCAACATGACGTTATTGGTCATTATAGCGTTCCGGGCATGGATGGAGATTGCGCTTTTTAATCATTAAAAGCATAAAATCTTTCGGGACATAGAAATTTGAATGACCTGGGAGATGGCCCTCTACATTTTTTATGATCACAAAATTTGTGACAAGTTGCCCTGATAAATTAAGAAGCTTTCTTCCTTTACTTTTTTTTCTTTTTTGCTCTTTAAAAAATACTTGTTCGTCCTTTATCGCAGAAAATAGTGTACGCTATTTGGAATGTCCGTTATTCAGAGGTTAAACATACGAAAATTTAGGTTTTGGGAGTGGAGATTGGAAAACTATCCGTTAAATAGAGGTGTCCACTATTCGGGAGTGTCTGTTATGGAGGTTTTACTGTATATTTAAATTGCTGTGGTTTTGAGCTATTGTGTACTGCGGTAAGAAAATGCATTTTTAATGCAAATAATTAAATTCATTTCACAAAATACAATTTTTTAATTTCTTTCATTATAATGAATAAGAAAACTCTAAACATAAAAATATTATTTTCTTAATTTTTTGAAAAAATCAATTGAAAAATACAACATCTATTGTTGCATATTTCTATATTTTGTAGAAATAAAAACACAATTTTATACAAAACCAAATAAAAATTTCGAAAATGAATAAGTCTTGAAAAAATTCCTCCAAACTCTATCCCCTGTAAATTACTAAAAGAAATTTCACTTTTCAACAAAAAAAGCACTTTTCAACTTTGTTGGAAAGTGCTAAAAACACCCCTGCACAAATGTTCGTTGCTTTATTTTATTTTAAATCATAAAATGAACATCCCTAATTAAAAATGCCGAAACAGAAAACTGCCAACGCAACAAACAAAATATTGGGAATAATGCTGCTTTTATATGGCTGAAATTTAGATTTTTTTTCCAAAGTGTGAGGGAATGATTTTAAACTGCGGGAAAATATTAAATGTTAATCAAAATAACTTTTTTAATCAAGTGAAAAATAAGCAACTAGTATTTACGATTAAAATAATTATTTAACTTTGCTAAAATCTTTCATAATGATTATTTTTTGAAATTAAATTTCAGAAAAAATATGTTTAAAATTACATAGAAAGAGTAGGGAACAATCGTGGGAATCTTATATTAAATTATTTTTTAAAAACTTTTATAATTAATATAAATTTTATAATTAATAATTATCATCTTGCTGAATTTATTTTAAAACGAACGCTGTTATAGAAATACACAAATACAAAATAAATAAATAAATAAATAATAAATAAAATAAATAAAACTGTTTTTGATAACATTTTTCATATTAGGAATAAGGGAATGCACTATTGCATCTTAACGGAGAATCACTCTTATACTAATATTTAAAAAAAATGTTTATTATGAATAAAAAATATGACCATTCATTCGATGTACATTAATTCCTATGGGGAAAGATGGTCAACACTTGCAGGTGCAGCGTTTTGTTTCCCCAGTGTTGCCAGATAGGTTGTTCTGAATTCATTCACCGAACTTTATTGTCAGAGGTAGTAGATTCTAAGGAATGCATTAAAAAATAATAATGGATTTTAGAGAAAAAGTAATTACTAATAAATTATTACACATTTATAATTACTACTAAAGTATTGCTAATTAATAATAATATTTTGAATAGATTCTAAGGAATGCATTTAAAAAATAATAATGGATATTAGAGAAAAAGTTATTACTAATAAATTTTTACACATTTATAATTACTACTAAAGTATTGATAAAAATAATTACAAGAAAAAAGGAGCGAAATGAACAAGTTTGCCTTTACATGAAATAACGAACTAACGAACCAAGAGTAAGATTTCACCACTGCATATACAATTGCAGTACAGAAATCCCTTAACATTTGCGAGGCGTAAGCACCGCGACCGCAAAACTGTTATTTTTATATTCTTTTTGCACCACTATTTAAAGAAAGAAACATTTTGTATTTCATTTTTCTTGCAATAGTTGTCAAAGCTTATATAAAAGATTTTTTTAAGTTGTCTGAATGTTAAAATGCTCTATATTTTCTACTTCTCGAATAATCAAAACTCGCAGATATTAAAAGCGAATGTTAAGGGAATACTGTATATATTTTAGAAATATTTTGCCAACTTAGGAACATAAAATCCCGTAAGAAGAGTATATAGAAAAAGGAGTTAAAAATATTGATTTCCAGGGTAGATACTTTAAATGTAGGAATGCATCCTACTGAAACAGGCTTTACATTAGCGAGTGAAATTCGGAAGATTCATTCATTTCAAGAACTAACAGAATCTGAAGTTTGTGAAAATCCTTTCATCAGTTATTGAGATAGAAATCTAGCGGAAAGGCACCACAGCAGTGCCACCTGTTGATCCATTTACACAAAAAACTAATCAGTATCAATTTATATTAGGGGCTAACTGTATATGCAATTTTATTCAACTCCGTATGTTAGTTCTTGAGATAGAGCGGCCACAAATTCATGTCACATATAGAAAGACAATCAGTCTCACAGTGAGACATTTTTTAAAAACGTGTTTTTTTTTAATTTTATACCCCTAAAATGCGCGAATCCATAATTTGAAAATTTTCATGAAAGTAATACTTTTTATTTGTAAAAATGAAAGCATGCAGACTGCATGTATTTTAGTATGTAATTAAAAACTTTTTAATTATGTAATTTTTATTAATTATGTAAATGCTTCAAAAACCTATGTTGCCAAAAGAAAATGTTTATTATTTAAAGCATCTAATTATTTCACAGAATAAATTATGAGCGTTCATGAAAAAAAATTACTATCTAACGTATATAAATAAAAAAATAAAGTAAATCTATTCATCACAAAGGCCCATTTGATTTTATTACTAAATTTAGTATACTATGAAATACTTTATTGAACAACAATGTGAGAAAAAAGCGTTAATGGTTACGTAACACTTTGTTTGGTTACTTAAAATTGAGTCATTCTTTGATTTTAGTAATGCAATTAATAAAATAGTTTTTGTAACTCTTCATTCAATTAATTCTGTTCATTAAGTTAATTAAATTAAACGGCGATAATTTAAGAAGACTTTCGTTGATTAAATGACTTAATTATGCGAAAGAATAACAAAGAAATAACAGATGCCTATCGGAAAAGCATAATTATAAAAATATTTGTGCTAAAACATAAAAATCTACCAAATAAGTAGTAATGAAATAGATTATCTCCTTGAACGTATAATCTTTTTTTATTATTATTTATTCCGTGTTGATATATATTAAAACACTTATGTTATAAAATATTTTTGCGACTCTGAATGACTATATTGAAGATACTTTTACGTTACGGAACTTTTTCTCTCAAACAGTATATTTTAATCTTTGCGTTTGTAAATTAAAAATAGTGCAGGGTTTGTACGTTTTAAGGACTTGTAGGGACCATTTACGAGAACTTTTGTAATGTAATATTTGCCTTATAAAATGTAAAACAATAAAAAAAACTATCTTTAGATATAGCGACCAGTACTTTGCAAAAATTTCTAAAATTAATTTAAATATTGAATCCGAATTTAAATATTGACATAACCGAATTTACTTGATTTTTTTAAATAAACGTTTGAATTATTTTTAGTTGATAATTCGTGTAATTTTATATTGCATTGTTAAGATGAATTTTATAGCATGTTAAACTCATTCATTCCTGACGAAATATTTTGCGTGAATAAACTAAAGTAAAATTAATTTTAAAAAATATTTGGTGTGAAATTGAAAATTTTGAATAAAAAATCCTGCTTGATTTAGCTATCCTATTGTAGCCTGTATAGCGTTGACATGCTTATTGTTGTAATTCTTTATGTACAAAGAATGAGGAATGTTGAGAAGAAAAATAATAATGTATGCAGGATTTTCACAGGCGGCGTTTGACTCCGACGGATGGCATCATCCGCCTATATCCCAAGTGTAGATATTTGTCCGTCATAAACACAAACAAACAAAAAAAACACACGCTGATTTTTATATTCTGTTCGTAACACTATTTTTTTAAAATACATTTTGTAGTATGTTTCTCTTGCAAATATTGTCAAAGCTAAAAGAAAGATATTTAGATCTGAAAAAGTTTTATGAAATAGAATTAAGAAATAGTCGCATGTAGCAGCCCTATATATGCACATGATTTTTGTCCGCGTACAAAGTTTTCATCTGCCCGCCTCGCCGATGATGCCACATTCCATGTTGAAGGTACTTAGCAAAGAAAATAATGGCATGTTCAGTATGCATGATCTCAGATTTACCGGTGTTTTAATGTCAAACATGTTTACGGTTTGACACGTAATTGTTGGATGCCAAACACCTCAAAAGATTCGAAAAACACCTCGAATTTTCATTTTATTCTCAAGAATAAAATGATACCTTAACACATTCGCCGCCACTGAAAATGATATTTCCATCCTCGAAAGCCGGATTTCAAAAAAGCGTTTTAACCCTTTTGCGACGATAACCATTTGCTTAATTTTCAATCTTTTACCTTTTTCAATATTTCTATCTGCAAATTTAATTTAAAGAATGAAAATGGAAATGAAAATAAATTTTGTCTTTGGAAATATTCTGATACTGATTTATAAAAACAGAAATTTTCCTATAGTTGAACCGCGAAAATTCTGTGATTGAGTACCGTAAATTTTACAATAAAAAATAACTGGTGAGAATAATGAAATTCTCTAAGCATCTTAACTGGATCTGTAGATTCTCGACGCTCGGGAGCATCGACGGCATACAAAAAGATTTCGGTTCGACGCGCTAGCGCTTCATTGGCAGCGAGCGTGTTAATATGTCTTAATACACAATCTCATTCCTCTTTCAGGAACAATGCTGTCGATATATGATAGTCTCAATATTACCTTATACATTTAAAAAAATCCCTGAAATTTACTTTATTTTTATGTAAATTGAAAAGAAAAAAAAGTGTCAAAACTAGACACCAGAAAAAGTTTGAGAAAAATATTTAAATAAAATGCCGCTTTGATAAATGGGCAGTTTATCAATTCGACTGCAATTAAGCTGCCTAACTATGTCTTGAAGCTGGTTAGAGAAGTAAAAACGTTAAAAGAAGTGTATGTTTTTAAATATCGGACGAATTTCAGAGTATCACGAGGGAACTTCAGAGGAATAATAGATGATTTGAAGAGGATTTGGTACAATTTTTTACTGCTACTTTTTTATTAATTTGGTACTTCTTTATACATGAGTTTCAGTATGCTTCAGCTAATTTTCAACAGTTTTTAGAAAAACAAGGCTGCAAAACAAAGAAAGAATATTAAAATGACTGGATTAAGAGGACTACACACAGAATATTTCCAATATTGATTTTCATTCTTTAAATTAAATTTGCAGATAGAAATATTGATATGATTTGAAAACGTTGTTTGTGTAATAGTAAATGCCTAATGATAAATGTTTAATAGTAAATAAGTCATTTGATTCATAATCTTTTACTTCTTTATTATGAAGGATTTTGCAGTTTTTCATTCTTTTTTTTTCTTTTTTAGAAATCGCCAACTTTCTTTTTAACCTTTTTCTGAAAATTATTATTATTATTATTATTATTATAATAAGGGAAAAAAAGCTCTTCGACGTTTCGACTTCATGATTAACTGGATAGCGTCCATTGTAACATATTTTTCAAAAATGAAAGTTTTGAAGCGTAATCTCAACGTTCATCCAGATGGCAGATTAATTAATTAAAATAGACGAGTATCATTTTTCAGCAAAAATGGCATTAAAATATATAACTGATTTAAGAAAATAAATATATTTCTGCATACGCAAATGGGGGGGGGGGCATTAAAGTCTAGATCTCTCCTTAATATTACCGCTTAGAAATATGTAGAAATTTAAAATTAATTTTAACATTTTAAACATTTTTTGCTAATTTAACTCGATAATTATATTCATTATTTTTTTCCCATTATACTTTTTCGCTTACTATCAATTATTTATTTGATTACAATTCGTAAAAACATATTCGTTTTAACAATTTTTAAATCTTTTCATGCATTTCAAACTCAATTTTTTGATAAATTAAAAAAATGTATTACTATAAAATAATGCCTTTTATTCAGCATCAATATTTCACATATATCTCCTTTTATCAGAAGGGACGAAGAAAATTCCATAAATGCATTAAACTATTTCTTTGGACTTTTTTGGCACATTTATATTTAAAATATTCTTTAGAAATTGACGAAGACAACGGAAAGAAAAAATGTTCACTTTCTTCCAAACTATTGTTGAAGCATTTGAAAAGATGAGCAAATTTTAAAAACTTTGTTTCTTCATGCATGGCTGAATTGATCTTACTTTTTTCACATGAATAGAAATTTGTCATTGAAGGCCACTATAATACTTACCCATTATGCATATGCATAATATAATATAAGAAAGTAAAACGTGTGTAAACTATTTATAAAGTGCATTGCAATCCCAAAACAAAATTTAAACCTATATTTATACATTTTTAATGCACATAGATTATACATTTTTTATATACATACTCTATTAAAGAATTATTGATGAATCAATTACAACATATTATATAAAACGCCAAACTCTTCAAGTCGTACCGAATTGCGTAAAAGAAACATCCTTATAACTCCAAAAATGATAATCATATTAACTAACAGTTTATTGCGTCGGATGAAGCGTCCCTTTTCCAATTAAAATATTAAATGAAATTTGAACGAAATATAGGCTCATGAAAAATCGAAGAATATAGAAAACAGGATTACAAATATCTCGGCAACTAATAACTCAATCGACTTCGTTCTTTATGCAACATTTGTGTTATTTTATTGCCTTTTATGACCACTCCTTAAAATAAAAAATTTCAAAAATTTGTACCTTTCATCAGAACGAACTTTTCGAGAGTCCGAAAAAAAATAGTTCCGGATAATCGAGGTCACTGATATTAAATAGGGTTCATCCTACTCTTACATACTAAATACATACAAAATTTCAAGTCTCTATCTCAACTTGTTCGCGGGATAAAGCGTTTACAGACACGCTGAAAGACAGACAGACAGACGGCAATTTTCCTCTAAAAATATGTTTTTCGGAATCTTCACTATCTGAAACGTGTAAATCCGTGAAATTTTTTTTCTTCGATTTTCAAAACGATCGCAAGACTTACCCTATACTACGTATGATGGGTAAGTAAAAGGAAACGGAAGTGAAGCATTTTGATGCGTTGCTTCTGCTCGGAGAACGTCCATTTCGGAATTTCACCGTTATACCGGCGCTACGCCAAAATGCAATAATAAGGAGCAATTTATTTGTATCATGACCATTCAGAGGATTTTAATTGCAAAATGTTCCAAATTTTGAGTTTCAATATTTCATGAAATCTGTTAATCACAACAATGCAATAGAATCATTTTTTTAAAATCATCTTTAAAATCATTTCAAAATTATTTTAAACTCATTTTTTAAAGTTACAGCTGAAATATATCGCTGCGCTGAAATGGATTTTAATTTCAGCAGTTACCTGATGATGAGGAACCAAATTCTTTCAGGGATATGGAATCTCTTAGAGATTTTTTATTGCATTTTTACAATTGCAAACATTAAGAAATAAATCACACATATTGACCCTAACATTGGATGTCATACCTGAAAAGCAGCAATTCCGCGTAATAGATTATATGATTGAGTATGACATTCAACGTAGGGATTAATAAAGTTATATTTGTGATATACTGCAAAATGTTTCTAGGCAACAACTGTCAAAAAAGTAATGAACAACGAATAAATAAACATGGATAAAAAAAATCCATAGTCCTGAAAAATCTTTATTCTTCATCATCAGATAACTTTCTTATATTAAAATCCTTCTCAGCGAAAAATGTTAGTTACAGCGGTAAAAACTTCGATTGCCTAGTTATGATTAAGTAGTAATATAATAATTGTTCACATTCAATGAATAGCTAGTCACATTGAGTTCGTACCTTTACCAGACATTTATAAGATGTCACAAAACAAGAACGTTTTACCCAAAGTATTTCCCTCATCAGGGGCTGCAACAGGCGACTATTTTTATATTCTTTTCGCACCAATATTTTTTTAATATAAATTTTGAAGTGTATTTTTCTTGAAAACGTTGTTACAGTATCTCTTAAGGAATCTCTTTAAAGAAAGTGGTGCCAGTTAGAATTAAAAAATAGTCGCATGTGGCAGCCCTGCCTGATTTAATGAAAAAAAAAACTTCAGACATAGTGTTAAATATTCACTACAAAATTTCTAGTAATTAAACACCTAAAATCCCCTAAATCCTTTGATGCATACAAATCCTGTCATAAAATTTGGAACGGTAATGGGACTTATTAATTATGTGGTTCAATTTGATTTATTTACAAACCTTTCACATAGAAATGTCTTCACTCGAAAAAAAAATCATTACAGCGAAACATTTACAATTTTATGTTTGCATTTTAAATTCAGAATTATTTTATTGTATAATATTTATTTATTCTTAAATTTTATATTAACTTCCGTGCAAAGTTTGTGTTTTAATTTCGAAAAAAAACTTTAAAAAATATTTAATTAAATTTTTCTTAAAATGTAAAAAATTCCACGATTACAACATAACATAAAACTTCCGATTTTTTAATGTCATCTAAACACAGGCATGCATTTTAATGGGGGAAATTCTTGAAATTAAAAAAAAAAGCGACTGCCTGAGGAAAAAAACGATTTTTGACAAGTATTTATTTTTAATGCCGTTCAATGCAGAAAATATGCATAAAAATTACTTTTCTTTTAAAAAGAAACTTACATTTTCGATGATAAGATATAAAGATTTCATATAATTGCATCAAAGGGAATAATGTAAGGATGAAAAAATTTTCTTCCAATATTTACATAAACAGTCGGGAGCTCAACGTATATTAGAGATGTTTGTAAACAGTGATATGTCTACCAGATTTTAATTTCATTTTTTTAGCATTAAAACAGTAAAAACATTCTATTACTTAAAAAAATAAAAGTGATTTTCATAAAGTCTTATAAAATGCAATGCATAAATATACAAATTTCAGAATAAATATAACATAAAAAACAGTTTTGTGGTAGAAATTTCCCAGCATTTTTTTTCACTTTAGGAAGAGAGATTCGTCGATTTTCAAGATTTTAATTGGCCCTCTAATTTTCCATTAATTGCAGTTTTATTTACACGATTAAGCAGTCATGTAATTATTATATATTATATATTATAATTATATATTATCTGGAGCAAAATTTTCTCTTTTTTGTGACTGAATTGTGTCAAGGCCCCTATAAATAACAAGTACCGTATTGTCTCCTATAAAATGTGATAAAAATTGATAGATTATGTATGTTTTAAATTATCATTCGTGAGTTGTTTTGCCAAATTACTCCATTTATATATACATTTTTGAAAGGCTACGTGGACGGCGTTACACATAATAGCTAATTTAGTTACAATAAGATTCCCACTATCACGTTTTATATGAAAGGCAAGCAAATGCAGAAAATAATTGATAATTTTCAATATAATTACGTTACATCCAGAAAGGTAGAGGAGAACACACCCAGAAAAGTAATATATCTTTAAATGATCAATTATGCTGGCCCTATATAATATTTCGAATTTCTACATAAATCGTGAGTCACTAAAATAAAAAAAAAAATAAAAGATACATTTTAACCCCTTGCCGCGCGGTGGTTTCACAGTGGAACCACTTAATTTTAATTCTCAAACGCCACATTCGCACTGGAATTTTGTTTAAGAAAATTACGATTTATCGAATGGGTGAAATATAGCGTTTTCGTATTTACAAAAAAAGTTGTATTCAAATTCCGGTGTCAGTCATTAATTTCAACACTTAAGCGATGAATTTGTCCTGCGCCGCAAAGGGTTAAGTCACACCGGAAAACATATAACATAAATGTAATATATATTAAATATTTCATAAATAAATGCAACTACTATGTTGACCTGTAATAGAAATCATGTACCGTGCAGTCTCTCATGACATCATGACAGAATAAAAAAATGATTTTATTAAAAAGTACGAACTTGCTGAAAAAAAGTAATCAGTAGAATGGACCTCATGGTTGCCAGGCAACTTCATATCCAGTGTAACATTGTAAAACGTATTGCAAAGAAAGAAAGAAGTAGACGTGGCTACAAGCCACATATACGAATAAAATTAGCTGACATAAATTAAAAAATGTAGTATAAGTTAAAATTTTTAAAAAAAGGAAAAATTCACAAAAAAAGAAAGAGAGAGTTTACAAAAAATTACAGTAACAAAAACACTTAAAAAAGAAAAATGTTCCATTAGTTCCATAAAGGAAAGATGAATAAAGCTACCGGGGCGGGGGGGTTGCCCCAACATAAAATACAATAAAAAAAGACTCTTTACAGAGATTATACATTTAAGAAATAGCACAATTAATATTGCTAGAAAAAACCTAGCACAAGGTATGTTATAAACGGAAAATTTTAATTAAGTGTCTTTGTTGCCAGTAAAATTAAAATTAGATGTCCGTTGTAGGTTAAAGCTTGTCCGCAGTGAAAAGGCTCATGCGTGAAAATATTCTGTATAATAATGAATACAGGGTGATTCCAAATTTTTTTTTACAATAAAAGAGGGGTAATAGTACACATCAAGACAAACAATATTAAATAGGAGACCAAGGGTCCAAAACATTTTCCTAAGGAAATAGCCGCCATTAAAGTTTAGGGACCAAAATTTCAAATAAACATAAAAAACGGAAAAATCGGTCGATTGATTTGCGGTTCTCACTAAAATTATTCTTTATGTCGGCATTTTCTTGATATTAAATTATAAAGATAAATTTTAAAAAATGCCGATAGAGGGCGCTTTAGACTTTGGAGTAACGAACAACTATTTTTTGCCGGTATTTTTTGCATCTCATTAAATGCTTTCTTAAGCTTAGACTCAAACTTAAATTTTGAGCTCAAAATCTGTAGTTGGGAGTGGTTAAGTAACAAAAACTGAGCTGTGTTCAAAGGGTTCAAATTTCAAATGATTATAAAAAACAGAAAAATTGGTCGATTGATTTGCGGTTTTCACTAAAACTATTCTTTATTTAGGTATTTTCGTGAAAATAGATTATAAAAATAAATTTCAAAAAATGCCGATAGAAGGCGCTTTAGACTTCGGAGTAACGAATCACTCTTTTTTGGCGTTATTTTTTGCATCTTATTAAATGCATTTGTAAGCTTAGACTTGAACTTAAATTTTGAGCTCAAAATCTGAATAGCTGGGAGTCGTTAAGTAGACAAACTTAGCTGTGTTCAGAGGGTTCAAATTTCAAATAATTGTAAAAAACGGAAAAAATTGGTCGATTCGTTTGCGGTTTTTGCTAAAACTAATTTTTAAATCAGCAGTTTTCTTGATCAATCAGTGTTTTCTTGAAAATAATTTTTAAAGATAAATTTCAAAAAATGCCGATAGAGGGCGCCTTAGACTTTGGAGTAGCGTACAACTATTTTTAACTATTATTTTTTTTTTATCTCATTAAATGCTTTCAAATGCATAGACTTAAATTTTGGGCTGAAATTCTGAATCGTTGGGAGTGTTTAAGTAGCGAAAAATTGAATTGTGTTCGAGGAGGAAAGAGGGTTAAATTTCAACTCCTGAACACACTTCAGTTTGCGCTTGTTAATTCCTCATAACGATTCAGGATTTGAGCACAAAATTTAAGTTTAAATCTAAGCTTCCGAGAACATTTAAAATGCTTTTGCAAGCATTTAATTAGAACCAAAAAATAATGGTTAAAATGAATTGTTGGTTACTCTGAAGTTTAAGGCGCCCTCTGACGGAATTTTTTGAGATTTATCTTTAAAAATTATTTTTAAGAAGATACTGACTTAGAGAATAGTTTTATTTTAAACCGCAAACGAATCAACCAATTTTTCCATTTTCTATAATTACTTTAAATTTGAACCTCCCTCTCCCCCTTGAACACAGTTCAGTTTGTGCTACTTAACCACTCCCTACTATTCAGATTTTGAGCTCAAAATTTAATTTTAAGTCTAAGCTTCCTAAATCATTTAAAGAGATGCAAACAATTCGGCAAAAAATAGTTGTTCGTTATTCCAAAGTCTAAAGCGCCCTCTATCGGCATTTTTTGAAATTTATCTTTATAATTTATTTTCACGAAAATACCTAAATAAAGAATAGTTTTAGTGAAAATCACAAATCAATCGACCAATTTTTCCGTTTTTTTTTAATCATTTGAAATTTGAACCCTCTGAACACAGCTCAGTTTGTGTTACTTAACCATTCCCATTTACAGATTTTGAGCTCAAAATTTAAGTTTGAGTGTCTACTTACGAAAACATTTAATGAGATGCAAAACATACCGGCAAAAAATAGTTGTTCGTTACTCCAAAGTCTAAAGCGCCCTCTATCGGCATTTTTTTAAATTTATCTTTATAATTTAATTTCAAGAAAATGCCGACATAAAGAATAATTTTAGTGAAAACCGCAAATCAATCGACCGATTTTTCCGTTTTTTATGTTTATTTGAAATTTTGGTCCCTAAACTTTAATGGCGGCTATCTCCTTAAGAAAACGTTTTGGACCCTTGGTCTCCTATTTAATATTGTTTGTCTTGATGTGTACTATCACCCCTCTTTTATTGTAAAAAAAAAATTGGCATCACCCTGTATATATTATATCAATATCCGGTGTGTCTTCTGTAATCAGTTTTCACCTTCCTCATTAGGATCCTAGTTAGAGTCCTTACGACTGCAACGATTAACCGAAGTCTGAGAAGTGATTTTCCGTGAAAATAATTCTTGAATTCATAATTTGAAATGTTAGCCTTCAACTATTCATGATATTATGACCCTAATAACTTTCTACTCCGCAGTATTGTAAGTATAGCGGGAATTTATACATTTTTCAGATTTTTTGATAGTTTTTACCGATTGTTAATTAATAATACTAGTCTTAAGAAATAACTTTAATTTAATCACGGTAGGCTTTTTTTATTAGCAATTTTAGCACTCATTGCAAGCCGAAAATTGGATTAAGACATTCACTTTGTATAATAGATCATAGCTGCCAACTTTTACGCATTTTTCCTACCACAAAAATTTTATAGTTAGGATGAGCGAAGCGAATCCTCTACTAGTCCACTCAAGTTACATTTTGTCGTATACTTTATGAAAAAACTATTCAGTATTTTGACTTGAAATTAAACATACGAATAGATTATGATTTGTAGATTTGCACAATGTTACTTTTTTTTCCAGAATAATCTTTAAAAAATATTATTTTAATAATTAATTTATTCTGCATGTTTTTCTATTATGGACGCATTTTTGCAAATAAAAAAATTGAACGGTATCTTTTCATATTCAGAAGGAAAATAAACCATGGGGTTAGTAATTATAGATAGAATCATGATTAATTAATTAAATAAAATATATTTTCATTATTCCGCCAAAATCGTTTGCAAATAAAAAATTGAACCCGTATCTTTTTATTTTAAGAAGGAAAATAAACCATGGGGTTAGTAATTATAGATAGAATCATGATTAATATATTAAATAAAATATATTTTCATTATTCTGCCAATTTTTTTTTTTTACGCAATTTATACTTACGGATTTTAAAAGAATTATATTATGATTTATTTCTTTAGGTATTTACTTTGGTAAAGTGGCAACAAAAAAGAATCGTAAACAAGTAAAATTAATTCTTATATTTGGTATTTAAAGTGAATATTTTGTTAACTTTGTTAAGTTTCGTATTCGAAATGAAAGATTGAACAATAATTGAGATTGAAGAATAATTTAAGAAATTTTAATTGATTGAAGAATAATTTAATTGAACCAAATTAAATATATTAACTACGTTTATAAATAATCTCTGAAATGTATTAGTAATTTAAAAATGCCGAGATAAAAGAGCACTTACTTCCCCGAACGAACGCGAACATGATTTAGCTTCAAGGCAAGAGGCTAGACATCAGCATAAAAAGCGACGATATGACGAACCTCTTCTGACAAATAATGCATGTGTTAGGAAATATGCTTTAAATTTCGAAGCTGCCCAAAAAAAATTTAAATTATATTTTTGTTAAGTTTGCCATCGTCGTTGGTTTGACATGCATATTCAATCTGACGGATCTTGTGAGTTTTGCCATAAATCTGTTGTAAATAATGAACTAAATATATATATTTTTTAATTCTGCTTCGAAATTATTTTAATTTATACCAGCTTTATATCATAAATAAAAATTTCCGAAGAAATTCTTAGTTATTTGGCTGAATTTAGATTTCTAAAATTTAAATCCGCCAAAACATGAGATAACGCTTTTGCTTAAAAATGATGCAAAAATAATATTTAAAAAAAATATTACTTTTAAATATTTATCTTATGAAATAATGCTTCGCGAATCCAAACAAAGCGCTGCTTTTGCTAGTAAATATTATCTTATTTAATCGTCGAAATCTTATGATTAAACAAATGGAAAATCTTTGTACAATTTTAGTGGTAGCAAAAATTCGTAAAACTTGGCAGATATTAATAGGTATAAAATTGTCAACTGTATGCTACACTTAAATTTAGACTTTTTACAACTAGTCATACATAAAATTTAAGAATTTTTTTTTCTTACAAATGTTCAATAGATGCATCTTTAGTTATTAGGCACACATCCAACCTAAAGTCCAATTCTTCCCTTATTTTGATGACGAAATCTAAAGTCATGGAAGCAACAAAATCCTCCGTGCTGTGTCTCAACTCTGGAAAATCATTAGGCTGCGGCGGAACGTAGGCGCGATTTTTACTGTATCCACGCCTATCGTTTCTAAAGCCCTAAAGGTAAAAAAATCTCATGGCTCAAACGGTTTTTAAATCTTCATCCAAGTAATAACGCTTTACGCACAGGAATCCTATTTTTTGGTATTTAGCAATGCAAGCGAGTCAAAAACAAAATAATACTCGATCATGCGATTATCTAAAATTGTTTGTCTTGCTGTTTATTATATTTAAAAACTTTTAACCAACATTCTACAACAGCTACAGTTGATACTATTAAAGTTTATATTCTCTAATAAACACCCTGTGTTATGCAAGGAAAATGGGAATTGTGTTAAAAATTAGTTGCATTTTGTTTACTTACCAATGTTCTTTAAAAACTAAACACTGATAAGTATGTTTCAAAAACTTTACATTTTAATGAACTACTGTTTCATCTTAAGATGTTATCAAACAAATTATTTTCAGAGTTACTATAATAAGGATAACATAGCGTTATGTTTCAATTCCCACCAATTTAAATTTTCTCATGAAACATAAGCTATTTTTGTTTTCACTTTATTGTGAATGATAGAGGTTTATTTTCATTTCAACGTCTAATTATCTTATCTCTATAAATCGTGAAAAAGAATAATGCAAATGATCGAAATTCAAAAAAAGAAATCTTTCTTGTATAGTTTCATAATGAAATATTTGCAGCATGAATTGGATAAAATGTCAATTTATATGCACAATGAATGCGTTGAAGAAGTGGGAAGAAATATAAAATTATAAAAAACGAGAAAGATGCAAAGCGCAGTAATCCTATTTGTAATGTTATCTGCGTCTATTCGATTATTTTAAATAATAACAAATGTAATTTTGCAACACTAGATAAATCGCTTCAAAGAATAAATAGGATATTTTAGAATTTTCCAGAATTTATTCTTTGTTGCAATATTTTCATAATTCAAATTTTTATAAAAATGTCTGAAGTGTATTATTATTTTAAACGGATTCAAAGTATTGCATACGTGAAAATTTTGAGAAAACCGGTTTTCGACAATGTTTTAGAGGTTCACAGATCCCGAAAAACATGTTTTACAAAATGTCTGTCTGTGAGTCTGTCAGACTGTCTGTATGTGACAAAAAAATTTGTGGGCGCTTTGTCTCAAGAACTAACGCATGAAATTCTAACACTTCAGATTCTGCTAGACCTTGATATGAACTAAATATGATTAGTTTTTAGCATATATCGCTCAACAGGTGGCGCTGCTCTGCTGTATTATTAACGATTTTCAAAATAGCCGTGTCTCAAGATCTAGAGCATGGATATTCATAAAACTTTTAGTTACTTACTGAAATAGCACGGTGCTGATTACGATTTTGGAGCAAATCGGTCGACATATGGCGCTGTCATGGTGCATTATTCGTGATAATCGCAATGACTCTATCTCAAGAACTAACGCACTGAATTCTACAACACTTTAGATTTTGCTAGACCTTGATATAAACTAGATCTGATTAGTTTTAGATGTACATAGATAAACAAACGGCATAGAATCGCCACCTGTTGAGCGATATAGGCCACCTTTTATTCAGATGTAGTTTATATGAAAGTCTCGCAGAATCTATGATTTTCTGAAATTCCGTGCGTTAGTTCGCGAGATAGAGCTATGGAAATAATCACAAATAATGCACCATGGCAACGACACCTGCTGAATGATTTGCACAAAACGCAATGAACACTATTATATATCAAGTATTAACTACATTTTAAAAAAATTTCCTGCACTAGTTCTCGAGATACTGCTATTGTGTGAATTGTAAATATAGCAGCATAGCAGCGCAATCTGTCTAGCGATATTCGTCTAAATCTAGTCAGATGTTCATATCAAGGTCTAACAAAATCTAAAGTTTTGTGAAATTCCGTGCATTAGTTCTTGAGATAGAGCGTCTACAAAATTTTCGTCACATACAGACAGACGGACTCACAGATAGACATTTTTGTAAAACATGTTTTTCGAGTTCTCTTATCCCTAACACTTGTAAATCCCAATTAAACCGGTTTTCGAAAATTTTCACGAATCCAATACTTTTTTCTTGTAACGATAAAGGAAAGTAAACATCGAAAAGTAAAATCATCTTTTTAATATTTATGCACATGTATTTTCTTTAATTAGAGTCAACCTCCCACATGTTTTCTCTTTTTAAAGCGGAAGTTCATAAATTTTAAGAAATGATTACTAATTTACTTCAAATACACTTCTTATTATTAACAAGGCTATCACTTGTTGAACCCTTGCAATTTATTAGACACATAATGTAATTCAACAATACAAAATTAATTTTTTTATGAAGTTTAAAGATTTTCGTGAAAGAGACAGAATGAAATCTTCTTATGATGAGTAAATTGTTATTGGATTTAAGGGGGGTAGGTATAGTTTTATCTTAATATTCGAATAACTAAACGTAAAACTTTTCAGAACTGAATGCGACCCTTTTTAGTATTTTTTTTTTTTTCAAATAGGCAGAACTATGCAAGTTCGTTGATACGATTTGGCAATGAAAATCTATTGAAGTTTTAAAAATGCTAAATATGGAAAATTTATTTTTAAAATATAACTTATGAAACATTTAATTTGTTTCATACCAGGCATATTTAAATATATTTTATAAATCGTTTTGCAAAAGTTTTCATCATAATTACTCTTCTTCAATTTGTTGGCTCATTCTGTTAAAGTATCTAGATAAAAGGTTGCCAAAGCTGGCCTCCCTTATAATTCTAGAATGCCACATTCACCTACAAAGTTCTATATAGGGCTGTTTTTTTTAGAGAAAGACCTTTCGTGATTTGGCTAGAAAAATTCTTCTGTCAAAATTTCTGATGTGAATTAGAGCTGTTACAAACCGCACATGTTCGTTACTAAGCAACGGGTGTTTTCTAAGATATGCAGCACCGAGCCGTTACTTAGAAATACGACTCGTTAGTCGTTACTGTACGCAACGGAACAAATTGAAGTTAACTTCAAACGTTGCTTACGTTTCTGTAATTCGCGATACAGCCATACAGTCGAATGTGGTAAAGGATGCGAAATTGTGAATGATATGACATAAAAAGCCTGTATAAAGCGGTTTTTTTAATTACATATTCATGATTTTAATGAATTAACAGTTGTCGAAGCAAATTACATAATTCAGTATTATATATTTTGAATTTTAAAGTAAGTTGGTCATTAGAAAAATTGTGAAATTATGTATGTAAAAGATTTTTTTTCTTTAAGCGATGCGAATGTTAAAATGTTCGACATTTTCTATTTCGAGAATAATCAAAACTCGCAAATATGAAGGGATTACTGTATTCTGATTTTGATGCAATAACTCTTATATAAAAATACATCAATACAAATATTGATGCGAAAACATATCTTAAATCAGTAATACGAAGTTAATAGGGTTCCATCTTAACCCATTAACATTAGAACGCCCGAATGAAGTCGGATCGACTCCAACTATGAGATTAAATTTCAATTCGAACCAGAAATTTTTTCTTGAAATAATTTAAATTTAATCCACGCAGATTTACGTTAAATAAATCAATTAAATAATTTTGAATAAAAATTCTGGTGGGAAATATTATTATGAAACTTGAGTAAAACTTTCGGGCGTTCTACTGTTAAAGACGACTTCTTTTACACTACTTTTAATACTTAGATACTAGTTGGCCCCAGGTCTTCAGTAATTTAAGAAAATTACAAGCGTCTCAAACTTTCAGATTAGATAATAATGTAAAAGAATCCTTACTAAAATACCGGTTATCACATTTAAAAGTTTCGCACTACATGAGTGGCAAGTTTAAGGGGTTTAATGAATGAGCAAATTTAATGAGTTAAATAGGAGGTAATCAACATCACAAACCAAGACCTGTCTGTGTGATTACCCGTCATAGGATAATTTTGGACTAATTACGTATGATGGGATTTAGTAGAATGAAGATAGCTTTCAATATTACTTTTTTAAGCTCTGATTCGAATTTCAAAAAAATTGGAATAGGTCGACAAAATTCGCCAACGATTATAGGAATAATATTTTAAGTCATTTGGCTGGATAGATTTGTGCTGTTTGATGTGAACAGTTGGGGTACAGTATACTAACTGAAATCTTTTGCGTGTTCCTGTAAATGATATGCACTTTCTATTATACAGAAAGCATCTTACAGTAAATCTCAGAAATGTGTATTAATTTCATTATATGTGAAATAATTTAATATGAACATAACTGCCAACTTTTATGCGTATTTCCTACCACAAAAATTTATAGTAAATCTAGCTTTTTTAAATCGTCGAAATCTTACGATTAAACATTAAACAAATAGAAAATCTCTGTATAATTTTAGTGGTAACAAAAAATGCGTAAAAGTAGGTAGCTATGCCTGAATAAATACACCAAAAAAGAATGTTTTCCCCTGTACCATTACATAACGGAATTCTTTACTGTGGCCCTGTAAATAAATAATATTTTTTTGCACCGCATATTATACAAAAGTTATTAATAGTACACTTCATAGATGCATATCATCTTTATTTTTCTTCAAAGGCTGTAACGCCATTAAAATGCCCTTGGAAGTATTTTTCCCCTTTGGCCGTAACGTAACGGAATACTTTTAACGGTCTCTGTATTTGAACTATACATCCAATATTTGTAAAATTTGAAATGGCTCGACAAAATTTTACAATAACTATACACTTTAAAATTTCAAAGCATACGGTTGGGTAATTTTTGCTCTGTTATATGCAAACAGACAGACGGACGAATCAACTGAATGACGACTATAATTGCTACGCATTTATATAATTACGAACGCACTTACAATAAATAACTTAAAAAAACCACTAAAGAAAGCGAGGAAAATCATACGTCGATAACAGATGATGAAACACTTTCCAGTATATTCAAAAGACTGTAATAAAAGTTAAACATCTGTGGTGAAAGCTAATGTCTAAGTCAATGATGCGAGAAACGCACAGTGTATTTGAACATCCAATTTCAGTTATAATATAGCATTGATAAATTATTTTTTGAGTTCAGTTAAGTTTATTGATGTGGGCCCAGCTGGACATTTATAAAAATGGGCAATGGACAGGGATTTTGCATAAATCATTTTAAAGCGCCCAAAATTAATTTTAAAATATACTTTTTTAATAAGTATAAGAGCTTATAATATAAATACGTTTCACTACACACAGACCTATGACAAGCAAAGTACATGAAAATTGATAGCTGAATTTTATTTATTTTTGATGTTAATAAAAAACAAATAATGAAAATTTTCTATCATGTAATATTTTCTTAGAAAATTCAATTTTACTTGGAATTTAATTTGGCATACCATCGGCCATATGCCCCGTTCATCGTGGAACGAATATGCCAGCGCCTTTGTCTTCAACGGAATTGCCAGTCAATTCTTCAGATTCGTGGCAATCTTTCACGACTCCATGCCGCATATAAACACGTCATACAACAAATGATAAAAATTATATTTACTTAAACCTTTCTGATGCGGTGTCCTTACAAAGGCATCTAATTTTAATTTTACAGGTATCAAGAATACTTAATTAAAATTTTCTTTTTTAACATGCCTGAAAATAAGCAAGTTTACATTTTCTCATAAACTCGTTTTTAATTCTGGTGTAACTTGATTAATGTCCGCGCCGGAATGGATTAAATATTTAATTCTTTAAAATTAGATGATACAAAGGATCAGCAATTCATTAAGCGATAATTTTGTTTAGGGCATATTCTATTCTTCTGCATCTCAAAAACATATATCCTGTTATCGGTCCTGCATCGAAAATCCGCATTCATTACTTTTAATTACACATCTCGAATTTGAAAAGAGGGTATATCTCCGAAATTTAGAATTTAAATTGCTGAAGGGTACAATTTTTATTATTTTATTTTAGGAACTGATAAAATTCTATTCATTTTGTAATTTTTCTGCATTTCCTAGATATTTTGTAATACAATTATTGGCAGGTTCGGAAAGTCCTGTCCGTTTGGGAAAATTAATTCGTCCCGAAAAATTCTATCACTTAGCTATTAGACGTTGTTTCCTATATCTGACGTTTAGTACTTAATGGTCAGAATTTTCCGGTACGAATTGTTCTTTCGAAACGGAAACGACTTTCTGAATGAATCAATAATTTTTCAAATTATGTAATTTTCAATTCCTTTGCATTGAGTGAGACACTATATTTGTAAAAATACATTTTTCACGCTTGTTAAATTAGACCACCATAGAATTTTTATGTTCAGAAAATAAAGTTAGAATAAATTATGATTAAGCATTGTAAATGGCAATTAGGGAAAATCATTTTTACATTTCGAATTCTTGTGATCACTAAGTAGGCATATGAAACAATGAATGGCAATTTATTAGTGTCATGTGTTCTGTTAACGACCCTAAGGAGGATTTAAAAACTGTGATCGTAAAATCCCGAAATCTGCAATTTTCTGAATTTTAAGATCTTTAGGCTCCCAATAAAAATGGAAATTACAAAAGCAGTTTTGTTCTATACGTCTATTCTTCATTTTTGAAAGCGAGAAAAGAAACAATAAGTTTAGAATAAAACTTGTTCAGAGTGGCGATTGGTCAGGGAAAAAGCACGGTCAAAAAAAGATGTTAATTAACCTTCTATAATATCTTTATATTATTTGAAATATTTTCTGAAAAAAAAATACTGGTAATTTTTCTTTTTTTGACGGTGTTTTTTCCTGACCTTTCCCTGTTGTTGCTATCAGAGAATTACTTGAAACAAAGTTTTGTTTTTATTTTTCTTGTTTTAAATAATCATTGAAGTTAATTTCGCAAATTAGAGTCAACGTTATTATTTTCATTAGCTCTGTTCTTTATATTATTTAAAATGTATGTACACACTATCACTAAACTGAAAAAAAAAGAAAAAAAACAGATTTTTTTTTATATGGGTATGTGTATTTTTATATGTATTATAATATATTTTTTCCTCGGTTAATTGTCACAAAAATAATAATCTAAAAATCTGATGCTCTAAGACCTACATTAAACTACCCTCATCGCATTTTTAGGTTTCGTATACTCTTTCGTTTCTGTAGCTATCGCCATCAGACATTCAAACACACACACAAATACCAACACAGAAAGAACGAAACTTTTTAAAAAGTTATATTAGAAGTAGCTTCGAACAGATTAAAGCTTTACATGAATAAATGATAAGCAAAGTAAATATCTATTCTTAAAAAAAAATGTAACCCCTGAACTGATTAACATTTTTCTAAAAAACTTTCAAATAATGCCTATTTTTACATGTCTGTTACAGAATTTTTAGTCTTTTATCAGCTGTTTATCAAAACAGAAAATTTTGCCTAATTGAATTTGATAATCCGCGGATTAAAAATGCAAAATTTACAATGAAAATTTACGGTAATACTGTTATCCCGTCGACCCATTTCGCCAAATTATACAAATCACCAAACTAATAGCCAAATTATACATAATGACATAATTTTTATTTTAAATAACAAAAAACCCCAAATAATTAGTAAAATATTAATAAAAATTCAAATAAAAAAACGAAATAAAAATCTCTTAATGATATTTTAAACACAAGAATCGTATTTAATGTCTTTGAATGTGACATTCACGATCATCCATTATTGGCATTTAATCTTATAGTTTGGCGATATTTTTTTGGCCGACGGTTTAACCGAGAAGTACCAAATTTATTGGTGAGAATGATAAACTATAATTGGAATATAGATGTCCGTATGTATAAGGCGTAGCTGCCAACATCTTCGCTTTTTTGGCCTGGAAAATTTTTAAAGAAAATTTTACCATTTGAGATCGCCGTAATCCTTCGATTAAATAAGGCAAAAATTTCTATTGAATTTTTCCGGGCCAAAAAATCAGAAGAGTTGGCAGCTATGGTGGTACGGACAAATTATGATTAGTAAAAACACGTTGTGCGTGTGACGTATGGGAAAATCAGGTAAGCGGTTAATACAACTAATAGAAAAAATTGTAAATAAAACCTGACACCGGAACATTTTATTGAAGAAAGTAGATGCTATTTTGAAAGTAACACCATATTACATCTTCCTTTTTAGCACTTTCCAACAAAGTTGATAAGTGCTTATGCATTCGGATTGTCTGGTCGTCTGTCCGCGCTCTAACTCCCGTAAATATACTCGGATTGCTATGAAATTTTTATACGTTATTGAGGTTTACCCTAGCACGAACCCTACTGAAAATGAAGTATCTACCATGATTAGTTCATCTACAGAGAGAATCAAAAGTTCCCCATTACATTACGGCCTATGGGGAAAAATTGTTAATATACTCGGATTGCCATGAAATTTTAGGATGTTATTGACGTTTACCCTAGCACGAACCCTACTGAAAATGAAGTATCTGCCATGATTAGTTTATCTACAGGGCGAATCAAAATTTTCCTATTACATTACGGCCTATGGGGAAAAACCGTTTCAAAGGAATTTGAAAGATGTTATACCCTGTCAAACATATTAAAATATGCATTCTATAAAATATAAGGTGAAAATGTAGCTATTATTCTTTTACAGGGCCACACAAAAGAATTCCATTAGATAATGGTAAAAGGGGGAATTGTGTGTGACATATTTTAAATATATTAAGCTTTTTCATGTATAACAAAATTGATATATGTCATTGAAGCTTAATATAAATTATACGCTACTGTCTTGCATAATATGAAGTACATAGCATTTACAGGGCCACACAAAAGATTTCAAGTAGTATATTCTTTCCGAAGCACCGTATATGTGTCCGATGATGGCTGATGGAGGGATGAAATGGATTTTAATTATGACACTCGCGTTTATATTTCGCTAAATATATGCACATTATATGTTGTGTATAAATGTTATAGTTGATATACAGGGCTACCCAAAAGAGCTCACCAACGTTACTGAATATGAGCGTAAATTATTTAAACGTGGTTCTTAAATAACCTATGCATTTTTACGCTGAGCTGCATTCAATTTACTGAGAAATGTTTGCAGAATATAGATAAAGGGATATACAGGGCCATGCAAAGAAATCAGTACATGGACGCGTATGAATGAGGATTTATGAGAATGTGATTTCAGTTGTTTTAAAAGTGTTTTAGTTTACAATAACTTTTAGCCTAATGCTGACGTGTAATAAAGGTACAATGTAAACTACAGGGCTGAACAAAAGTATTCAAGTATGTTTCCATCTAATAGTATGAATTGCTGAAAAAGAAATTTCAAGCTAATGGGTATTTTCTTGCTAAGCTAAATTTTCCCATTATATGAACTGACATATGAAATACAGGGCTGTTCTCATGTACTGGAATACATATTGGGGTATATTTGGCTATATTCTATTATTTCCCTAAATAACAAAGTTTTGTTAAAGATTTCATTAAGTGTTGGAAAGTGCTTCATAATCTATGCTTAACGCATGATTTTTCTTACTTGTTTTGACATAATCTAGGTCGTGGTAACACAGCCGTTGTAGGCAACAGCTGTGTGAATGAAATTTAAACTCTTGATGTGTTACTCAACTGTCAGCTGTCGTGAGCTCATAATCTGTGGTGTGGCAACTAAGAGTCTATTTAACCCTTTAATTCTTGCTCCGGTCAATATCATAAGCTGAGATGCGTTTGTCATTTCTTACGCCCGTCATATTTCCGGGTTCAATATTTAACTACTCGAAAAAAATTCTGAAACCAGCAAAAATTAACTGGAATTTTCATTTGAAGTCTTTAGGTTTGGTTCGGAAGATTGATATTTTGGTAATATGGAATTTGATGAATCAAGCATATCTGATAACTGAAATAACAGTGAATTCGGTAGCGACTCGGAAAAAAGTGCGTTTTATGTCAGTTCAGGTTCATATGATGAATTTGATGATACCAGTGATGAAGCAGTGATGATTACGTGGTCATATATTGCAGAAAATGTCGGATGCTGGGCTGCCCAAAATGTCAAATTTGTGGAAACACCAAAATAAAAGTAAGTTTTGGTCCAAGTTTGGATGCTTTTTCAGTATTTTGTAAATGATGAGTTAATGATCTTATTGTATCAGAAACAAACATATATGCCTAAACGTCCGGAAGCTCTAGGTTTTCGCTTTACAAAAGGTAGAAGTACTTGGAAACCAATAACTAAAAACGAATAAATAGTATTTTGGGCCATTATCATCTTACAGGACATTATACAAAAAAACGGAAATTAAACTGTATTGGAGCAAAAGACATTCCATTTTAACATGTTTTTCTCTAATATTATGGCATGTGTTAAGGCAGAAGGATTTGAGGACAAATTACTAATAATTCTTTTAAATTCAATGAGGGTGGGCTCTCTTTACCATTTATTCGAGACACACAAAAGCGTTTCGAATATCTATTTTGCACGCATGGGAATTCCATGGGAGCCATTCTCAAAACACTTCCCAGGCTAAATTTGACAACATATTTTATTGGGGGTTTGTACATTTTATGCAAGGCACAGCTGTGAAAAGCTATTTTCACAAGTGCCTCTAGTTAAAAATAAGATAAGGAGATAGTTAGGATGAGGATATTTTTGCATGGCAACGGGGTCAGAAATCACAGGGGTACTTGGGCCTATCAGAAGATTTAAAGTTTTTGTTTGATTATTGAGAAAATCACGATTGGTAGACGATATTTTGGAGGTATGGTCCTTTAAAAAAGAAAAGAAAAAAGAGGGGAGTAAGAATTAGTCAGATATTCTTTCGGTCGAACACAGGCGAACATCTGCCCCCGATGAAGTTTCATTTTTGGGGACGATAGTTTAAACTACTGCTCTAGCACGAACGGGAAGCCGGAAAGGAAACGAATGCTGGTGGAGAAAGTGGCGTAGGAGCGGCGCTAAATACCTACGGCATGCGGGAGTACAGGGCCATCCGACAAAATTTAGCGGTGGTACCTTCGTGAACGGAGGTTCGGCTTAGAGAAAAGGAAAACTTGTCTATTACGCGCGCCGTGAAATCTTGGCTCGCAGGGCCCCATCAAGGTGTGCCATCATCGATGTCGCGAGGGTGCCAACATCCCGTAGTCTGAGCGTCGGGTAGGTCTGCAGAGACCAGGTCCTTTTACAGTCAGAGGGGTATCCCTGGTTGATTTCAACAGATGGTATAATCATCCTTTTACGAAGCAAATGTGCTTATAAAAGTTCTGAAGAGGAAGGTCTAGAACTCCATGAGTGTTGTGCTGTGTGGATAACCCCCTCCCCCTCAAAAAAGGAGTATCTTCATTGTAGCGGATGCTGGTGACTGTAAAAGAATTTGGTTTTTAACTTTTCTTAAAGTGTTGGTAATGTTTGCCAACGGTTAAAAAAGAAAAAAAAACGCTGAAGATCATATCTCTTCAAATATAAATTTGATAATTTTGAGTTTGAGATTATTATATTTTCTTATATTATATTTTTATAAAGCTTGGTAAGCCTACTTATTATTTTATGTATAATGTGGGCCAAAAAAGTGAATTTACATTTAAATAGAAAACTAATTGGGGAAGCAAAATATTGTATTGAATTGTAATGATCAAGTAAATTTTGGATCTGTTTATGCTAGTTATACTGATGAATATACATAGTCAAGAAGACTTATTTAATTTAATATTAATGTCATGTATTTAATATGTAAATATTAAGCGAAGAGTTTTTCAATATTTATATATGTAAAATAAAATCTAGATTAATTAAAACTCTCTGGACGTCTTTAGAATATATTGATTGTGTCTTGAATTGAGTTTACTTTAGTGTTAATATGAAGGTTAATATGTATAAAACACAAAGCAATAAATATAACGCTTGAGGTTAATATTCATTTTACACTAATGTCATGGCTTGCTTCATAGGATTCTGACCGTCTAAGCCATTAACATCTCTGGTAATAGTGTCAGAATTTATTGAAGTATAGTGAGTTCCTCTTGTTCTGATATATATATTATTTATATTATTGAATTTGGCATATTAGAGATACCTCTTTATTTTTATAGAGTTGTGGCGTAATTTAATTGTAAATTTGAGTCGTATTAATATTCTTGTTTTACTAAATTATACTAATGTTGCTATGAATGAATATTACAAGAGAAACTCACAATATATTTGGAGCCGTGAATGGAAGAAACCTGTCTTAAATGTGAACTAAGTAAATTCATAAATAAATATTTAAAATAAATCAGTTTTTTTGTGTTAATATTGCTACAATAATAAATAGATATTTAAAATAAATCAGTTTTTTGTGTTAATATTGCTACAATAATAAATAGATATTTAAAATAAATCATTTTTTTGTGTTATTATTGCTAAAATAATAAATATACAAGTATTTAATCTAAGTAATAAGTATTTAAGTCTAATAATTAGTCTAAGTATTAAGTCTAATTTAATAAGTATTTAATCAAATAGATATTTAAAATAAATCAGTTTCTTTATGTTAGTTTTTTTTGTGCAGCTAATAATGGCATTTTCAGCTATATCATGTTGTTTACACAGATATATATATAAAAATATAGTGTTTTGATTTCATTAATATTACAATATTTGATATGCTTAACCCTTTAATTCCCATGCTAGAACACGCTTTAGAAATTATGTAGTTCATTTCACACCAGAAAAATTCAATGGCTAATTTTGTTTTATTTAAATACGGAATGTTCTGTTATTGATTAAAGCAAATATTGTTGTTTTAATTTTCTGGTGGGAACTGAAATATACGAATTAAAATGTCTCGGACGGTTTGGGATCCAGAGGGTTAATATACGCAGTAAAAATACTAAAGATTGTTGTAAGGGGACATCATAGCTGTGCAAATTCTATTATTTCTCTCCCCCCCCCTTTTTTTGCATATCTGAAAATTTGAACATATTATTTGAACATATTTATATTACTTTGTGCTTTTTATGTGAAATATGGCATTAACCGAAGGGGATAAAGCTATCTCTGCCATTCACCGTAAGACGGCTTTGATAGATCATATAAATTTAATACCTACTTTTAATGGGGACTCAGGGGCTATATCTTATGGGGAATTTAGGAGATCATTCGACAGACTTACAGGTTTATATGGATGGGAAGAAGAGGAAAAAATTTTTGTTTTGTTTACACGGGTGAATGGGGCGGCAGCTCAATTACTAAGGACCTATGAAAAGGAAGCCAAAACATTTAGTCAGTTGACTGATATTTTATCCAAAAGATATGATAAGAAAGATTCCCCAGCGGTGGCTTTACAAAAATTCATGACTTTCAGACAAACTGCGGGTATGTCTGTACAGGAGTTTTATGACAAAGCCAAACATTTATCACTCTCCGCATTAATAGTTGATGGGGCGATCAGCAGGTAGTTGACCAGACCAGAAAAGAAATGCTAAAATCCATGCTGATAAACAATTTAAGTCCAGAAATTAAAAAGGGGGTGGTTGCCAAGGATCCTAAAGATCCGGAAGAAATTTTAAAACTGGCCCTCTTGGAAGAAACATCATGGGAGGCGGTGAGAGCACATTTTCAAATGCTCTGCTCACCCTGCCCTCTTCATCAACTGGGGAACAGGTCAGCAACCACTTTGTTTGTGCTTCCACATACGCTCCCAGGAATCAGGGCAAGGAGATAGATGATTTGAAAGAACAGGTGAAGCTCTTGACAGCTCAGGTTGCAAATTTAGTAGCTGTCAACGGGCAACAAAATGATAGCAGGAGAGAGAATCTTTGCTTTAAATGTAATCTTCCAGGTCACTATGCCAGATCTTGGGGAAATTTCAATAACCAAAGGGGTAACTGGGGGGCTTATAAAAATTTTAATCAGAACAGAGGGGATTATCAGCAGCAGAGGGGTAATTCGCAAGGATTCAGGGAAGACAACAGGTGGGGTAGGCAACGTGACAATTACAGACGGGGTAATGGAAATGGTTTTAGGAATGATAGAGGCCAGAGGCATGGGTCAACAGATAAAAGAAATCAGGAAGACACCAGGCAGGATGTAAAAGATAGAAATTCTCATACTGATATTAAAAATGATGACGAACCTTTAAACGAGTAGAGGCTGAGACGATTATGGCAGAGTCGACTCCTGAAAAGCCATCAGACTGTCAGCAATTTGTTTTTTCGGTATTCCCGAGTTGTAAGGCCAGCTTACCTATTTTGTCCGTCATGATAAATAATACTTATTTGAAATTTTTAGCAGACACTGGTTCATCTATCAATTTAATTTGTCATAGCATTGTTGATAAACTAGAAAATCTCAATATAAATATGTGTAATATTCCCATTCTTACTGCTGGTGGTGATACCAGGATTTTAAATAAATCTGTGGATCTTAACTTTAAAATATTAAATGAGGAATTCTCTGACACATTCTATATTATTGAAGGTCACTTCATGAAAAATTTTAGTGGCATTCTAGGTATGCCTTTTCTGAGTAAACATAAAGCCATAATTTTTTGTGAAAATAATTTGGTAAATTTAAAAAAATCAGGAAATTTTAGTAAATAAACAAACCTTTGAACCCCTTCAGGCTGCACTTACTGTTCAGGTCCCAGATAAGCTAGAAATAGATGGTGATAAAATTCAACAGGATGATAAAAGTGAAATTCCCCAAACTGATAATAATATTTATGCATATGTCAAACATAAAGTAAACATTCCCCCTCTTTCTAAACAAATTATTGAACTTAGATGTCGAAAAAACTTGAAGGATATGGAGTGTGATTTTGTTTTGGCACCATGCAGGTATAAGTTAATGGATAAAATGTTAGAATCCAGGACAGTTTGTTCAGATGTACATGGTTTGTTTGTGTCCGTAATTAACATTAGTGAGGAGGAGCTTACTTTAAATAAGAATATGACAATGGTAAAAATTAACTTTTGTAAACGAGAAATTGAAAAATTTAACTTTTGCGGGAATGTTGTGAAAGATAGTACAGATGTAGACTTTGATCATGCAGACTTAGAGTGGGATGCCGACATCAACTTAGATCATTTAGAGGGACTTACTAAAACTAGAGTTAAAGAATTTTTAGAAAAAAATAAAGATATTTTTGCTGCATCTGTACGTGACTTGCCTGGTTGCACGACCATTCCCCATGAAATTCACCTAAAAGAGGACAAGCCAGTCAAATCTAAGGCTTATAGAGTCCCTGTTAATTTAAGAAATGAATTAAATAATCAGATAGATGTTTTACTTGAGGCGGACATTATTTTGCCAACCATGTCAGAATTCGCATCTCTTGTCATTTTAGTGCAAAAGGCTGATGGGCAGTACCGTTTAGCTGTAGATTACAGAAAACTAAATAAAAATTTAATTAAAGATAATTATCCTCTTCCGAATATCACAGATTCTATAGATTCTCTGGCAGGTTCAGTTTTCTTTTCAACGTTGGATTTAACAAGCGGTTTTTTTCAACAGGTAATTAGACCTGAGGACCGCCATAAAACTGCAATCATTACACATCGTGGGTTGCATCAGTTCAATAGAATTCCTTTTGGATTGGCAACTATCAGCGCAGGATTTCAGAGACTCATGAATTTTATTTTTGGGGATTTGGCAAATTTAGGGATCCTGGTGTATTTTGATGATATTATTATCTCTTCAAATGACATTGAGTCTCATTTAAATAAGTTACAAATGGTTTTTGATAGCCTGAGAGAACACAATTTAAGACTTAAACCAAGTAAGTGCAAAATTTTAACTGATAAAATTCAGTATCTAGGATACGAAATTTAAAAATATTGAGGTGATAAAAAATTTCAAAATTCCCACTAACCGCAAAGAAGTTAAAAGTTTCCTAGGAACGCTCACTTACAATAGACGTTTTATTCCTGATTTTAGTAAAAGGGCAGTTCATCTAATTTAACTAATGAGAATAGTGTTTTTAAATGGATACCTGAGGCCCAGAAAGAATTTGATGATTTAAGGGAGGCGCTAATTTCAAAACCTTGCATTATTTTACCCGATTTTAAAAAGGAATTCCATTTGCACACAGATGCCAGTGCATATGCGCTTGGTGCGACTTTGATGCAGTATGGTGATGACAATTTGTTACATCCAGTCGCTTTTGCTAGTAAAAAACTTAAAGACGCTGAAACGAGGTATTCGGCGACTGAGCGGGAACTCTTGGCATTGGTTTGGGCAAGGGCTCACTTTAAATGTTATTTAGCCAACACCCACTTTACAATATATACGGATCATGCGCCACTTACTTTTGTATTGAAAATCAGAGATCCCACTTCTAGAATAGCCAGGTGGATATGTACTCTGTCAGATTTTGATTACTCAATTGAATATATTCAAGGAAAATTTAATGGGGTGGCAGATTTCCTGTCTCGTTGTGTACAGAATATAGATATGGTGAATTGTGTACAAAATGTTAATAATGTAAATAATAATTCTTCAATTATTTTGGAATCACAAAGTGATTTGGTTGAAAAAATTCGTAGGGCGCAAAAGAGCGACAAAAAGTGTGCTGAAATTATAGATAAGTTGGACAAAAATGTAAATATCGCTCCGACTTATCTTAAATTCTATTTTCATGAAGATTTGCTTGTTTGTGAGGATGTCAGAGAATCAATCCTAATTAATAAGAGTAGGAAGTTAGTTGTACCTTTGCAGATAGTTCCTGAAATATTCACGTTAACTCATGACTCTTTAGCAGGATGTCATCAGAGATACAACAAATCTATAGAGAGAATTAGAGAACATTTTATTGGCCAGGTATGACTGCTCATGTAAAAAATTTGGTTGATTCGTGCATTAGTTGTCAGCAAAGAAGGGCACACAAGTCCAAAAACTTGACACCTTTGCAAAGAATGGCAACACCTTCTAGTCCATTTTCGGTAGTACATTGTGATTGTGTGGGGCCCATGCCCCACACAAGTATTCCGACTATGGATGGAAATAGATTTATAATAACTTATATTGATGCGTTTAGTAAGGGGATTGAGGCATATCCAGTTCAGTCTATAAATTCTGAAGTTGTCGCAGATACTTTAGCTGATTTTATTGCAATACATGGGTGTTGTAAAACTATTATTACTGACCGAGGAAAGAACTTTTTAGCAGATGCTATTGAATCGGTGTATGTAAAATTAGGCATTAAACATAACAAAACGACTCCTTTTCACCCTTCCTCGAATGGAAAACTGGAGAGGGCACATCGAACGTTAATAAATGCCCTTTCGCATATAGTCCAAGAAAATCAGTTAGACTGGGAAATAAAATTAAAATTTGCACTCCTTGCAATGCGCACTTCAATTCACGACTCTACTAATTTAACCCCGGTGGCTGTCGTTTATGGTAGGAACTCAATTCTTCCATATTCGATTTTTGATGCTAAGCTCCAAGTAAATATATTGACGCTCCATCATTTTGTGATTTACTTATTCCTGCTATGCAAAAAGTTTACTCTAGAGTATATGAAAATTTGGTTGCGGTATCAAAGAAGCAAGAGAAGTATCGGAATAAGACTGCAATTACAAAAGATATTGCCGTAGGTGACTCAGTTTGGCTGTACTCACCTGTTGTTAAGCCTGGCATATGTAGAAAAGTAACTAAACCGAATGCAGGTCCTTATTTTGTAGTAGAGAAATTGAGTGAGGTAAATTATAAAATTGCGCTTGAAGCGGATCTTACGAAAACGCAAATAATTCATGTAGATAGACTTACTAAGCAGAAATCGCGAATGGAGTTCCCGCCTGATGTTGGTAAACAAACCACGGATGCCGCCGACAGTTCTGATGGGTTGGTCAATTCTGTCAGAAATATCGATTCCAGTCAAATAGTCGTTTCGAAAGATACAATTCGGTTGGATTCGAATGGGAAGCTTGCTACTCAGGCGCATGAAGAGAATACTGATTTACCGGAGATTTTTCGTGCCACGGGGTAATCGAAATGAGAACCGATTTGACCGCCCCTCCGGTAGGACTATTTGTACGCGTTATAATTTGCGGTAAATGTTCCGTAGCTAAACAAAAGAGGTAAGCGGATGTTTTGTTTATATGTTTATGATGTGTTGGGGTGTAGCGGTATATGAAGTGAGGGGATTTTGGGCTACGGTAAGTAAATCTGTTGATGCGCATAGGCGGGGATGTGGTTTTATTTTGAGGGACGTGAAGTTTAGATAAAAGGGTTCTCGTTTTGGTGTTTCAATGTTACGTAAGCGTACGGGATGACGTCAGTTTCGCAGGTACGTATAGTTGTTTTAATAGTGTCATTTGTTATGAGTTTAATTATTTTGTGTGTATATGTAATATTCCAGTATATGTTATGGTATTTTATTAATTCATGTAATGTGAGCAGTGGTATTGTTCTAAAATGGGAGTCATATGTAAATAATGCATGAAGGTTAGCCCATGCAGTACTAATATAATTGTTCTTAGTAGGATTTCGTATAAATTAAAGATGTTTAGGCATATTATTGGTAGATTGTGGACTGGGTCAACTCAAAAAAATAAATGAAATTATAAAAATAGTAAAAATTATGTTGGAGTTGAATGTCCCAGAGGTGTCCACAGCTATGATAACCTTTAGGCTTGCTCTTATAGAAAGGGAGCATAATGTAGTAACTGCTCTAGCTACTTGACCCTTGTAAACAAAACTTTTAAAAACTTTGCATCAAAAAGGGTAACTAGACAGACATTTGATTGTTATCTAGACAGTTATATTGCCTTATGATATACGATAGATAAGTCTCTGCTTGTAAATAGTTTCTCAACAATTGAAGTAATGTAAATGACTATGTGTTCGTGTGTTTAATACTTGTTTTGTAATATTTAGGGCAAACTTCTAATACGTGCCTGTAGATTTCAATAATTAAGACAGAAATATTTCAAGAAAAATGTATATATGGCTGATTGTAACATGTTATTGGAATAATGTATTTTTGATATGTGTATATGTTGCAGTTACAGGCTCAAATATTAGTCATACTCAAAATTAATGTATGTTGGTCCTGATAAAAAAATTTGCATATGATCATTTCCGTTCACACTCACCAGTGTCCTAAGCATGTTGCACTCAGGTAAGTTATGGGAATTAAATATACTAGTACACCGAACCCGGGGTTCCCGGGTCACAGAGTAAAGGTGAAAAACTTTTTTAAAAATTAAAATTGAAAAGTCTAATAAATTTTTCCTACGTAATATGCTTTTTAAACTGCCAACTAATTCCAAACAGCAATTTTATATGAAAAATATTAATTATGTTATCATATAAAGCTTTGAAAATTATCGGTACTTCCGTATTAGACGCAAGATAGAATTTATTAGCCAAAGATCTTGCCAAAGAAAAAAATTGCATTATTTCAGTTTATAAAATCAACTAAGAAAATATGATACACAGATATTCTTTAAAATACATTTTTGTAAAGATTAATTGATGTATTTTTTGTAAATTAAGTTTGCAACGAACTAAAAGTTGTTAAATTGATAGGAAAAAACGAAATAAAACCAACAACATTCACTGGGTTTTATAGCCGACGATATTTTGACATAACACGTTTTTAATTACTATTTTTTTCGGTTGCTATGAAAAAATGGCAACTAAAATATACAATGATCTGTTATTTTTCACGTAGAAAAGAGATAAATGGAGGTGAAGTATGCAATTAAAACGGTTTCATGGGCGTTGTTCTTCCAATTTCAGTTTCGAAACCAGTTTTGAAAGTGAAACTAACTTTGTAAAAAATATCTGCAACCAAAATCGAAAAAGTAAAAAAGGTGCGCTGTCGGCATGCACCTTAGCTATCCAATGCAAAAAATATTATTCAAAAATGTCAAAATGCGAAAGAGTTATTAGAAAAATGCTTCCCCATAGGAATAGCATTAGCTCGCTAGCGTTTCCTGGAGCGAGGACAGGGGCCTTAAGTCTCTTATTCGGGCCAAACAAAACAATCTCTAAGAACAGAGACCGAATCCTTTAACATAATTTTTTCTCTAAATGAAAAAAAATATTATATTTTAGCATTCTAAAATAGCATTTCATTGTATTATGAATTAAAACTGTATCGCTAAAAGTTTTCCTTTTTTGCGAAAGCACGTGGTTGTGTTTGATGCAATGCAGCGAATTTTAGAGATGATTTTTTAGCGTCACCTGCAGCCACCAAACTGCATCTCTATTCATCTTCCTTTTTTTTTTTTTTTTTTTTTTTTTTTTTGCTCTATGGATATTTTCCCTTTTTTTCCCACACAAATGCGATAATTAAGTTGCCACCATTAGAGAAAATGAACTAAAAACTATAAAAAAATTAATATCTCAAAAACAAAATGAGATACAGTTTTCTAACAAACTGCATTTAAACGTGCATATTTTTCTGCATACGATGGTATAAATGTCGAAAACGTGCTATGTCTAGAAGTTTAAAATTTTACAATAGCGAAAATTGCAAAATTAAAATTTCATCGAAAAGTGTTGCCATTCAAAACATGACGTATGCGTTACGCACAGATACGTTTGGCCTTTATTATATAGATTTCGTTGGTGAGGTGCAGTGATGCATTGAGTATCGTGGCAGAAATTGGAGACTTGTCCAACAGCTAGAGATGATGGTCTATGGTTGGTTCCAGAAGGGTAACGAGTGAGATGCTCGAGAGGTAATGCTGTGCTAATGCAATTCTTGTGGTACAGTACCGGTATGTATCTATGAGATTGGTTTATTTTCATTCCTAAATTTAGTTTGTAGACGTGTCGGTGTTTGATAATTTTGCAAATTAGTTGTGGTAATGGGGATGGGCCAGGCAGATGCACATATATTATCCGCTCGGTATTAATATTGGAGTTTTACTGGAGAGTGGCTTCCTCGTTATTTAGTAGATTTACTTCAGATTGTTCGCTTCTTGAAGAAGGATGTACAAAAAATAAATATTTTGCCTGCAAGGTCGAAAATATTTCTTTTTTTTTGCCTACCATGGGGAATTAAATGTTAAGGCGTTTCAAATATCTATTTTGAAGTGTGGGAATTCCATGAGAGCGATTTTCAAATCGCTTCCCGGGCAATAGTTGCCAAAATATTTTATGGGGGGTGTTTTTGTCCATTTTTGCAAGGCACAGCTGTGAAAAGCTATTTTCACAAGTGCCTCTTGTTAAAAATAAGATAAAGAAATAGTTAGGATGGGGATAGTTTTACGATCGTTAGGAATTAGTTACACTTTGCGACAGTGGGTAATAAAAATTGGAAAGGGACATAAAGATAAGAAGGCTTAGATTGTTTATATCCGAAAACAGCTGTATGTTGAGGATGCGTGGGGTCGATGAGAATCGAGCGTGGAAGCGATGCACCTTGCAGCGGGGTCGGAGGTCATAGGGGTACTTGGGCCTATCAGGAGATTTAAAGTTTTTGTTTGATTATTGAGAAAATCACGATTGGTAGAAGATATTTTAGAGGGATCGTCCTTTAAAAAAAAAAGAAAGAAAAGAAAAAAAGAGGGGAGGAAGAATTAGTCTGATATGTTTTTTGGTCGAAGACAGGCGAACATCTGCCCCCGATGAAGTTTTTTTCTGCGGCTGATAGTAAATAACTACCGATCTAGCAAGAACGGGAAGCCGGAAAGGGAACGGCTATTGGTGGAGGAAGAGGCCTATCAGCGGCGCGAAGTACTGATGGCATGCGGGAGTACAGGCAGAGCCTGATTACTAACGGGGCACTCTCTCACCAGAAAAAATTTATAGAAATTTTCGTCTTCTTTAAACGCCCTTTTCATACAAGATTACTGCCATGAATAAAGAAAAATTCTTTATTTCTTTTTCCTGGTGGGAGAGTGCCCCGTTAGTAATCAGGCCCTGAGTACAGGGCCAGCCGATAAAATTTAGCGGTCGTACTTTCGTGAACGGAGGCTCTGCTCAGAGAAGGGGAGAGCCACCGACGGCATGCGGGAGTACAGGCCCAGCCGATAAAGTTTAGCTGTCGTACCTGCATGAACGGAGGCTCCGCTCGGAGAAGGGAAAACCCTGACTACTACGAGCGCCGAGAGATCTAGGCACGCAGAACCCCATCAATGTGTGCCGTCATCGACGACGCGAGAGTGACAACATCCCGTAGACGAGTAGGGTGGCAGTGTCCCTGACTGCCGACATAAGTCCCGATGAGGAAAGTCTAAAACAGTGTCGTGCTGTCTGGACAACCACTTACTCCCCCCCCCAAAAAAATAGGAGTATCATCATTGTAGCGGATGCTGGTGAGTGTAAATGACTATAGTTTTTAAAATTTCTTAAAATGTGGGTAATGCTTGCCAAAGGTTAATAAAAAAGAAGGATAATAATAATAAAGAAGTTAATACTGAGGATCATAATTAATCAAATATAAATGTGGTAACTTTGAGTTTGTGATTATTATATGTTATTATATTAGATTTTTATTTTGAGCTTGTGATCACTATATTTTCTTACATTACCTTTTTATAAAGCTTGGGAATCTTACATATTATTTTATGTATAATGTGGATCAAAAAAGTGAATTTTACTTTTAAATAGAAAACTAATTGGGAAAGCAAAATATGGAATTGAATTGTAATGATGAAGTAAATTTTGGAAGTGTTTATGCTAGTAACACTGATGAATATAAATAGTCAACAGGGCATATTTATTTTGATATTAACATCATGTTTGTAATATGTAAAATTTTAAGCGAAGAGTTTTTCAATATTTATATCTGTAAAATAAAACCTAAATTAATTAAAACTCTTTGAATGCCAGTACAATACCTTGATTGTGTCTTGAATTGAGTTTTCTTTAATGTTAATAGCAAAGCTAAATTATAGAATACACAACGCAAAATAAAGGTAACGTGTGAGGCTAATATTTATTTTCACTAACGTCATGGCTTGCTTCATAGGATTCTGACCATCTATGCCATTAACATCTCTGGTAATTGTGTCAGGATTTATTGAAGTATAGTGAGTTCCTCTTGTTATGATATATACGTGGTTTATATTATGGAATTTGGCATATTAGAGAAACCTCTTTATTTTTATAGACTTGTGGGGTAATTTATTTCTAAATTGGAGTTGTATTTATACACTCGTTTTTCTAAATTATACTAATTGTTGCTATGAATGAATCTTTACAAGAGAAACTCACAACACTATTAATCAAAGTTGTACAGAAAATTCGAAAAATCTTTATTACAACACTAGCAGGCTACGACCGCTGCGCTTGTCTATTTTTCAAAACAAAACATGAATTAAACAAAATGTTGAATTCGATTGTGTTTTTAAAGCAGCCTTCCCTCAAACGCTTTTTCACATTTCTGAAAATGATACAAACGCCATTGTATTTAAAGATAGAATACCAACGATTATAAATGCACAAATAATGCATGAAAAGGTAGCATACAGCTGTTTCGAATCTACTATCGAGATTCTTAATCAATGCAAAACTCAGTGAGGTAGAAAAAGCAAAACTGAGCCAAAAATAAAAACAACAATAGAATCAATGCCCGTTTAAGCCAAATATATTAAAATAATAATAAAATATTGTGTTGTTGTATTAGCTTATGCATTCCACAAAATTCGGGCTTTTAAGAAAGAAATCTTTCAGTTGATCATTTATTGTAGAGTTCAATGGATAAATGATGCAATTGTGAAAACAGGAATTTAAATATTGTCTATTTACCATACTTTTAAATTAGCGAGCATTATGATCCCTGAGATTGACCATTGAGTTTAAACAATTTTCAAGTGATTCATTTTCATTTGATAGTTTTTGAACTCTAAACCTCTCAACTTGACTATATAGCTATCTGTGGAAACCTTAATACGTCCTCACTCAATGTTATATTATATTTCAAAATGTACATCTGCTCTTGAAAAATCTATTACAGTTTTCCGCCTTTGGGATCCAGCAGAATAAATAAAGTTAAATAAATAAAGTTTTCCTTAGAAAATTAAGGTGAATGTTTTTTGCATTCATTTTTTGGCATAGATGTCATATACGCATCAGGTTATACTCACTAACACAAAAAATATATAAGATATATATACTGAAAGTCACATTTAAATTTCAAAAATAAACTTGTTTACAAGTCTAGCTTTTGTGTTTTTTTAACAGATCTCCCACTTTTAGTTTTTAAAAAATCATCTCTAAAAGTTTCATTGAAAATTTCAAGTGGGAAGATTCTTTGGACTGGTCTTAGTTCTCCTTTTGCTGTTCTTAAACGCACTAATCTGTTAATACCATCCTTTCCAGGTAATAATTTAATAACAACACCTAAACGCCAGTCATTACATTTTACATTATCACTTTCAATCAACACAACTTGTCCTAGCTTAATATCTCTTTCCTGTTTCTTGTTTTCATTTCTTTGAATTAAAAGTCTCAAATATTCCGATCTAAATCTTTTCCGAATATCAGTTATCAACTGTTGACGATATTTTATTCTTTTGTTGAGAGCAACTTCATCCACTTGATATAAATCCGGAACACCAATTTGCCTGAAAACTTGCAAATATGAGACAGGTGATAAAGGTTGAGAAATCAGAATCCGTTTCTGATACATGACTAAGCGGTCGAGAATTTATAACAAACTCTGCATCGCATAAAACGGTGACCATTTCTTCATAAGATAAAAAAGCCTTTCCGAGAACTCTTCTTAGGATCTGTTTCATTACTCCAACTAATCTTTCCCAGAAACCACCCCACCAGCAGGCAATGGTAGGATTGAAAAGCCATTCTATTCTTCGTATACTACTAAATTGTACAATCTCAGCCCAATTCACTGTTTTCAACCCAGCTAAAAATGAACTGCAGTTTTTTTGTAGAAGTGAAGTGTTTTTGAGTTTTTCTAAAATTTCTCTAGTCTTTCTATAGTGCAACCTCAACTATAAAATCACTTCAGTTATTTTGTAGTTAATTAAAGGTGATTTTGCAGTAATTTATTTTAAAAATTCTGTGCGCTATTAACTTTGAAAACACTGTAGTTTTTATAAAGTCATTTTATAATCAAAAATTAAAAAATAAATAACACTTTATAACCGTAGAATCACTGCAGTGAATTTGAAGTACTTCCGTAGTAAAAAATTTATTAGTTCCTACTTTGTTTTTTTACTTGGAAATTACAAGTTTTAATACCTTAAAATCCATTTCTTTTTTTTTTTATTCAGACATGGGCGTCCCTATCTATGCTTCCTTCCCCCTAACATAAAATTCTTAGTTCCTTTATTATTTTAAGCTAAGAGAAAAAACTAATTTCACTAATTTACATTTCGAAATCCAGTGAGGGGTAGTGACTACCTGTGCCTCCTGCATACAACGGAAATTTCTTAGTTCCTTTATTTTAAGTTACTCTAAACGAATAAATTTTGCGAGGTTTATCAAAATCAGAGAAAAAATATATTAAGTTTCAAAAGTTATGAGGGACAATGGGCCTTTCACTCACCAGCCCCTTAATGCGAAATTTCTTCTTACTTTTTATTGTAAATTTCTTGAAAATTATACATTTTACTATTCTTTTGAAAATATCAGAAAAGAAAAATTTTGTTAATGTATATATATATATATATTTAATTTAGGAAGGGGCAGATACTTTCTTCTACCTTCCTCCCCCTAACAGAAAATTCTTGTTCTTATATTTTAAGCTAAAGAAAAAGACTGAATTTTAGTATTTTTTCAAAAATCGGAGAAAAAAATTAGTTAAATTTCAAAATCGAGTGAGGGAAAATGGCTCATCTATTCCCCCACCTCTCATGGAAAATTCTTCTTTTCTTTATTTAAATCACACTAAAAGAATAAATTTCATTGTGCTTTTGTAAATTGGAGGAAAAATTGCTAATTAAATTTCAAAATCGAGGGAGGGGCAATGAGTCTACAACCCCCTCCTTAATTGAAAATTTCTTTTTCTTTCTTTCTAAGTTACTCGAAAATTTTACATTAGGTTTTTGAAAAAAAAGAAGAGGAAATTTTATTTAATTAAATTTTAAAATCCAACGAGCTTCTCTGCTTCCTGCCCCCATACATCTCCATCTTCATAACTGAAAATTACTTGCAATTAATTTACTATTACTTCATTTTAAAATCGACATACAAATATTTGAATCATCAAATAATTTTTTAAATCGCTCTTTAAAATTATTATTCGATCTAAACTTAATGAATCGTAGAAAGGAAAAAAATACTTCACCAGTTAATTGAAGTGTATTTTCTAATTATGTATTCATTTTAAAAGCACATCAAAGTTTCTTATTTCATGCAAATATTAAATTATCAAAAGTGTTTAAAATTATTTTACAAGTCATAAATATATTGAAAAATCTAGTCATTTTTTTATATTAAAATTTTTAAAAAATCAGAAATTTCCCTTTGTAAAAAATTATTTACCAAAGAAAAAAAAGAAGAAAATTAAATTAATATTTTTATTTTATTTTTAGGTAAAAATGTAGATAAGTTAACAATCAAATATATCTACATAATCATTAAAAACATATGCTACATTAAAAATTAAAAACGACATAAAATGAGTCCTTATTCTAATTCAAAGTTATTAATTATGAACTTCTTATTTTATAAAATTAATTTTTCCTTTTTACAAATATATATTTCTTAAATTAACACATTTAATTACATTATAATTCCTAAAAAAATTATATTATTAGAAAAACCTCTAAAATTCGTTTATTTTTTTTATTTGGAAGAAAGATTCAGAAATATTCCCCATTTAAAAAACTCACTACCAAAAAAAAAAAAAATTGTATATATATATATATATATTATTTTAATTTAATTTTTAAATTAAAAAATGTTTATAAATAACAAATTATTATTCCAACACAATATCATATTCTTATTTCATAAAATTAATTTTTCCTTTTTACAAATATATATTTCTTAAATTAACACATTTAATTACATTATAATTCCTAAAAAATTATATATCAGAAAAACCTCTAAAATTAGTTTATTTTTTTAATTTGCAAGAAAGATTCAGAAATATTCCCTATTTAAAAAACTCACTACAAAAAAAAATTATTTAATTTTTAAATAAAAAAATGTTTATAAATAACAAATTATTATTAATAATTGATTAAAGTAAGTATTTCCATGTCAAAAATATATATTTTATAAAATTAACAAAACGCGTGTAATTACATTATAATTCATAATAAAAAAAATTATTATTTTCGCAATTAGCCTAAAAATAAAATTATTTTATTAAATATTTACTGATTTTTAAATTCAGAAGAAAAACCAATTCATTTGCTTTAGCTAATTCGCTAAAGTATTTGTTTAATTCATTTAATATTAAATTGTTTTTAAAATACACGCCCATATAAACGAATTACAATAAATAAATAAATAATAAAATAAAAGCTCTTTAAAACATTCAATTTTTCTGCCTGCCATTCAGCTTTTGCAACAAATAACCTTTAATTGAAATGCCTCCCCTTTATACCTCGCACAACACTAACCACGCAAGTCTCAACGGGCAAGTGGTCAAAGCGTGTCTCTCCTGCATCTGGGTTCATCAGTTCGAGTACAACTGTTTCCACAGTCAAAATCTGCCTTTGAAATGTTAAAAAGCAAGCTTACCAGTATGGTCAATAGATGGCGCCAGCAGAGCCAATTTTTTTGGGTGGGAGGGGCATTTAACTTCAAATTCACTGCAGAAAATGTGTAGTTATGAACTACACATTCACTGTAGTGATTTTTATAGTTATTGACTTCGAAAAAACTGCAGTGATTTGTGCCAAATCACCACAGTTTCGCAACTGCATTTTCTTTGCAGTTTCACTGGAGTTCATTTTTAGCTGGGAAATAATTTGATGCACCTGCAAAATTGCTTCCATTATCAAAATACACTACTGAAGGCCTTCCCCTTCTTGAGATGAATCTACGAAAACTTTGAAGAAAAGCTTCAGTAGTTAATGATGACAGAAGTTCAAGATGCACAGCTCTGAAAACCGCACAGGTAAATATGCAAATCCAAGCTTTACTCCCCTCCTTTAAGTACAGGGGTCCGGCTAAGTCAAAACCGATTATTTCAAAAACTGCAGCATCTTTCATTCTGTTTTCTGGAAGTGATGCAAAGGGGGTAATCACAATTCTTTTGGCGTGTCTTAAGCAAATAACACATTTTGATAATACTGCTCGAACAGTTTTTCTCGCATTCAGAATCCAATAATGTTCACGTAGAATATTTAAAATCATTTGTAATCCTGCATGTGAATTCTTTTTGTGTTCAGTCATTATCAGTCTCTCAACGACTGGATAATGGAATAGAAAAATGATAGGGTTCTTGAAATCTTCTGAATCCTTCCTATACGTTAATTTTGTCTTCACTCTAAGTATTCCCTTTTCATCTTTGTATGTTGTTAAAGAATTAATTCTCTTTCTGTTGACTTCATGACTAAAATATTCCTCTTGTATCATCTTTACAATCTTTATTTCTGCTTCTTTTAGTTCCGCATAGGATAATTCACCCGTGATTCGAGAAGCGGAATTCCTACAGTTGAAAATGAATCTATTCATCCAAGCTGTCATTCGTAGCATTCGATCATAGCTTGAAAAATAATAGTAGTACCAACCTGAATCTTCGTTATAGTTTTTACTACTACTTTTATTTTCACATTGATTTAAAGAACACACAACTGGAAGATTCGTAGAAGTTGGATTTGTTTTTCTTTTTTCTTTCAGAATAGATGGCTCGTCAAAAACAGGTTTGGTAACAGGACAGTTTTCTTCAGTTTGTAGAAGCCATTTGGGCCCCTCCCACCATCTACTGCATAAAAGTTGGTGAACAGAACACCCTCTTGAAGGTAGGTCAGCAGGATTTTGTACTCCTGGAAGATGCTTCCACGAAGTTGGATCAGTCAGTTCTCTTATCTCTCGAACTCTATTATTTACAAATACTGACCAAATTTCTTCTCGCTGAATCCAACTTAATACTGTAGTGGAATCAGTCCAGTAGTGTTGCTTCACATTGTCCCACTGGAGTGCACTGAGTACAGATCTGCACAGTCGAGCTCCCACCGTTGCAGCCAGCGACTCAAGACGAGGAATAGTGATGGGTTTTACTGGAACAACTCTCGATTTGGCAGCCAAAAGATTTATATGAACAACACCAGAATATTCTATGCGAACGAAAACAGCTGCTGCGTATGCAAATTGGCTGGCATCACAAAATGTATGAATACTTAGATTATGCTGATCACTTATAACAGGAGAAAAACAGCGGCTTACAGACAAATTTTTTAAGGAACTTAAATCTTCAAACCATTTTAGAGATTCACGTTTCAAATTATTTTCAACTTCTCTATCCCACGGGATGTAGTCTCTCCACATCTTCTGTACCATTAATTTGGGAATTAACAGAAAAAGACATAAAAATCCAATAGGATCAAAAACCCTATGTGTAATGGAAAGAATCACTCTCTTCGATACAATTTCGAGTTTGTATGTTTTCATCCAATCCAAATTAATTTTCAGTTCATCTTCTTTACGATTCCAAATTAATCCTAGAACCGAAGTAACTTGTTCTGGGTCATCATCTCCTGTGTACTTCCATCCTCTCAAGTTGAATTTTCCTTCAGCCAAGATATGATGACTCTCCTCGATGAAAGGTAATATTTCTGCTTCATTGTCCAAACTTGTAATTAAATCATCTACGTAAAAACTTCGCAGAAGTATGTCAACTGTTATCTGACTATATTTCAAATTATTTCGATATTTTTTCAAATGATGTTCAAGCACAGCTTCTAAGAGAAAAGGGCTGTTTTTCACACCAAACACCACACGTGTATGCCGCATTATCTTTGGAACTACATTTTCTTTTCCATTCCACCAAAAAATTTTAGAAAATTCCTATCTTCCGGTTGCACACTTATTTGTAAAAAAGCTTTCTCTATATCGGCAACTATGCCATATTTATGTTCTCTAAACCTGAGAAGAAGATTAGGGATTAGTTCCAATAAATTTGGTCCGGACTCTAAACACTGGTTTAGCGATGGAGAATCTCTAAGTCTGGCAGAGGCATCAAAAACTGGGCGTACTTTAGTTGTTCCATGTTGTTTTACAACAGGTCTGTGTGGCAAATAGTGTTCTTGCAGGGAAGATGGAGAGTCAACTGGATCATCTTCAATTATACCTAACGATTCCCATTCTTTGAACACATCATCATAAGCTGTAAACAAGCTTTCTTGATGCAATTTTTTCGTCGATGATTCTAATCGTTTCATAGCAATCTCTTTATTACTCGGTAAAAGCAAATGATTATCTTTCCAGGGTAGTGGAACTTCGTATCTTCCATCTGTATTGATTCGAACAGTTTCTTCGAAATGCAATTTAGTAAGATTTTCTTTTTCTTTTTTGTTTTTCATTTCAACTGGATCACTTATCCCTAAAACCTTTAAACTAAAAAGATCGGAAATAGTAGCTTCTCGTACAAACATCGAAATTACCATCATAGCTGTATCTTCTTTTTCGGAACGCAATTCAGTTTTCCCCATGAGAATCCATCCTAGATAGGTTTTCATGGCTACTAATCCACTGGATAGAACTCTTCTTTTTCCAGTAAACAGTCTACCAGCAACATCTGCTCCAACAAGAATATCAATTGGCCCAGAATTATTTTCGATGTCAAACATTTGTATATTCATAGATTGCAATTCTTCAATCCACGGTCCGTACGATACAGAAGGAACATCATTGCAAATAATATCCTGATCAACTACGTCGAAATTACAATTAAAACTTCCATCTAAGCTTCCTAGTTCAATTTTGTATACATTATGAAACTTCTCGTTGATCTTTTCTCCTCCAAAAAGTGCATGCGACAAATGTTGCTGTCGTAAAGGTGCTAATCCTAAAACGGATATTATTTCTTTTCTAATATAAGACTTTTGCGATCCCGAATCATACATAGCTCTTACGATTAAATTAAAATTTTTACCTTTTGTTTTAACTTTCAAAGTCTGCAGCAAAACGTGTGGCGCTTTCGAAATACTCGCCAAATTTAGTGATTTATCCTGCTCTTTAACCTCTTTTTCCACATTATTTGATGCTGGTTTATTTACCTTTTTATTTGACTCGGTGCACATAACTGCATAATGCTTCTTATTTCAGATCATGCATTTCACAAAGCACCTACATTTTCCTACCCTATGTCCAACTTTTAAACATTTGAAACAATAACCTTTATCTTTTAAAATCTTTAATTTTTCATCATAAGACATTTTTTGAGCCTTAAAGCAATTAGTCGGTTCATGTTTTCCGCTACAGAAAACGCAAAGTTTCTCTGCACCATCTGAAGACCTCAACAAACTAGCCGACGTAAATATTTTGTCTTTCTTTAATTTGCTTCCACTTTTATATGACATTGCATCCGTCAAACCGAAACCTGTCATAGCTAAATTAATCCGCTCTTCTGATTCAACTTCAGTTTTCAAAAATTTTAATAAAGCATCTAATCTCTTTTTGGAATCATCGCCAGAATCAAAATTCAAACCCCGCTGAAAAGCTCTAAGCAAATCCTCTGGCATGCAAGACTCAACTAAAGGATAAAGTAAACATGCACATTCGGCAGTTGTAACATCAAGCGTTTCAAGTGCACGAATTTGGGTTTCTAGATTATCATACAATGCACACAAATTATTCGAGGAAAAATTTGAATTGGCATTTTTTAAAACTAATTTCAATAATTCTCTTACATAAACTTCTACTTGTAAATGATGGCTACCAAAACGACTTTTCAAACAGTCAATTGCTTTTGGATAGTTCTCGCCAATTGGCGGAAAGCTTTCAATCACTTCTCTAGCACGAGACCCTTCAACTGGTGACTGTAACAAATATTGAAATTTATGTGAATCTTCAATACTAGAATCAACATGAATTTTTTCAAATTGGCTCCAAAAATAAAGCCATTCTTTAATATCGCCATCAAATTTTCGTAATTCTAATTTATACAATTTAAACTTACTTTTATCAACAGTAATATTTCCGACAGTATTAATTACAACAGAGTCATCATTAGTTGAATTTAAAACACTACTCACGTTTTGCTGACCGTTGATTATTCTTCTTGCTTTCGTTTGAATTCGTATAGCTTTATCCCGAAAATCTTCTACAACTTCAAATTCTGCATCAAATTCTTTATCGGGCAGAAGTTCAAGAATATTTGAATGGGTTTTTTCTAAGCGATCAGCTTTCCCTTTAAAAACATTCAGTTCTGCTTCCAGTTCGCAAATATCAACACTTTCTAAGGCTATCAGCTGTTCTACTTTATTATAAGCTTTCGTAAAAGCGGCTCTTTCACCTTTTCTCAATTTCTTAAGATCTTCAATATTAGCCATTTTTACAATCACCGGTCCCGCCGAGGGTACCAAAAAATGTATTACGTTATCTTTTATGCAACGATAATTCTATTACGCTAGCAGCGTATCTGGATCACCAGTAATTGAATAAGGCTTAAAATAGATTTAAGAAATCATAACATTAAAATAATTCTGGAGTCTGCAAACGAAAAACATCCAGTCGTTTAAAAAATCAAAAACACATTTATTTTCACACAAACAAGAACTCTCAAAAAATTTAACTAAAAAAAAACCGAAATTGCCAAAATACAAAAACAAAACTTTTGCTTAATATTTACATTGAGTTAGAGTTACAGTGCACTGGTGTAGATGCCATGAAATAAACAAACAAAATCTCTGAAGACATGACAGTTACTGCTATGCAACTTTCTTTTTCTAAATCGACCCCTGTGTATGATGCTTAAAATTTACATAGATCGGAAAATGATGCATAAAACCCTGGATTTTTAATTAAATATTAGTTTTCCGTTTTCCATTTTTATCGCGATTTTTAAACCAAATTTTAATAAAATGAATTTCCAGAATGAATAGGTTCAATTTCCAGGTCGACACTTATTCAAAATCTATACTTAAGGAAACTGACATCGCTAATGTGTGTTTTTTTACAACAATTTTAATTTCAATAAACTTTAACATTCGCGAGGATTAAATTCCTGGAAATCTCTACGAATGTCAAAATTGCGACCACAAATGTGCCACAGACGACTATTACTTACCCATCATACGTAGTATAGGATAAGTCTTGCAATTTTTTTTGGAAACGAAAACATGAAAAAAAAACGGATTTACACGTTTCAGACACTAAAGATTCCGAAAAAGATACTTCTTAGAAAAAAAATTCCGTCCCTCTGTCTGTGTGTTTCAATCTCCCGAACAAATTGAGGTAAAACTTACAATTTGGTATATATATTTACCGTAATTTCGGGTGTATAAGCCGCAGATCAAACAATTCTTTTTCGACCCAGAATTTTTTAAGAAACAAATATAACTAGTTAGATCGCCGTAAATATTTGTCTTCAATCAATAAATAAGATTTCTGTGTCCAAAAAAGAATTGTTTGATCCGCGGCTTATACACCCGAAATTACGGTAGTATGCAAGAATGAAAAGAACCTTCTGAAAATCAGTAACCTCGGTTATCCGCAACTATTTTTTCGGACTCTCGAAATAGTCGTTCTGATGAAAGTATATAAAAATTTATGATTTTTTTTAAGGAGGTGATTATAAGACAATAAAAACATAAATTTTGCATAAACAGTGAAATTAATTGAATAAAGTTTTGTCTAGATATTTGTAATCCCATTTTCCACATTCTTTGATTTTTCCTGATCATCTATTTCATTCAAATTTCAATTCAGAGTTATATTTTAATTGGATAGGACATGTTTAATACAACGCAATAAATTGTTAGTTAACATAATTAATAATTTTGGAACTTTACCCTTTTCAGACCCAAAGGTGCACATTTGGATACCTTTGGTTTGAGCTCCATATCTCACTTATTATTTGAAATCATTTTATTGACAGCAGAGTTTGTCATTTGTGTACGCTAGCGTTTTCTAATTTCAGCAAGGAACGCCTATAATGTTTTTAACAGTCTTAATTCATATCATTTTGCAGGAGATAAAAGAGCAGTGGCGACAAATTCAAGATTTCGAAAGAACAATTGCATTTTTTAAAATATAAAATTAATATTTATTCTTAATAATTTTTAAGATTGCTTATAAACATTTCAGTAACGCATAAATCATTTAAATTTTTAACTAGATCATAATATCTATTTAAATTAGATGTAATTTGTAAGGTGCACATTTGCACACCTCCGGCTACAATTCCGCGTTTTTGGAAAGAAGTCATCTCACTTAAAATTTTATATTGAATGATATCTAACTAGTGCAGTGAAAGAGTTGTTGAATGATTAAAAAGTGATACTTAATTATAAATAAGAATTCATTTTGTTGGTGCTTTAAAATTAACAAAAATTTAAAAAAGTCATAGTGAACCCCTTAACTGGTTCTTTTTTTCCGTTCAATAAATTGAAAATAACGGATTCACACCACTATTATTTAAATAAAATATCCCTAACATTTAGTCTAAACATTTTCGTCTTTCAATGGTAAGGAAAATTGAAAAAAAATAATGGTGTCAAAAAGCTTTAAATGATGAATTAAACAAATTCGTCTTGCACTAACGGCGTACGAGCAAATCAGTTAAAGCATTAACAAAGCTTTGAAAAATAAAAAAACTAATATGGCCAACCCATGATTTTTTCTACTGAACAAAAATTTCAATCTGTTAATTACTATATTCATCTTATTTTCATCGGTGATTTACACGGACCACTTTTTTGCTAGTGTAAAATGTTCCAACTTTTTATTAAGGAACGATATCTATCAAACCGGAGCGATCACGAATAACATCTTGATCTTGGAGCAACAGATTAAGAAAAAATAAGAATCATCAAGAGCTACAACGTGAAAAATGGCATGAGAGATCAAGGGAACAGAAGGATATTTGCATGATAAAATGGAAAAAAACACATGTGTAACTTTACTTTAAATTTGCACAGGTAGTGATCACGAGAGCAGTTCGGTTTTGTGGTCTAAAGATCAAAACTGTAAAATTATTGTAACAAAACCTGCAACTATGAACACATACAATACTTGTAAGTACAGATTTAAGAAATAGGATTTTAGCTTATTACCGTTGTGCTATTTGCACAAAAAAGTAGCCAACAAACGTTTTTGACACATTTTATTGATTTGGTTATTTCCAATTCTTGCATAATGTACATCAGAAATTGTAAAGTTGGTGAAGTTCCTTGAAAAGAATGATTGTCTCTTTTACGGTATTGTTTACTGATTGCACAAGTACTGATGTAATATACGGACAAAGTTTATGAAGCACGAAGACCAGGGACACAATGCAAAATTTATTTATCTGAAAGTGACTCTGAATCGTTTCCGAAAATCAATAAATGGTAACTTTGTATCTTCAATAAATAATATGTTCAATAAATGATAACTGATCAAGAACAACAGTTATGGGACATATGTACCTCTGTATAAACAAGAAAAAAATATTAATAAATGTTAGAGGGGCGAATGGGTCAGGGAAAACCTACAGTCAAGAAAAGAGATAACTACCAAAAATTTCTTACCGAAAATACTTGAAATAATATAAAGAGATTTTATAAACCGAATTTATCTTTAAAAAAATACTGGTATTTATCATCTATATTGACTGTGTTTTTATTTAACCACTCGCCACCCTCATATATATATATATCAATTGTCCGCTAAATTCCTTGTTTTAATAAATAAAAAAAAAGATTTTTTTTTTGTGGTATGAACCTCAGGTACACATATGTGTACCTGCTAGTAAAACAGAAACTAACAATTACTTAATTTTTTTTTACAAAATTATGTTTCTGTGCATACAAATAGATGGAATAAACTGTCAAAATTTATTTACGATGGCTTAAAATGTATCGGGTCTGAAGAGATTAAACAGATTTTTAGAGATTTTTTTTTTCTATTATAGTTCTGAAGAAAATATTTCATCGCACGCAGTGTTCTCGCTGACATTTAACCATCATTACTAATTTGGATAATTAAAAATACAAAACATTCGCCAAATAAAAAAAGTATTTATAAAAAGATTCGCCGTGTAGCACAAAAAATTATCTTTAATCCTTTAATGTACCTCCTTTTTTTCAATATGTTCTAAATAACCTACGTATTTCTAATTGTGATGACCATTGTTATTAATCAAATTTCAACTACCCGCTACAATAAAAAATATGTATATATATATATGTACATATATATATATATATATATATATATATATATATATATATATATATATATTGTATTTATATATATATGCATATGTATGAAAAACGAGCAATAGTAATTTGGCGAATCTAATCGCTTGTTTAGTCGCAATTTGGCGCATTGGCGAGCAACAGTGAGAACACTGATCACGTATAATAATCTTTAAAAACATTATTAGACCTTGATTTAATTACGATCAAGCCTTTTCAGACTTTTCTTTTATGAACGCTGTCACATGGGAAAACAATTTTTTTATAATTTTAAGTAATACGCTGGTTATCGATAAATTATACAGAAATAAAAGATTTCGACTTACATATTTTGTCGAATATCTATTGAAAGTCTTGGCAAATTCAAATGCATCTTGACGAATTAATTGATAAACTTCTAATACAAGTTAGTCCTACATTACCGTATTTATTCGTGTATAAGACGCACTTTTTTTCAAAAATTAGAGCAAAACTCCTAGGTGCGCCTTATTCACGGAATAATTTTTTGCTGTTGGATGCAGTCGAACGATATACATATGAAGCAAGAAATTATTCAAAGAAAATATTAAAACTCGGAAAATGTTACTTAATTGAAGTATTACTGCATATTTATTTCACTCCTTGCATTTTTTATACAACAGAGCTAGTGACATTACCTAAACGCTAATTAGCAATTCTCTTTACCATCACTCATTCCTATTTCCCGTCATTCTCTTAGAACCCGAAGTCTAAAAAGTAATTTTCGTCTCGTTTTCTGGTCTGGTGTAATGTTTGTTTCGACTTTTTTTTTTTTTTTTATACTGAAATTCATTTGGTCATTCTTCATTAGCGCATCAAATTTATGGTGCGCCATATATACGAGATTTTAAGAAAGCGCCTTATACACGCGTGTGCCCTATACACGAGTAAATACGGTATGTGGGATTTCCCCCACAAATCAATTTTATGTACTAAAAAATATAAAAACGCACACCGGAAAGAGTATGTTATGAATGTTAATATATATTACGCACTTGTCATATTGGACCATCTGCTTCTACTTCTTAAGTTTAGATCTTGAAATCTTGCTGTTTCTGGAGGCGGCAAGATGAATAATGAAAAGGGGTTATTCAAAGATTGTTCTCCGTTTCCTTGGGAACGAATTTTATATTGTTTTGTCACCGGTTTTTAAAAACAGAAATTTGACCTTTTTTAAATCAAGAAAATGCTCCGATTAAATAAGGAAAATTTTAAAGTATAATTTTTCTGATGCAAGGCCTTAACCCTTTCCGGTACGGGTAAAATCTTTTAGTAAAAGGAGAAATTATCGACTAACACCAGAATTCACAAACTATTTTTTGAGATAGTTTGAAACACCTAATTTAAGCCTTTATTGTAAAAGCAAAAATTTACTAAAATATTGTTGGTGTCATTTGAAAGTTTGGAATTAAAATGAAGTATCCCAGACCGGGCATAGTGTGCCGGAAAGGGTTAAGCAGAGCCGTTGAATAAGTAAGCCCAGTCATTACGTGTTAAATTTCTTAGCGCACTTCAGCGGCTGGTGGGTGAAACAGAGTGCGCTGCAGGGAAACCAGCCACCAGTTCCTTTTACAATTTTTTTCCGTTTGTATCGGTCTTTTGTTTTCGCACTCTCATTAAAAGGTTGCTAAATTACTGGCTTCAAAGCTAACACTTTTACGAAAATAAAGTAATTGGAATTGAAAATGATTTTCGCACATATTTTAACAAAAATCAGATAATTCAACAAAAATATTTTATTGCTGTAGTTCATGATGCATTTTTTTTTTTAAATTGGAATAATGATTAATCTTATGAAAATGTTCAATTTAAGACATTCATCAGCAGAATTTCAAAATACATTTTAAATTGCTTTTTTAATACCAGTTTAGCATTTTAAAATATAGTGATATAAATATTTGCTTAGTATCAAATAAATTCATTTGAAGATTTTATGTACATAAAGGATAAGGAAAGGGAAAAACTATACACAGACATATACAGGGTGTTTCGCTACCAGACCGACAAACTCTGAGGGGTGATAGTAGACATACAAACATTATTAAATAGGAAACCATGGGGCGCAAACGTCTTCTGTAGGAGCTAGGGGCCATTAAAGTTTGAGGTCCAAAACTTCAAACGATGATAAAAAATGGAGAAAAGGGTCGATTTGTTTGCAATTTTCACTAAAATCATTCTTTAAATCACGATTATTTTAGAAAAAAATTTTAAAGGTTACGTTCAAAAAATGTCGATAGAGGGCGCTTTAGATTTTAAAGTAACGAACAACTACTTTTTACCGTTATTTTGTGCATGGAGTTCAAGTTATTCTAAAGTTTAGTCTTTAACTTAAATTTTAAGCCCAAAATCGGAAACAATGGGATCGGATAACTAGTGAAAATTGAACTGTGAACAGAGGGGATAATTTTAAACACTCATAAACATAGGAAAAACTAATTGATTTTGTTGCGGTTTGCGTGTAAGTCATTCCCTTGGTAATTATTTTATTTAAAATGACGTACAGCTTTGATGTCCTCATTGTTTGATAGAGGGCGCTTCCGACACATCTCCGACATTTCAATGGCTTTACTCCTAGGTGTTTTACAACCAGAACAACATACTTCCAGGATGTGTTAAGGATGCAAAGACTACTCGGAATCACACAAGAATGTAACTTTGGAAATGTATTTTTTGGGAGTTACGGTTAAAGGAAACTGAGGAAAAAGCAACAGAAACAGCATAGAAAGAGTAACGCATTAATGTGAAAGAAATCAGAAAAATTTAAGGTTTTTACTAGAAAAGGTGTTCAAAATGACGACCAGAATTACTCCGGCAAGTTTACAGTGACGGTAGATGGCGCTAAACGGCGCTTGAACAGGTTCCAAAGATAGCAGAAGGAAGTATTTGAACGATGAAAGCACGATGGGAGTCATCGACATTTTATCACTGACGTTTGCTGACACTTCAAAGTAACATATGGCTAGCGGTGGATAGGTCGTGGTGGCCTGGTTCATTTGACTGCCAGATTGCCAGACCGATCATGTATGGACTTCTTCTGCTGGGGTCAAGTAAAAAGTTGGGTGTATGAGACTTCCGTACCATCAGTTGAAGACCTCGCAGCTGATATTTCTGTAGCTGCCAGAAAGCTTTCTGAGATGCCAGGAATCTTTCAAAATGTAAAAAATTCCATGTGACGCCGCTATCAAGCATGCCGGACTATTTCTGGTTGTAATTTCGAACACCTTTTCTAGTAGAACATTTAAATAAACTGTTTTCTTTCACATTAACGTGTTGCTCTTTCTCTGCTGTTTCTTTTGCTTTTTTCTCTGCTTCCTTTAACCGTTATTCCAAAAAAATGCATTTCCAAAGTTACATTCCTATGTGATTCCGAGTAGTCTTTGCATCCTTAACACATCCTGGAAGTATGTTGTTCTGGTAGTAAAACACCTAGGAGTAATGCCATTGAAATGTCGGAGATGTGTCGGAAGCGCCCTCTATCAAAAATGAGGAAACTAAAGCTGTACGTCATTTTGAATAAAATAATTACCAAGGGAATGACTTACACGCAAACCGCAACAAAATCAATTAGTTTTTCCTATGTTTATGAGTGTTTAAAATTCTCCCCTCTGTTCACAATTCAATTTTCACTAGTTAACCGATCCCAATGTTTCCGATTTTGGGCTTAAAATTTAAGTTAAAGACTAAACTTTAGTATAACTTGAGCTCCATGCACAAAATAACGGTAAAAAGTAGTTATTCGTTACTCTAAAGCAGGGCATGAAATTTCAGTTTAAAATGTACTCGCCAGACTAAAATTTTTACTCGCCACTTTTTTACAATTATTCAGACAACAACGTCAACCCCCACACTTGCACAGAAAATGAAATATTTATGACAAATTTAATTTAAATTGACGATTGTTAGATAGCGCTGATGATGAAGGAAAGACGAAATATAGGCGACGAGCATTTTTACTTCTTTTGGAAAAAAATACACATCCCTACTTTTTGAAATACTTTCGTGTATCGTTGTGCATAATTTGATTGGAAGCACAACATATTCGAAAAAATACTTTTTTATTCTCAACAGCGCGAAGTTTTCCGATACATTTTCACACTCATTTTTAAAGATAAAGACATGAAACGTGCTAAAATGATTTTTGAAGAAAGGTATAAGATGCCATGTGATTTCCTTTTCCGCTCAATTCATTAGATTTTGATTTATAAACAATTTTGTCAGTATGAGCCTTTTTTAAGTTCCCTAGGTGTCGCGCTTTGAAAATTCCGTTAAAAACGCCGTTTTAGACAGTCTTTTTTGCAATATTTTCTGCATTTACCAAAAAATCGACAAACCCGGTATCTTGAGTAGTTTCTAAATAAAACAATTTGCCAGTTTGATGCGTTAAAACAGCAAAAGTGAATTTAAAAATAAATCAGAAAATAAGAAGTCTGGTTTGGAATACACCTTTAAAAGGCGAAACTTACTCGCCAACTGTAAATATTTACTCGCCAATGGCGAGCTGGCGAGTGGAAATTTCGCGCCCTGCTCTAAAGTCTAAAGCGCCCTCTATCGACAATTTTTGAACGTAACCTTTAAATTTTTTTAAAAAAAATCGTGATATAAAGAATGATTTTAGTGAAAATTGCAAACAAATTGACCCTTTTCTCAGATTTTTTATCATCGTTTGAAGTTTTGAACCTCAAACTTTAATGGTCCCTAGCTCCTATAGAAGACGTTTGCGCCCCATGGTTTCCCATTTAATAATGTTTGTCTCTATGTCTACTATCACCCCTCAGAGTTTGTCGGTCTGGTAGCGAAACACCCTGTATACATATATTTTTTTTCTTCTGGGGGGTGGAGAACGGGATTAAAAACTATGAAATTAAAATTTTCTCAATATTTTTTCATCTAAATCAGCCACGCATAAAATTTTTAATTCAGCGTGTTTTTAGTACCATGATAAAATTGCAATAAGTTATACTTAGTGAAATTGTTAAATTAAACTTGTTAAGTTGATAAATTTGAAAGCTTAATTTATTCAACATTTTCTAAGTATAACTTTTTGCAAATTCATCATGGTACTAAAAGTAAGCTAAATAAAAATTTTTATACATGGCTGATTTAGATGAAAAAATAATGAAAATGTTTTTAATTGCATAGTTTTTAATCCCTTACTCCCCCCCCCCCCCCAAAAAAAAATATATATATATATATATACGTCTGTGTATAGTTTTTCCCTTTCCTTATCCTTTATGTACATAAAATATTCAAATGAATTTATTTGATATTAAGCAAATATTTATCACTATATTTTAAAATACTAAATCGCTATTAAAAAAGCAATTTAAAATTTATTTTGAAATTCTGCAGGTGAATGCCTTAAATGGAACATTATCATAAGATTAATCATTATTCCAATAAAAAGAAAGTGCATCATGAAATACAACAATAATATATTTCTGTTGAATGATCTGATTTTTGTTAAAATATGTGCGAAATTCTTTTTTAATTACAATTATTTTATTTTCGTAAAACTTTTAGCTTTGATGTGTCAGTAATTTAGCAACCTTTTAAAGAGAGTGCGAAAACATACTGTACAAATCAATCGTAAAAAGTTCTTTTTTATTTCCAATTATTTTATTTTTGTAAAAGATTTAGCTTTGGTGTATCAGTAATTTAGCAACCTTTTACTCATTCTTCCTTATTTACTTAAATTAATACTTTAATCCCTCCTCTTCTTCCTTAAAAAAAAAACTGCACATATTCATTAAATGTTGCAATATATATACGTATTAACACAAGACTTGATAAACTTTTGTAATAATTTATCCAGTAGTTTGCTGCTGAAATATCCACTACTAAACGTTTAATGCATTTTTTAAGGTTTCGCTAAAATGCTATATTGTAACGATACAATTCAAAAACTAATATCATGTTTTAGTACACTCGCAAAATGTTTTTAAGGAAAATTATCTGTAGCAAATATTGAAATTTGTCAAGTCATTTCTTCATTACACAGTATATCAGTAAGAAATAAAAGGGTTTTTCACAAGAACACACACCGGAGAATTGACAATTTTATCCCTATGATGCTTATGCAATATTAACTAAGAATTTTTAATTATATGTTATCAATTTCCAGTTATAAGAATGAAATTCATGTCACCGAATTCAGAGGAGCGTACCCGAATTCAATACTTAACACCATAGCACCTTTACAACAACAGAAAAATAACAATCTCTCTATATTTAATGAAGTTTTCATTACAGTTGAGATCAAACTCAAATTAAGAAAAGGCATAATTAAAAATATGAAATTCCAATAAAGATTCATATTCATTAATGATCTAAGCTCACTAACAACATTGCGTAATACAGAATCATGATCTTTCTACAATGTAATGCTAGAAAGCAGCAATTGAAGTATGGAATTCTCATACCACAGGGTTCGCACAGCTCTACCACTAAAATTTTACAGTATTTTCAATGTCTTTCACTACAGAAAAATATTGCGAAAATTGCGAATCGAGGAGGTGGTTGCGAATTCTCTTTCTTAAAAATTAAATATAAATTTTCCTATCATTAATAGTGGTGGCAGAGTCCTTACAAAATATAAGGAGTGTGCGAACCCTGTACCAAGTATAAAATTTTGAAACATAATTATTAAAAAAAAAATTCATTATATATATTTTAAGCTGAAAACATATTCTGTTAAGTGTTTAACATTTACTCATGTCAACAAATATGCATTAGCCTAGTTGGCCATTTCACCATTCATTCTGTAGATATCAATTTTTAGCATTGTTGGCAGTACATTTTGATTAATTTTACTGATGCAAGATGTTAATCATTAAACTTAAAAAATAAAAATATAAGAACCTTCAAATTGATTTTTAGGGATTTATACACAATATGTAATGCAGAGCTTGATGTCGAATGTCACAAAAAATATTGAATCGTTATGGAATTTTTCTCCCAAAATAAAATTGCAACCAGGCAGATTTAGTATGTACATCTGGCAGATTCATTGTTATATACAGGGTGTATCTAAACTACTGGGCAAAACTTTAAGGGGTGATAGTACACATCAAGACAAAAAATATTAAATGGGAAACTAAGGGTCCCAAACGTCATCCGAATGAGATAGGTGCCATCAAAGATTAGGGTCCAAAATTTGAAATGATTATAAAAAACGGAAAAATTGGTCGATTCGTTTGCGGTTTTTACGAAAACTATTCTTTATGTCAGTATTGTCTTGAAAATAAATTATAAAGATAAATTTCAAAAAATGTCGATAGAGGGCGCTTTAGACTTTGGAGTAACGTACAACTATTTTTTACCGTCATTTTTTGCATCTCATTAAATTTTTTTAGAAGCTTAGACATAAACTTAAATTTTGTGCTGAAAATCTGAATCGTTGAGAGTGGTTAAATAGCGCAAACTGAACCGTGTTCAATGGGGGTGGGAAGGTTCAAATTTCAAATGATTATATAAAAAGGAAAAATTGGTAGATTCGTTTGTGGTTTCCACTAAAACCATTCTTTATGTCAGTATTTCATTGAAAATAAATTTTAAAGATAAATTAAAAAAAATTCCGTTAGAGGGCGCCTTAAACTTTAGAGTAAACAACAAGAATTTTTAGCTTTTATTTTTTTGTATCTAATTAAATGCTTGCAAAAGCTTAGACTTAAATTTTGAGCTCAAATTCTGGATCGTCGGGAGAGGTTAAGAAGTGCAAACTGAACTGTGTTCAGGAGTTGAAATGTTACTCTGCCCACCATACGAACACAGTTCAATTTTTGCTACTTTATTACTCACAACGATTCAGATTTTGAGCTCAAAATTTAAGTCTAAGCTTTTAAAACATTTATTTAGATAAAACAAAATAATGGTTAAAAATAGTTGTTGGTTACTCTAAAGTTTAAGGCGCCCTCTAACGGAATTTTTTGAAATTTATCTTTAAAATTTAATTTCAAGGAAATACTGACATAAAGAATGGTTTTAGAGAACACCGCAATCTAATCGACCAATTTTTCCATTTTTTTATAATCATTTGAAATTTGAGCCTCCCCACTCCCATTGAACACAGTTCAGTTTGCGCTACTTAACCACTGTCAACGATTCAGATTTTCAGCTCAAAATTTAAGTTTATGTCTAAGCTTCTAAAAAAATTTAATGAGATGCAATAAATAACTTAAAAAAATAGTTGTACGTTACTCCAAAGTCTAAAGCGCCCTCTATAGACATTTTTTGAAATTTATCTGTATAATTTATTTTCAAGACAATACTGACATAAAGAATAATTTTAGTGAAAACCGCAAATCAATTGACCAATTATTCTGCTTTTCATAATCATTTGAAATTTGAACCTAACCACTCTCATTGAACACAGTTCAGTTTGGGCTTCTTAACCACAGATTTTGAGCTCAAAATTTAAGTTTATGTCTAAACGTCTAAAAGAATTAATGAAATGCAAAAAATAACTGTAAAAAATAGTTCTTCTTTACTCCAAAGTCTAAAGCGCCCTCTATCGGCATTTTTTGAAATTTATCTTTATAATTTATTTTCCAGACAATACTGACATAAAGAATAGTTTTAGTGAAAACCGCAAACGAATAGATCAATTTTCCCGTTTTTTATGATCATTTCAAATTTTGGACCCTAAACTTTGATTGCGCCTATCTCCTTCGGAAGACGTTTGGGACCCTTAGTTTCCCATTTAATATTATTTGTCTTGATGTGTACTATCACCCCTTAAAGTTTTGCCCAGTAGTTTAGATACACCCTGTATATATATATAATCAAAGCTGCAATGGGTCAGAAAGTGCTACTAATATAAATTTATAGGAGAGGGTACATAAGGATGTTCAGGATACATCCTAACATGTAAAGAGAATTTGACGTAGACAGAAATCCTCTGAGGTGTTCTTATATGGGTAGTGTTTTAGCAAAGTAAAATAATGATAGCAGTTTGAAAATTCATTTACTAATTTTATTTAAACAAAAAAAAGCATAAAGTAGCATGATGAAAGTAAAAAAACGCAAACAAAACGATGCACTAAGTAATTTAATGATAATGCACAAGTTCACAAATCAAAGTACATATTTCAAAAATATTCTTCACAAACAAACCACATACTTTAAGATGATGAATATTCAACATAAGCTGTTCTACATAGTTCTACAAAACATTTTTAAATTATTAGACCTTTTATAACTGCAATGTGTATTTAAATGCCAACTCCAAGTGGAGAATTCACACAGTACAGTTTGCATAAAAATAACAAAAAATTAATTAATTTGCTTTAATTCATCATATAAACCTCTCATAGAATATATTGTTAAGACCCAAGTTCTTTCGATGCAATTCTTCCTTTTTTGAAAGCTCATCTGTGTTGAAAGAATTGACAAAATGACTTTTTTTAATTTCTTCAGATGTAATTTTTCTTTTTTTCTTTGGTGGCTCATCTCTGCTGCTAGAACAGACAAAATAATATTTCTTTAATTCTTCATATGCATCAGTCCAGAACTGCAAATGAGAACTATCAGAAGCCACACAACGATAATTTGTACCATCTGGAGGATGTTTACTGTTGCCATTACAAGAGTCAAATAGGTCATTTATCATCCCCACAAAGTCAGCAGTTGCAGCAGATTCAGCTGGCAGAAAATTGCCTGAAATTAGTCCACTCATTCCAGCAGAGACACTTTACTGAAAATTTGTCCTGCAATTTTAACCTGAAAATAATTAAAGACAGATTAAAAATAAACTTTAGGAAATTTTAATGCTAAATATTTTTATATTCTAATATTTAACACATTTTTCAAATAAAATTTATAAAAAAAGAGAAATAAGAGTAAAATAGAAAAAAAAACTTTACCAAACGTATTTGTTTGTGCTTCAAACATAGAAAGGAACTAACTCTACTTTTAAAAAGTACAGCTGTTGCAAACCACACCTATTCGTTATTAGGTAGCTGGTATTCTTAAAGATAAGAAATACCAAATTGTTACTTAGAAATGTGACTCATTAGTCTTATGTGTCAATACGTATGATTCTATATGATTTTGAAACTTTTTAAAACTGAATAAATTAAGACCAATCTATGAAAAAATTCGTTATATGGAGATAGATATTTCACTATCAGGGTTCGTTGATTTAAATCAGCTTGATTTTAATCATGATTTAAATCACGATTTAAATCAATTGATTTTTTAAAAAAATCATTGATTTAAATCAGTTTTTCTTTTAAGTTATTTTTAAATAAATTTAAAATGTAAACAAACATAATAATGTGCTTTAACATAATTTAGTTTTATATAATATATATAATTAAACAACTTTCAGAAAGATAAAGCTTAAGCTTTGTAAAAACGTAAAATAAATGTAAAGTTTAGAAAAAAAAAAATGCTTTCAAATTTCATTTGAATCAAATTATAAAATAATCTTGCAACAGTAAAGAAATCTAAGCAGAAATATATTAAATATTTGAATATTTACTCATTGGTATTTAGAAAAACTGCTGCAAGTCAAGGTAAAATAAAATTATATGACTTTATGTGCTGTACTTTGGTGAGGCATGTTATATTAAGATTTGAGAAAAATCTGAATCAGTCATTTATTTATTTATTTTAATTTAATATACCGTATGTACTCACGTATAAGTCGACCCCCTAACTTATGTTGTTAAAAATAAGTAAAAATGGAAAACCCGCGTATAAGCCGACCCCCCCCCCCCATAAGGGGGAACCGTTTGACTTCCCCCCGAAAAGGATATGGACTGGGATTCGTTCCTAAATGAAACGACTTCGAAAAGGACTGATTCCTCGTACTCGTTCCGAAATGAAATGACTCCGAAAGGACAAATTCCTCAGACTCGTTCCGAAATGAAACGACTCTGAAAAGAATCGACTTCTCGGAAACCTTCCGAAAAAGACGGACTCCTATGAATCGTTCCGAAAAGAACGAATCCTAGGACTCGTTCCGAAATTAAATAACTCCGAAAAGGATTCGTTCCGAAATGTGTCGTCCGAAAAATTATGCTTAATGTCATAAATCGGAATCGGGGAATGACAAAGAAAAATCGGATTCATTCCTTTTTTTTCTTGGACTCGTTCCATTTTCTCGGATTTGTTCCTTTTTTTCTTGGACTCATTCCTTTTTTTGTTCCATTTTTCACGGATTCGTTCCTTTTTTCGGAACAACTTCGAATGACTCATTCCTTTTGGTGAACGATTCCTTATATTGGGCGATTTTGCCCATCTCCCTTTTTTTAGGTGCTAGCAAACTATTTTCCGATATTTTTTTATAGATTTTTTTTAGGTCTCGCGTATAAGTCGACCCCCCCCCCCCACACTTTGAAGTTCTTTTTTTTGTCTAAAATTTCTCGACTTATACGCGAGTATATACGGTAATTGGTTTTAGCCCTTTAGAATAGTGGAAGTTATTTTTGTTACAGTTATCGAAAAAGCTGATACTAAAAACTTAAAGAATTAATGATCAACTAGCTTTTTACTGCAATAGGCTTCAGTACAACAAATGTTTTCTGCCTTTGGTTTGGTACTTTGAGAAATTAGAAATCAACAGATAAAACTGTTAAACCGCTGCCATAGAAATGCTCAAGGCCAGAGGATTCAAATTGTGATGTATTTGCTAATTGACTGACTTCTCACTAGTGTTGGAATTCACACTGGAAAATTTTGAATAGCAATTTACTTTTATTTTATTTGTGTAATCATCTTATTTTATTTGTGTTATCATCTTATAAAACACTGAACTTACTGATTAACTTATGATTAATTACTTCTTAAATTTACTGATTTGTGATCCCCCAATAAAATAAACCAGCCAGATGCAGTAACACTGCAGCATTCCTTTTCTGGCTGAATTTTTATTTAGGGATTCCAAGTTCTCATTAGTATGTTTAAATAGTTATTGTTTTATAAGATGATAGATACTCCACAAATAAAATAAAATGCTATTCAAAATTTTCCTGTGTAAGTTCCAACACTACCGAGAAGTCAGTCAATTACTGATGACATCTCAATTTGTATCCTCTGTCCTTAAGTATTTTGATGGCAGCAATTAAACTCATTTTTCTCAGCCAGCACTTAAAAAAAACAAAAGTTAAAAACTTAGTTTGCTTCCAATTTTGTTTAAATTTTTTATGTGTTGCAGATATTTTTATTATAATTAAAGTACTGAAGCTTGAATTAATTCTTGAGATCTGATTTGTAGTTTTTCATGCATTTTGTGTAATCAAGATTTTTTTTTCATAGCCTAAAATTTTACCTTGAAATAATATAAATCATTTATGTAAATTGTGTAATATTAATAATAGATAATACTTATAACATGCATGTCTATGTGTGTAAAATTTGTTATTTAAATTAAACAAAAAGTCATAAAATAATAATATTGTGTGGCATTTTTTAAAAAAATCAAAAAAATCTGATTTAAATAAAAAAAATCCGATTTAAATCAAAAAAATCTGATTGTTTTGATTTTTATTAAAAAAATAAAAAAAATCACAAACCCTGTTCACTATATAGAGAGGGGTACATGGACGCTATTCTTCCTTTTGGTTCAATGCATTAAAAACTTCCATTTTACCCTGTGGCGTATCTAGACTTATCATTTCGGAGGGGACAGATTTAGTAAAAGTTTCTACGAAGGAATCGCAAGAAACATTAAAAATTTCGCTTTAAAGGAGTTTTTATTAAATCAGGTAACACACATCAGAACAGGAAACGCATTATATCTGCGGTTCCCAAACTTTCTTGGTACGTGACCCACCTTTCAGTGAGAAAAAATTTCGTGACCCTCCTTCAGTAAAAAAAAAAATTCGTGACCCACTAAAGAAAAAGTTTCATATCAGTATAGCAATTATTGTACGATCTCTATACGCTCAGCTATCCTGTCCAACGAAAAACGCAAATTTTTGTACGGAAGATATATTATCAACAAAAACAAGAATCGGTAATCTCAATGTGTGTCAGTGAATAGTAATTAAAAAAATGCACAAACTACAAATATAGCTAAAAATACATTTAATTATTATGAACACATAACTTTTTGGTCAATTAGATACTTCCTGTTGAAATTTTCATATCATATTTTTTCAAACAGATGAAATAAAAGATATATTTTGATAATAAACCTTGATTTTTCCGAGACCCACCAAAATAACTGCCGTGGCCCATTAGTGGGTCGCGACCCATAGATTGGGAACCGCTGCATTAAACAATCAAATCTGCTAAGATAAAATAGAATGCGATTGGGAAAATTTTCGGTTTAAGCAGATTTCCGTCTTAACAAGTATAATTCCATGGTTCTACCACATTTTTGAAGTGGGTTACTGAAAATTACTAAAAGGTATCTCAATAAATAGTAAATAAAACTGAAGTAAACAGCAAATTTAAAATTATTTAAGAACGTTCTCATTCTAACCCCTAAATTGCACACACACACACAAAGTGTGCATTATCTAGTTTAAAAAAAGGACATTTTAACAGTTTGTTTACATCTGAAATATAGTACGGATTATGGGGCTGAGGAAGAGGGAGTAGATTGTAGTAAACTAGTCAGATGTGGCAATCCTAAAACTTACTTCTATCTTATGAATGTTGATATTTCATGAAAAATGCAGCATAGAAGTGCCACCAGTCATCAATAATTATTTTCAAATAATCTGAAGAAACTGATCCTGTGAAAGAAAAAAATTAAATTTAAGTAATCATTAATTTTCTGCATTTAGAAATTTAATAACTTTCATTGGTTGAAACATTGTCAACAAATATGAAATTTTCTTATCTTATACTATAACACAAGCAAAAATTGTGTTTGTAAATTTTATCTTAAAAAAAGTTCTAATGATTTTGACTAAAATTTTTTATTGCACCATGTTCAAGCATGGGAAGACCATTGCACTAGGTTACATGTTCAGGGTTCATACTCATTTTCGAAGAAAAAATCCCCTGAGAATCCCCTAATGTACAATTATGATGTGTAATTCCCAGGATATACAATTTTTCCATATCAACAATTAATGGCATGTTTTAAACTAGTATCATGACATCCCACCTTCTCAAAATAAAATAAAGGCAAGGTAATCTCAAAAATAAAGTTTACATATTACCTGTGTGAACAAAACCAACAAAACTTTAAAAGAGAAACATTGATTTGTATAAAACATAGATGAAGTCTGTATGCCTTGCTGGGCTATCCTTAAAAACTTTGTAGCTTGCTGCAAGAATTTAATTTCCACTTTATAATTTTAATATCTCTTTCAAAAACATTATATGAACAATATTAAGACTACAAATGCCATACCAACTTAAAAACTTGCTTCATTTTACTTGAATTCCTCTTGAACTTATGTCAAAACTTACAACGTTAGAAGGTGTATCGAGTGACTGAACGGATGCAGACAGATCTCAAATCATCAAGCATATAGAGAGTAGCAATTGCCCTCAATTTCCCAAAGTAGCTAGTCATTCAGTCAGGTTTTCCCAGGTTTGGGGATTTTTTTGTATTATCCCTTGAGAAATCCCCTGATTTTTAGAACCAAAAATCTATCCCCTGATTTTCCCAGGAATCCCATAATTCCCTGTTGTTCCATAAAATTCGATTAATGGATCATTTTTGGTCAGGGTCAAGCAGTGTTCTCACTAACATTTGACAAAAATTAGTAATTTGGCTAATTAAAAATAAAAAACATTTGTCAAATGAAAAATGTATTAGCAAAATAGATTTGCCGTGTAGCATAAAAAAAGTATCTTTAATCTTCATGCAAAATAATAAACGAATATTCAGAGCATACATGTAACAAAAAATAAGTATTATCTATAAAAGAATAAGGTAGGGGTAAAGATGCTCACTTCCCGTAAATTTTGATTTTTAACAACATATTTGGTCTAAACTTATGTGATTAATGATTAAAATATACTCGAACATTAGGCATGTGTCACCATCAACCAGTGTTCAGTCAAATTGTAATTTTCAAAAAGCATTGTTCAGCATATCCAGGGATGGGGAAATACATCATTTTGCTCGCCAGTGGTGAGTGGATTTTCTGGCAAGGCGAGTGCATTTTTAATTTTTGAAAAAACTGTAGGCAATAGAAACATTATCAGAGACACTTTTTCAATCTAGATATTTTAACTTTCCAAATTATTACAGTGTAAATATGATACTAAAGTTCTATCTTATATTAAGCTTACCTCTGTTGCATATATTTCTTAATTTTATACGGAAAAAAGAATTACGAAAATGTATTGTGTAGTAATAATAATTTCATGTGCGATTTTGTCAAAACTATTTTCAACTGCATGCGTGTTGTATCTTGCAGGCTGGTGAAATAAATCCATGGCTGGTAAAATTTTTTAAAAATTCCCCACCCCTGAGCATATCTTTGTTCCGTTGGTTGGGGTAAAAGTATGCAGTGATGGTACAAAGATGCACAGTGTGTAATTTTATCTTGTTTCTCCTAAAACAAATGAGTTATGAAAAAGTATTGAGTAACTTTCACTAGTATTTATAGTTAAACTGAAAATTATAAATTGAACCATGGAAAAAGACGAAAAAAAAAAAAAAAAAGAATGTGAGATTGAAACTAGCAGTTAAACTTGTAACTGCTGTGACAAAAATTGTTCCATAAATGTGAGCAGTATCAGAGACCACTTGATCATAGAATGAATAAAGGGCTGACTGACTTATAAGTTACTATTTTTGTGCTAAGCTTTATGTTAAGACCTATTATTGTAATAAAAACAATCATTCAAAAATGTTTAGCGATACTACTAAGCTACCAGACGAATCAAAATTAAACTATAACAACAATAGTTTAACTGAAAATTAAAAGTTAAGTTGTGAAAAATAAAAACAGCAGGGTGTCTGTGATGCCAAGAGTTAAGGATTAAGAATTAAAACAAATGCATTTCATTAAACAAGAATATTGGTTTTTAAAAGTAGATAGGTGGATGCTTACATTCCACATAAAAAAAAGGGGGAAAAAATTGAAAATCAATTTGATGTACATTAAGATAAAAGAATACAATGTAATTTCATAATTTTTTTGTGTTAAAATAAGTTTTTCAAATTTAAAAATACATTTATAAGCACATTTAAGAGTAATAATTATTAATGAGCTCCTATTTTTTAAATTATACATAATCAAAATTTATTTTCTTTATTGGAAAAAAAGTTGGATTCGGCCGCCGAATATTGGGTATTCGGCCAAATCACTATTCGTCCCATCCCGAAAATACTTTATTTAAATTGCATCCAAATTGCTAAATTTATTTTAAATAATTCTGTTTGATTAGAATATGTAATAATATTAATATTGGAATAGAATATTTAGATATGGTTCTAAATCGTACAAACTAGAAAGTAATCATACAAGACTGGCGTAAGAAATGAAGATTTAAATAGCTACCAAAATAATAATAATTAAGAACAAAATCTTAAAAAGAAAAAATATGTAATACTAAACAACAGGTAAATGAACAAATAATTTCTTTTTATTAACATTAAAATGTGGTATCGTTTGTTCTCCAACATTAAATATAATTCATAATATAGTTTCAAAAAACAAAAGAAAATTCTATTCATTTTATACAGACACTAAAAAAAAAATTATTATTTTGTTCATTCTACACACATGAAACACAATTTTAGATCTAGCCTAAATAAGAAAAAAGTTTTGTTAAAAACGAAATAAAGTTTAAAACAGAATAGTACCTGTTTTCATCTTTGAGCGAAAGAACAAAGGGAAGTTTATTCTTCGAAAGCTGAGCATCAAATGCCAAGTTTTGGAATACCGGCTGCTGGAGGGCGCTACGGTCACTCGCTAAATTTCTCCCATAGAAGTGAAAAGGCTGATATATTCAATGGCTGTGCTAGCACTGGCATCTTAGTATTCAATAATGTTCAAGTAATCATGTTGTTCTGCATGTCGACATGAAAAAATAGCAGAAGACGAGAAAATGGTCATTTCGCATTCTGCCAACCCAATTGTAGTGATGGCACTAAATATGTTATGCAAAATAAAATATTTACGATAAATCAATATTGTTGGTGAGAAAGTAAACATTACAAAATACAAAACTTTAAAATTAAAGAATTTCATGAATTATTTTAACATGTTAATTAAACATACACTTAAAACAAAAGAATTAATAAGTACAATACAATAAGGTAGAACTGAATTTAAATTTCAAACATGAAACTGTAAAAGTTTCATTGCAGTAAACTTTTTTTTTTATAATAAAGACGGCTTTAAATGATTTATGATAAACTTGAAAATAATGAATAATCTTTCCACATACTAAAAAGCACTATTCGTTTCTAAAATTCAAATCTTATTAAAAGAAAACTATTTCAAAAATTCTGACTCGTTATTTATTAAACATACTGAGTTACTTTATTTTTATTTAACCGTAACCATGTAATCGAAATTGTAAGATGCGTTCATAAATATATAAATAAGTAGCACTTTGAGTCGTCGACTGGTCCGTCCGTCTGTCCGTTCGCATAACAGCGCAAATACTAAACCCAACCGAATGATTTAAAACTTAATCTATAGAATCGTTTCAGAACTGTGTCAAGTCCTTTTAAATGTTATGAAAATCAAATCACTATTTAAAAAGGTATTAATAAATGTTTTCTTCATTCTATTGAAAACTATCTTACCTCATTTATTCATTCTGATCCGATGAAAGAAACAAATACGATATAAATGTGGAAAATATTGAGAATTTGGAAAGTATTGTAATTATCTGCAAGCAAAACAAGTCATATATCATGCTGTCTTTGGAGGCAGCATGGCATATAAAGAAAAAAAAATACTTTAGAAGCGCAACTCGGACTTCTGCAGCGCACACAATTAATGAAAATTTTTTTATATAATAATGAATATTATAATTTTTATAATGTATCTTGTGGTAAGCCGTATTACTGTTTTATTTGCTTGGTATTTGCTGGTATTTGCTTGGCACCAGCCAAAAGAAAATCTTGCAGGGAAAGATGATATAGCCGCAGTGGCAACAACGTAGTGGAAGGAGATAAAATGTCAGCCTTCAAATTTTCATATTTTATTATAACCCATAACAACTTTCTACGCAGCAGTATTGCGCAGATGTGTCAACATCTTTTATTTACTCTGGAGTCTGATCGGAGGAAAGTATGTTTTAACCCAGAAAATATATTTAAAAAACATCTCTTGTTTCTACAAAGTGCATTTTAGATTTCATTTTGAAATTTTTCATGAAATAAAATTTACTCTTGGAAACATTTTCGTCTTGGATCAGATCCGGAGTAATTAAGATATGTTAGCATCTATATATTTTTTTATATTGTTTGATAGCTTTTATGAAATTGAATAATAGTCTATGAAATCATTATTTATAAAACAGATGGAGCAGGAATGCAAGCGGTGTTTGCTACAACAAAATTTTTACAGCATTTCTCACCTTATATAATCACAGAATTTCGGAAACTTAATAAAGCGATAATACTACTATTAAAATATACTGGTTAAATTCAGCCATTTGAGGCACAGTATCCTTGAACGTGGAGCGCAGTCATCTAAAAAAATAACTAAATAAAAATAAAAACTGGCCGACTTGAAACATTGCTACACAAAAATCTGTGTTGAAAAACCTTTTTTTCTTTTTTTCTTTTCTTTTGTTTTTACAATGACGTATTTTTATTGGTAATACTTGGCCGATAATCTTGTACTTTAAATAGTATATATTTCAATTAAATAATTGAATTAAAAAAAGAAGAAACATGAAATTAAAAAAATAAAAATAAGAATTATGTGAATATTATATCTATATTATAAAAGGCCAAACGTATGTTTGCGTAACGCATACATCATTGTTTGAATGACAACACTTTCCCATGCAATTTCGGTTTTGCAATTTTCGCTACAGCAAATTTTACACTTCTAAACATCGCACATTTTACATTTTTATACCGTCGTATGGAGAAAAAAAATGTTTTAAATGCAATTTGTTTGAAAGCTGTATCTCAAATTGTTCTTGAGATATTAATTTTTTTATATTTTTTAGTACCAATTTTGTAATTGTGGCAACAGAATCACTCTATTTTCTCTTAAAACTGAAAAATAAAATAAAATGCATATATTTTGTCAAAAATATGTTATAAAATTCGTGTTACATGTTATAAAATTTGGTGATTTCGGTTTTATTTTGTTTTTATTCATCAAATAACCCTTTCCGGCGCAGTGTGTTCGGTCTGTACACACCTAATTTAAATCCCAAATTTACCATTGGCACCAATAATATTTTAATAAAATCTTCCTTTTACTGTAAAAAGCTTATATTATGGCGTTCTTGTTTTCTTAAAAAGTCGTATGTAAAAACCGGTGTCAGTCGATAATTTCTCATTTTACTAACAGAATTTGTCCTTACCGGAAAGGGTGTCAAGTAACTCAAAGTTAACCCTTTGAGCTCTGGTGGGTAAATTTCTTCAAAATTCCAAATGTCACATTGGCACCAGTATTTTGCAAAGAAAAAAAACCAGTTAAAGATATACACGGGAAAAAAAATGCATTACACCTTTTTCAAATAAATTTGGTCGAGTTTTCTGGTGCCGTTGTGACATTTCGTAATTAAAATTATGTGGTAGAAAATTCTTCCATCAGAGCTCAAAGGGTTATAGCGATTTAAAAATGATCAAATTAAAATACCATTTTTTAAACATGGTAAATACGGATATGAGAAGTGCGTGTGTAAATTTTGAGAAGATGAAAATAATCACAGTCTTTAATTTCGAGTGAAATTCTATGATCCAATCAGTTAGGAATATTTTTTTCATTCGACCAAACATAAGAGCCTCAATTGATAACTTCATCATAATAACTAATCTTTATTATATTTTACTGATAACATATGCGATTAAAGTTTAATTTTAAAAAATTGGACAACTGAGTTAATCTTAGCTTAAAATAATATTTGTTTAAGAGTTAGACTGACCAAGATAAGATGCATTTTTACAGTAACTAATTTTGTAGATTTATTATAAATCAATGAAACAGATCTTTTTTATATATATTTTTTCTTCGAATTTCGACGGGTTCCACCTCGTAAGTATAATTACACAAAGTACTCGAAATACCACATTTTTTTAGGTATTATTTAACATCCTGTATTAGATCATTCTTGTATACCAACCAAGCGTCAATACTTCGGATGCCACTCATTTTTTACACTTCATTTCGTTATATTTAATCACAGATATCTCTGTCATTAGATAATGTGAAAAAAATTAATTTATCATTCTGCAGTGTTGCCTGTATCTCCGATTCTTTGCACACCACTATTATCTCGCAGAAAATGTTATTCTATTATACGGTCAAAATGTTTGAATTAAATCATAGAACATTTTCTGTATAAAAATACTGGTGTACAAAAATAAGGAGTTTTGGTAGGTCCTTATGTCCAGATCATTTGGCCACTCGATTTCCGCGAAGAACTTATCAACAATAGAAACAATCTTTTCACTCTTTCATCAGATCCAAATTGGGATTTATGTTATAACAATAATGAATATATTTTAAAGACATTTTGACCAGTTCTTTCAACATTTTTCCGTGCAAAATGCATTGACAAAACGAAGAGTGCAGAGTGCGAAAAAATGTTTCACGTTCGGGTTGCACTTGGTATAATCTGCGCAAGACACTACGCAGAAGTATGATTTACATTAGCAATTCTAAAATATCAAAGTTTACATTTATGTTTAAACATTCGCCCTCAGTCTTTTGTTTTCCGATATTTAAATCATCATGTTTCATGAACAAGTGAAAAATTAGAAAATGCACTCTCAACTCTTGATTTAGCAACAGTTATGACATAAATTTTACAAAGTTAGAATAATGTTGCCCAACACTGTTGTTGCCCAACATTGTATACATTATACAATGTGTAAAGTTGTATAATGTATAATGTTGCTATATGTTAATGTATATCTTATATGTTAATATATATGTTATTATATGTTATTATGTGTTGTTATACTTTAATGTATAATGTATAATGTATAATGTTGTATTGTATTGTTATACAACATGTAATGCTGTAATGTGTCAATACATTCATTTTATGATAGAAATCTTCCAAAAAATAATATTTTGAAAAATATTGATCTAGTTATGTATGAATTGTATAATAATATGTTTCTAATAAATAGATTCAATGTATTAAAACATTAAAAAGAAATTCTAGATAAATATATAATACACAATCGTAAATCTGCGTCAATTTGACCAAAACACCAAATACTGAAAATTCCTCTACAGAATGAATGTTTTCCATCGGAAAATTAAATTCAATTCCATGTCGATCGTGCATTCACATATTCTAAAGTCATGGGATTCTTTCGCCTTTAAACTAAATTAGACAATCGGTATGTAAAACCTATGTTATTGGCATTTATTTCGAAAAAAAAAAACATAATTGCTCATTAAAATACTTTGTTTATGTAAATAAGGTATTTGGATTTTTTGTATTTTTATTTCTAATATAGTATTATAATAAAATCTACGTGAATATAATTTGTGTGTATTTGTTAATAAGATCATTGTAGACTTTAACTCAATTTCTACATACTTAAAACCTATTGTATACACAAAATAATTTTATTCATCAAAACAAAGTAATACAATAAAAAATATTCACATACCGAATTATATAATCAAAAACAAATCTCTGTCACATATCTACCCGCTATATTAAAATATTTTAAATCGTTGATATTCTGTATAAGAGTTGAATTATACGTATAGCAGTATAATTATATGCATGGCTTTATAGCATTAATTCCAAAAAGTAAGGTATTTAAAAGATTTTTAAATAAATTAATAATTTATTTAATGCATTCCGAATAATGTTTAAACAGGTTACGTAGTTAAAACTTTACATTACAAAATATATTTACATAGTAAAACTTATAAGAACCTAACCTGGGTTGATCATAAACCTTCCGTCAAAATAATCTTGTGTTCTTAGGGAGTTTTGGATTTTATTCAGCAAGAATGACCCAGCAAAGTTAGTAGGCTTTGTGACATCAGCGTAAATGGTTAACTGAGTCGCGTTTTTTCTTTTAGGTAAGGAGATCACAAACCCTTCATCTAATGCGGATAGAAGGCGAAATTGTTTTTATCAAGGGTCGCATCGTCCCAAAAATTTTCATACTTTCCTACCATAATTTGACAACAAAGACAATGTCCTGTCAGTGCCAGTAAAACAATTACAATAAATTGGCAAATTGATACCAGTAAAAATAAACAGAAATTTTTGTTCTATATTTGTAAGAGAAAAAAAAATCGCTAAGGCTCTAAAATAAAACAAAATTTTCTATTTAAGTTTTCTGGTGGAAGTTTTCGTATGCGGTAATAATAAACTTTGGATCCGATTAAGAAAACACAGCAGCCATCTTATGACAACCACCTGAGTTACTTCACTCGTAATTCACAGACAATGCACTATATGTCTCCTCCTTTTATTCAAAACACCATTATTTATTCAGAGCAATTTCTCGATTTAATAAGGCACAAATTTCTATTTTAAAAATCCGGTGACAAAACATTAAAAATCTCGTAAAAGGCTCCCTTCGCGAATTTGTTAATATGAGGCCCAAAAGACTTCCACATTCTCAAGGAGTCTGTTACGTTTAAAATTAATTTGAAGGCAGGCACATATTAAGAGAACGTTAAAGAATAATAAAACATTTTTTAAATCTCAAAAAATTAAGCAACTCAAAAATAAAGCAGCTCAGAAAATTAATTCATTTATCTTCAAAAACAATAAACAATTTTAAATGATTTTGAAAATTATCTAGTGCTGCTAAGTACGATTAATGCAACTATGTAAAGGCGTCCTGTGTATTCTAAAAAAATAATTACATTACTAAACGATAAGAAAAAAGTCCGTCTTTTTTTCATTCAAATATTACAATTCGATGTAGGAGTGTCATATGAGGCTCAAGATGACGAAAGAGTTTCTGTAGTAGAAAGACAGCTACTTATGTTGTTAGCCAAATGCAGCAGCAATGAAATACATGAAATTTAACCCGTTTGGGAGGATGTGTGCATATATGCACCCTCAAAAAGTGCTTAGAGCGCTTGAGTTTGATACCAGCCCAACAGATGTGTACAATTGATTTTATTTAATTGTGAAATTTTCGTGATTTATAAAGTTAAGTCAAATAATTAACAAAAAGTCATTAGAGCGCTTGAGTTTGATTTTCTTTTAATTTTTTCTTTATTTCAGTCAGAAAGAAGTGTACAATCGATTTTATTTAATTGTGAAATTTTTGTGATTTATAAATTTAAGTCAAATAATTAACAAAAAGTCCTTAGAGTGCTTGAGTTTGATACAGTAAAAAAAAAAAAAAAAACGTCTACAATTGATTTTATTTAATTGTGAAGTTTTCGTGATTTATAAAGTTAAGTCAAATAATTAACAAAAACTGGTGCCATTTGTGTAAAAGATGCTGGTCCTGAATGGGTTAGCTCTTTATGTACCGACGGTACTTTAAAGTACCATTGAAGAAAATTTAATGTAAAATTTATTTGCTGAGTCTGTTAAGAAAAGTTTAGATTTTTCCCACACAAAATATGTAGCTCGATCAAATTTAGGAAGGTAGAGAAACACTCGAAGATTTATATTTACAAAAAGTGGTGATTTTCATAATTATTTACATAGGTGTAACTTTTTTTAAAAAAAATCTATGAACCATTTTCAACTACAAAAGCCTTTCTGTTTAAAGAGAGCATCATATTTCAATTAAATACACTGCTTTTATAACAATTGTGTTATTTCCATTAGAGTATTTTTGGTTACTTAATTTTTGTTAATATTTTACAAAAAAAGTTATAACTTTCGATATATTTAATCAGGTTTAATAAAAAAAAATTCTCGTTATTGTTATTTAAAAATTCCAGTATATCTTCAGGTATTAAAGAATATAATTATTGAGGAGGAGCAAGTTCTTGATAAATAAATCGGTAGATTAAGCATTAACCCCTTAATGGTCGCATTAAATTACGGTTAAAAAATTCAAATTCATTATTGCCACCACTTTTTTGAAAAAGAAAATTCATCCTATTTACATACAAGTAAACGATTGCAGTCCGTGAATGTCTCGGGCGTGACGATTAAGTGGTTAAAGAGGTTAGGGCTGTACAACGAGGTGCCCTTTGAAGGTTTTCTTGGCTCCCTTTTGAAGATTTCCTGTTATTAAACACTTTAAAAGTAAAATTCCATTGTAAAGAATTCTCTATTTAAAATCATAAATATTTAATCATTGATATTTTTAAAACCCGTGTTTGGCATGGTCTAAGCTTGTCGTTGTACATTAAAAACCAGAAACATACTTTAAAAATTTAATCAAGCATATTTTTCCAATTTTTACTTATTGCTTATTTAGTGTAATTATGCCAGTGAAATTTCTTGATAGCTGGAAAAGCTCTTCTTAATACTTAACGAGTAAGAGAAAAGTAAGCGTTTTCACCTGCTCACCCCTTCCCCTTTGAAGCTATATGTGCATGAAAGTCCAGCTTTTTTTTCTTTTTACTGTTGTCACATAGGCCCATTGGCTATTTCATATGAAGGATAAAAGGGCTTAGTTTTTCTTTCCCGACTTTTAAAATTTCAGTGGGTTTTTTTCTTTATTTTTTTTTAATAATTTAGAATTTTTTCTATAGTTTAGAAAAACTGATAAACAGTTCAGAATGATTTCCATCTATGAAAGCACTTCCAGACTATCCCTCTGAAACTTCCCACATGGCTTGGTCACTATCATGCTCTTCTGCTTTTGTACGTTTCATAAAACTAATGCACGTCTTCAAAATAAATCAAACCGTATTTTCACATTCTAAAAGAAACCTAGCAATAGCTCTGATTTTCATATTTATTAATTTTTTTTTTTGTTGTGATTATAGACGCGATTAAAGTACTTTGTAAACATTTTTATGAAGACTTCTCATTAAAAAAAAGTATAATTTGAAATTTAATACGTGTAACTCTAGAACTGTACGGGTTTTTTGTTTGCCGCTGTACGATTCATTTGCATTATGTTAAGACGTGCGTGTACACCACTATATTGCCACATGTTTCTAGTCACGTAAATAATGGCGCCCTTCATTGACTGCCAAGAGCCAGGATGCACCCCTGGTCACTGAAGCGCTGGACAGGCCCGGGCTAGAGAATCAAAATCTTCAATGTCGCATTTCTTCAGCTGTCTTTGAAGACAACTGAATTACATGACTAAAGCCCTTGTTACGTATAATAGTGACATCCGGTTCGTATACTTATTTTTTATTATAACATAACTTCAAAAATTTTCCGGTGTATACTTTTAAAAATATGAAGTTGTGATTACTTTATGTAAAATCTCATAAAAATTGAGATATATAATTCTAACAATACTTTTTCAAGTCTAACGGTTGTTTAACACTTTGCACTCCACTGTTGCCGCTGCGGCGATATCATCATTCCTTGCAAAATTTTTTTTTGTCACCAATAATAAAAGAAAATAAAATTTGCCTTATTTAACCCTTTGAGGGGCAAAGCACTTCTATTCATAAAATGCTAAAATGATTGAGTGACACCAGATTTGAAAAACAATTTTATTTCCAAGTAAATAACTGCTTTTACTTCATAAAATTCAAATTTCCATTTCAAAATTCTGGTGTCAATATGGCATTTCACAATTAAAATAAAGTGGTATATATTTTATACCACCATCCTTCAAGGGGTTTTAGTCGAAGCATTTTTTAAATTATGCAATTGAAGGAAATTAATTTAAATAAAGAATGCAGACTGAATAAAATTTCTGCAATAGACACCGGAGTTCATACGGTTAAACGATAAAAAAAAGTTCAAATTGTGAGACTGATCCCATCAAAACAGCTAGAAGTTTGAATGAGGTTTTCGAGTTTTATCTCCCAAAACTGTAATTATTTCATAAAGACTAATATATAAAAGTACTTAGAAATATTTTTATATTATATTTGTATGAATTTTCATTTTCAACTTTCAATTAATATTTTAGCAGAAAAGCTCTTAAGAATGAATACGACTAAAGATAAAAACTTCAATCCAAACAAAAAATTTTCTACCTCACGCATGTTAATGCTTCGAAATTCGTAATCACAGTTTCAAAATTAAATGACAGTCTATGCTCAACGTAAGGATTCTTAAGGCATGAAATTCCGTGCATTAGTTAGAGTTACTGCATGAAATAGAGCTATTGCAGGAATCGGGAAAAACTCAGCATAGCAACACCAACTATTGGACGTAGACACCAAAATGAAACCAGAACTTGATCAATAATTAAGAGTGGAATTTACACTGTAGTTTACTATATGAATATGAGACAAAGTCAGAATTTTTATTCTGACAATTAACTCTTTCCGGCACAGACAAATTCTGTTCGTAAAATGAGAAATTGTTGACTGACACCGGAATTCACAAAAGACTTTTTTAGAAATTAAGAATGCCCTGATTTAAGCAGTCATTGTAAAAGTAAAATTTTACTAAAGTATTATTGGTGCCGTTTGCAAGTTTGGAATTAAAATTAGGTGTTGCCGGAGTGGTAACACTGCGCCGGAAAGGGTTAATAAGCTATTCTATTAACAAGTCCTTGCACGAAGCACTGTCGCTCTAAAGCGACAATGAATAGCTTCAAATTTCTTTACTTACGACCCGTATGCCTTGGACTTTAAATAGAAAATAAAAAAAAGAAATTGAGACCGTACAAGTTTAAAAGAGAAATTACACAAATTAAAAACACTGAGAAACTGTTAGAGGGCGAGTGGGGCGACAGAACTAAAAATCGCCCTAGCCTACATCCCGAATATATTTGTCTTTTTCGGAAACTAGGAAGAGGATGTTTAAATTTTCGCTCCTGATTATAGCACATCTTTATACATTAAGAAACATCTGTCATTTTTGACAGTGCATTATTAATAGTAATATTGCAAAATACTATAACAATCAGGGGTGCAAAAATCTAGGCGCCAGAGGGTAGTCTCTCACCACTAAACTTTTAAAGTTTTTTCGCTCAAAATTTAATAGCATTCTAGCAGGAATTTTACACGAATTATTAGACGAAGAAAAACGAAATAAATTTTGTGGTGAGAAACTGCCTGCTGCCGCCTAGATTTTTGCACCCCTGATAACAATTATATTTTTATGCCAATATCTTAATATTTCTCTTACAAATGTTAAATATCTAATAGAATGTTATTTCTTATTCCGCAGAATAATAACCGTGTAGCTTATATATATTTTTTTATTATTTTCTAAAAGTTTTAAATGAATTTTTCCATATTGCAATGTACTGAATATGTTATACATATTCAGTACATTATAGTTTATTAAGTATGATTTCACTTTCTATATAATGAAGCTAATCTGTCTTTGCTTATTAAAGCATGCAAACTGGATGACACGTTAGCGTTTCGTAATAGAGAGAGATCGTATAATAATGCGATTATGCAGCAGATGTAAGTTTCTGCGTATTCCATGTTTGCAATTATAGAGAAGATAATCTTCTTACGCAGATAATGAGATAAAAGTCCTTGAATGTTGCGTACATTTATTGTAACAAAATTAAGCTATGAAGATTTAACAATTAAATGAGTTGTTTTACTCAAATAATAACAATTTAACTTACGTTAGAATGTTATGTTTATTTCTGCCGTCATGGTAGAAAATCTGCTTAAATAATAAATTATATACAATTCATCTTATCTTCATCTTAGTATTTCTTATTTTAGTAATATACTTAAAATGTTAGACAAAAAACGCTTATGAAGAATTTTTAATGCACTTAAAGCATTCTTATGTAGTACAAAAGTGTTATCTGAATAAATTAAAATATTTAAGTAAAAAAATCATCGAAACTGGATAACAAATATATGTTCTAGGTCAATTTTTATTTATTTATTTACCATGATATGTAACAATAAAAATATAAATTCTATAGATCATATACAGGGTTTACTGTAAAGATTTGAAGGACATTTTCATTTATTGACGGAAATTTCTGAATGGAAACTTCCAAATGGACTATGCATTTAATTGCACAAACATTTAAGATACGAGATAGTATAATTTTAGAGGAAATGTTGCTCTCTTAAATCACAAAAATGTTCCGATTACATATTATATCATTTTCCCTAAAATTTTATTGGTGTGCAAAAAAGCGGAAATCTCATACCTGTAGTATGCACAAAAATTGAGATCATATATTGGGCTGCACTAAAACTTCGGATATTTTTGCGACAAATGAAAGAAATGTCAATTGAATTAATTGAATAACATCTGCATTGTGCATTTTCTAAATTGTTTATTTAAACACCTTTCATGTTAATGAACTGTCAAGTTTTATTAAAGCTTCTAAATGTGTCGGAAAGTGTTACGTAATCTATGCTGGAATCAGGATTATTTCTTGTTCTTGTTTAGTAAAGTATTTCATTATTTTTCATAAGGATTACAATGTTAATCAAATTGAATTTCTGACATGGTTAAATTATTCACCTTACTGTAACTTTTCATGTATACGAAAAAAAAATAAATAAAGATTAAACTCAAACTTAATTATAGTACGCGTCAATGTTAATAACTTCCCATAATAACTTGAAAATAACATTGAAATAAAATCAGAGTTGACATATCTAAATTCACTGCATAATTTTAAACGAAAATCTTCAGAAATGGACTTAATTTTGGGGGTGGAATTAGTATAACTTTATATATATATATAAAAAACATTCAAGCGAATTTAGAATTATGGGCTCCATTTTCATCGGCCACATGCACCCCGGTCTGTTATGTCTAGTCAATTTTAACTTTTAAACATTTTTATTTCTTCTAAAATTTCTTCAAAAGAAGGCAATTTCGTTGGCTCCTCTACCTTCAACAATGTGCAACCTCGAACGCTATGATTTTATGTTTCAATCGAACATCTATCCGAACGAACCTAGATTTGGGGGCATTCTGCCTTCGTCAGAGTATACTGCGCTTAATACGCACGCTCCAGTTTGTTTCTACAGGCGAACATTGGGTCGTTCGGAAAGTCGTGTCTGTTTGGAAAAATAAATTCGTATCGAAAAATTCTAGCATTTGTTTTCGATATCGAATGTTTAGTAATTAATGGGCATAATTTTTCAGTGTGAATTGTTTTTTTCAAACGAACACGTCTTTACGAACGACCCAATAATGCTATGATTTTAAATAGAAATTATCCGCTCGCAACTAAATTTAGAACCCCGCTGCCTTTAATAGAACATAGATTGAGTGCTACACTCTTTCAGGCATGTTTCTGGCAGTTGACTTCAAAATTGTACCCTTTTAATTTTTTTTTCAAATGAGCCTTTGAAGTAATTACTGCCAAAGAATACTATTTCTATTTTTGTTTCAACTGCCGTGCATGGCTGCAGACACTCAATATGTTTTCACCCTTTAATTCATTCCAACATGGTAGACGCTTAAATTAATATAAATTGTATTAAAAATTCTCTAAAATAATACTATGTCACTTCGCAAATGCAAACTCATTTTTAGTAAACAAATAGAAATATCTTTACGCACCCAGATAACTTAATAAAAGTACCGGGTGGCCAAATGCTAAACATTTATTCTTAACCCCTTAACCCATTAATGCCTGAATTATTTTCGTCGTTAAAATTCAATTTTTGCATTTTCTCACCACTTTTAAACAAGAATAACTTTTATCTTAATTTATCGAGGACTTCGTTTTGAGAAAGTATTTATCCTCCTTTTTAACTGGTGTGAAATGCGCGTACTTGAATTTTTTAAAACTGTCCCAAAAATGGAAATCTAGGCACGAATGAGTTAACTGGTTTGCCCGAACGCCGTTCCGGGAAGACAAATTTGCTTATTGCATCATTTTGAAGCTTTTTGACCTTATTATGTTTAAGAAAATTTTCATACTATTGAAAGGCGGAAACGTGTAGACTAACCTTTACGAATATTTTATTTAAATAATAGTGGTGTGACTCCGCCATTTTCAATTTATTGAACGGAAAAAAATTAACCCGTTAAGGGGTAAAAGAAAATTATCTTTATTCCGTATGAAAGAACTCGATTATGATAATGATTTTTTTTTTTTTTGAGAATTTTTATATAAAAATATTTTCTGAAAGAAAGTTTAAATATATCATTATGTGGAATGGAATTTTTCCTTCAAAATCATTATTTAAAAATGTATAGATATAATTTAAAAAAATATATATAATGTCATTACTTTAAACGGCAGTTCAAGTGAAGTATTTAAAGTAGGTGCATTCATTGAACCATGGCAACACCATTTCAAATTAAAATTTCTATTTAATATTTTAATGGCAATCATTTTATCTTATTGCAGAATGTGTAAGTTATGACGTAATGAAGTAACCGAGTTATGATATTCCGAAGTTTATTAATTATCAATATTTTCTGTTATTCAATCCGTGTTTGCAGTTTAAATAAACTGGTTTTTAGATTAATTGAGAGAAGTGACACTTATTTATAGCTTCCGAAACGAAGGTTTCCATTGCAAAAAATAGAGTCAATGGTTCAGAAAAATTAAAAACAGCCAAATTCCATTTAGAGTTTACTTTTATTCGGAATGAAACAATTTTCAACAGCATCATGCACTTCTTTGATTACTTTTCCATCGGTTTTACCCTATTATATATAATTCTACTGTTTTCTTACTTTTGAATTTATTGATATTATTTTTGAATTTGTTGAATTTATTTTGTTGAAATTTGTTGAATTATCTGCGTTATGCTTATGCTATATTTTAAGTAGATTACAATAATGAAGCTAATATTTATTTTCAGTTTTCAGTACATTATGAAGACATTACCCCAGGATGTGTACGGATACCGTTATTTTCAAGGTAATATACGAGTATTTTTAATGAACAAAATGAGTCTAGTTCAAACGCGTGAAAATTTCGCCCCATTAAAGGAGAGATTCTCTGTAAGAAAGCTGGGACCGCACAAACACTGTACCAGGGCTCGAAAAATCTACATGCCCGACATCAGTGTTGTTAGACGGCGACTTTTTAAAAGTTCAGATTGGCACCACTTCTTTGGATTGGTAAAATTACGTTTAGTTTAATGACATATTAATCAAGAGGAATTTCATCCTTTAATAAAAGTGGTACCAATCAAATTTTTAAAAAGTCGCCGTCTAACAACCCTGATGTCGGGCATGTAGATTTTTCGAGCCCTGCACTGTACATTTTTTTTTACGAAATATGAACTTCTTGAGAGGTTATTTTTGATGGTGTTACTGAGATTGTGATTTTTTTACTTAACTGTAACCATTTTTTGTATAATTAGTTTTAAACGAAATTTATTTTTATAATTTTGATTTAAGACAAAGGGGCGGTGTGAAATAACATTTATTAGTCTTATTTAAACAAGGAAAAAACACCGTAAACACAGTCGATAATTAATAATAAAATTAATACACTTTGTAATTAATCAACTTGGACTTTGTTATAAAACACTTTGTAATAATTAAAATAATATACGTTAGTTTGTAAACACCGTAATCGGTTCCCTATCTTATGTTCTCTTCTTTTCTTCATGTCTTGGTTGCTAAACACTCTGATCGGCTCTCTACCTCCATTTATAGAAAACGTTTCGCTGTATCTCTTCCTCCGTGCATGGTTTTACTAATCATCCTCCACATTATAAAGCGGTGTTCTTTTATATATTTGTTTATACAGCACTTCGCATTTTTTCTTCTTCTGCTCTGAATAATAAAATTAATTATCTCAAATCTCTTGCCCTTGCTCGTTGTTATAATCTGTCTTTGATTGACAAAGCTCCGTATAAATTTAATATGCCTAAACGTCTTTCTGATTCGAATAATCGCCCTTATTTTAACTCTAACTTTGGACCATAGAGTTAAAATAAGGAGGCCATTCCATTTTCAAGTAAGCTGAAGTAGATAAAAATGAAATTTATTCACCAATTCCAATGTCTCAATAACGTTTCTTATGAAAGTTGGAGAAAAGTTTGTGTGGTCTTTAAAGGATATTTCAGCGATTAATAAAGGAGAAATTATATCATTGGTTCCAGAAACTTCGTTCTGTAACAGCACAGGACTATTATTTAAATATTAATTCACAAAGTATAACTTTAAATAATTTATAATTATTTAATGCTAATAAATATATTAACTATTTCTGCTTACTAGAAATGAGCTGTGATTATCATCTAAAAGCTTAAAAAAAACACATAAAAATTACGATAAATACAGAACTTATACGTCCGTTACTTCTGGTGATAAGTCCATTTTAATAAATGTTTATATAAATGGTACAATTTACCGCAACATTTTTTATTTATAAGAATCTTATGAAGTCATATGTAAGTATCATACTTTTGTTGTTTGGAATAAATTACAGTTAATTTTCTTGTATGCATATTTTTAGAATTTTTTTAATTTTATAAAGGCATAAAAATAAAATTCATTTGTGAGATACGTCGGTTACTGACAAAAAAAATATTGCTTCTGGAAATCATCAAAAGTTATATACAGGGTGCGTAGTCTGGAAGCACCTTGTAAGCACCTTTTACCAGAATTTTTAAAATGTAAAATCTGTTTTATTTAACGAAAACGAAATCCTTTTTCAGATGTAGCAACCAGTACTTTAAAGAATTTCTGATACTAAAAGAATTAAAATCCTCTGAGTTTCTTGATGACTACGCACCCTGTATATAGCATTATATAGAAGCAGAGTCCTTGTTCTTCATAAAATTCATGCAATAAAACCAGGATCTAATATATTTAGTAGTTTTGTAGAGTGTTTTATGTACCAACTCATACGTCCGTTACCGTGGAATTGCCCATGCATGTATTTAAAGTATGTAAGGTAATGCAAGGAATTATTAAATGCGTGGTGAAAATTAATTTTAAAATAAGATTGTATTTATACGCTCAAAAAATATGTTTCAACATATATTTCACTTCTTTTACAAAATGGTATAAATCCTTTTAACAATATATCCTCATGAAATCATACACTCACAAAGTAATGTTTTTCATTTATTAAAGAAAACATACACTCAAATTCTATGGCATCCGACATTTAATCTTATCAAACAAATTCTAAAGCTATAGCATTCGCATATACATCTCGTTTTTGTGCTTAAAGAAAAAGTTATTATAAACTAACTATATTCCAGGAAAATGTATTAGGAAAAAATAAGGAATCTGTAAATAGGAAAAAAAACTATATACAGAAAAACCTGAATGGAGTATCCAATAAGTATTCTTTCTACAAAAAAGAAATTATTAACTTACATTAAACTTCGAATATAAATTTAACAAAAGGACAGAGTTATTTCAAAGCTTTTATCACAGAGGAAAAAAAGATGTTTATCCATAATTCATAAGTATTATATTATGGAGCACACTTAGAATAGCTTTCTAGCAATTATTATTGAAAAGGAGATTGTGTTAGACTTTGATAGAGTGTCTCACTCAATTTGCTATTACCACGGCATTTAAGAAACATGAATAAAAATAGAAAAGCGCAAATATTAAGAAACATTCTAAAAATTTTATTTATTGATTATAGAACGCTACTCTTATTTAGAAATATACTGTAAATTTACATTTGTTTGCATAATACATTTTTAAAATTTGTAAGAATTTAATTAATGTTAAATCCAGGAACGGGTGAGGGACGAAGAACATGTCTGTCGCGAAACATCAGAATGCCTTCGTCCCCCTTCCCTGAAACTCTGCACTGTCCCTAACGATATGCAATATTCCCACAGTATAAAAAAATCTGAATTCAACATTGAATTACTAGCTTTATGTGTTACTAGTATAATCTGCGGCTTTTCTCCAGTAATTGTTAAAATGTGGCAATGGGTGATTGGGTGCCTATTTTTATGAGAAAAAATATACTGCTAAGGATAATAATTATTAATAAAAGAACTGCTTGACTAAATTTCATTCCTATATTGCGTCATATATAAATTGCGTCAGTTTTAAAATGACTTTTTAAAGTTTTAAGATTGCCGAACAGTTTAAATTTAAAACTACATTTACATTAAACATCTATTTCAAATTTCGAGACGACCCTTTTAACTATAATTACAAATTGTAAGACAGCAGAAATAATAAAACTTCCTTTCAAAGAAAAAAGTATTTTCATGTAAATATTAAAAAGAGAATAAAATGTCTGAAAATGACGTCAGATTCAAAACTATAAATTAAAAATGTTTCTTTAAAAAAACTTTTGTATGGTATTATTACATATAAAAAAATGTTGCTTAGTTCTCTTGGCTTATTTGCAAATGTTTCGCTGATCTTACTGAATAAAACGTTAAAAATTATACAGCTCATTCGGCCTTAAAATTCCACAATAAAACCGACATGAACAGGAAACTTGTTTACTGGAAGATATTCAATGTTTTTTTTAAAATTATAATTCGATATTCCGTGGTCTATTTAAAGCCAATCGATTGACTGTGTTTTGAGAATATGTGTCCGAATTTGTTCGAATCTGTGCGAGTTTTAGTGTGTGAACAGGCGTTGGCAAGTGTCACGCGATAAAGGTTAGTCATCCCACAATTTCATACGAAATAACTATAATTTAAAGAATATGAACATCTGCAACTAATTTTTAAAAACCACACATATTAAAAAATACAAAATGCAACAAAATAAACCACAATGAACGATAGAAGCCGGAATGAAACATTTTAGACTGAAAATTATATTTTAAACATTACACATTGTTCTGTGAAATAGTCCCACATAAAAATATAACATTTTCCAGATGTTTCTTAACCCTTTCCGGCACGGGCAAAATTTGTAATAAAGTGAGAAATTATCCACTGACACCGGTATTCACAAACGAATTTTTTATATAGTTTGAATTCCTTAATCTAAGCTTTTATTCTAAAAGCAAAATTTTACTAAAATATTACTGGTGCCAATTGCAAGTTTGGAATTAAAATTAGGTATCCGAGACCGGGCACAGCATGCCGGAAAGGGTTAACAATAACCTATGCCATAACATAAACATATTTAAATACAAGTTGATCTCAGGTTTTACACATTTCAGTAGCTAATTTTTTTCATCTGTTTTCTACTCTCAGCAGTTTTTATATCATCTGCCTCCAAGATACAAAACCACGAAGACACATGTATTGATAACTTTTACTTTTGCCAAAATGCCTATGTTAATTGTCAATTAATTATGCACATGTTATCACACTCATTCGCTCACAAAAAATGTTAGAGGTAATCAGCAAAATCAACAGTTTGAACCAAGTTTTGGTGCTCAGTAGCTGCCACCATAAGATGGTGAAATCTCGTACCAATATTTGGAGTTCCTACCCGTAAGGCATGATGACGTCACGTAACGTCGATGTGAAATCACAGTGACTAAAATGTGAACTCGTTATGGTCGTTTTAGATCTCGTTTTTGATGTCACATTGTGACCACTTTGTGAAGTCAAGGTGTGACAAATTTGTGAAAAATGTGTCATTTGTGACTACTTCGACATTAACATCGTGACGAAACTGTTACAATAGTGTTTTTTAAAGCAAATAACATGTTTTGAAGAATTTTTGTAATTTTCTAAGATTTTTAAGCAAGTCACATCTCAGTCACAATGTGAGGTCACTGAGTGGTGTCATTTTGGTCACAGATGTGATGCGATCACTGTGACCATGCATGCTATGAGGGTATTTCAACCTTGTTCCAACTATTGGAGCTGAGCTTTAACAGGAGTTCCAAATATTGGTTCAAGACTTAACCATCTTACAGTGGCAGCCATTGAGCACCAAAAGTTGGTTCAAACTAGGACAAGGCCTTTAATAATGTACAGTTAAACTGTAAATTTCATAAGTAAAACACAGCGGCACCAAAGTACACCACTTTTTTGTTCACGTGCAGAGATTTGGAACTTGCATAAATTCTTAAACGAGATGGAAAAAGAGCAATATTTTTTAGAGGTATGCTTTTAATATTTTAATACAATTTCTTTATTCATGCGTGCATCATCTCGCTTTTCCTGTCTTCATGTAAATAGAAAAATTTTCAAACATCGGATACGGTAAGTCTTGCAATCGTTTTGAAAATAGAATTTTTTTTTCACGGATTTACATGTTTTAGATACTGGAGATTCCGAAAAAATCTGCCGTCCGTCCGTCTGTCTGTCTGTCATTCTGTAAACGCTTTATCTCCAGAACAAATTGAGATAGAGACTCGAAATTTTGTATGATCTTAGTATGTAAGAATGGGACGAAGCCTATTGAACATCAGTAACCTCGATTATCCGGAACTATTTTTTTCGGACTCTCGAAAAATTCATTCTGGTGAAAGGTATGTAAAAATTTTCAATTTTTTTTTTAAAGAGTGGATGTAAAAGGCAATAAAATAACACAAATTTTGCATCAAAAACGAAGTCGATCGAATTATTAGTTGCTGAGATATATGTAATCCTGTTTTCCGCATTCTTTGATTCTTCATGACCCTGTATTTCAATCAAATTTCCATTCAAAGATATATTTTAATTGGAAATGAGACGCTTCATCTGACGCAGTATATTGTTAGTTACTATGATTATTATTTTTTTAGTTATAAGGATGTTTCTTTTACGCAATCCGGTATTGCTTGAGTGTTTTGGCGTTTTATATAATTTGTCGAATTTGGCTCATCAGCAATTCATTAATAAAGCATGACTATGTATATTAAAACTATTTAAATATGCGTTTAAATTATGTTTTGGAATTGCGATGCATTTTATAAATATTTTACACATGTTTTATTTTCATATTTTATATTATGCATATCCATGATGGGTAAGTATTGCAGTGGCCTCCAACGATTAGTTTTCCTCTTGAAAAGCACTACGTACATAACACGGATGTATTTAATGCACAGTACACAGGTGTAAGTACTTGTAAAAAAAAGGTTCATTCATTCCATTACAAACAGATAATAATATTTGAAAATGAGACTCCCAATGACGCCGACTTACGTAAATGTTAAAAATATCCATAATGTTTTTGGCGACTGTTAGAATCTCTTGGCGTATGATGTGATGTTCCAATCCAAGGACCGTTTGTCTTCCAGTCATTTGAACAAAAAAATATTTTTGTTTCGTTATACTTTTTCTTTTTCAAGTTTAAAAAAAAGACTTTTTTTAAAAAAATTTAAATTGAATCCTATAATCAGCTTTCCTAAATATATTGTAATTTTATTATTTTATGCGTTGCACTGTTTATAAAAATTGAACATATAACTTACCTTAACATAAAATATATTGATTTTTCCTAAGGCTATGGATCGGCATCGCTCATTCAGTTAAAAAAAAAAATAATATTTCCATTATCACATAAATATAAAGAAAACTGGACATCATCCTATAATTCACACAACGCAATTTTCTAGAAGAATTATTTTTGAGGTATGAAGATAACCGTTTACTTTTTAAGCATTCAGCAGGGGAAAAACTATAAAACAACACTTTCAAATAAATTTCATTTTTTTTCTTCAAAAATCTCTTGGACGTTGAATCAGAGTCCAAAGAAAATTCTTTAGTGTTTTTGTTTTGAAAATGATAAACATACAAGAAGAAAAGACAAAAGACCCATATTTTAAAACTAAATCTATGAACCTAATTACTTGTTCACCTTTCTCCGCACAGAAGTCATGGCCAGCGAAAAAAAATAAATAAATAAATAAATGTAGAAGGTCAAAATAAACACTCCTTGGCTGCTGCAAGTTCATTTTATTAAACTGTAGCTATATAGAGGGAAAAGCTCCTGTTCCAGATGATATTTTACCGAAATATCCAAAAAATATTCCATGCTTTACTACATCAAGTCGTACTCATGCAAGAGCGCACCCAAGAACCCTTCTTCTCATGTCCCTTACCACCTCTCGAGCTTCCTCTTTTAAATCTAAAAAGAAAATACTAGAACATTTTCTAACCTCAAACCATCATTCTTTTATGTAAACAGAATTCTTGTCCAGCTACTAGACTATTTTCCACAGACGATAATTTTATTTAAAAAAATATATTGTTTAACCAATTTATAATCGACTCAGAATTTCTTAGGCAGACGATTTTTATAGATGATTAATTTTAAGAGAAAAAGAAAAGAAATGAATTTATTGATATGCACACTATCAAAGGTTGACGGAGGGAAAATAAATAAATAGATAAAATAAAATAATGATATTTTTTGAAAGGTATGGTTTTGGAATAAATTTAATAAGACTTTCTTAAAAAGGGTTGATAAAAACATAGAAGAAATGAGTTTTATTTGGGATATTAAGAAATAAAGTTTAATTAAGAATATTTTTAATTTAGAGCCATCTTTTTAAATTTATGCATACTAGAATAATGTTTTTTAAGGCGAATTACGAATTTATATCGTCTGCATAAAGATTAACAGACTAGATCTAGAAACAAGATTTTAATATAATAATTTGAAGTAAGTACGGAATATTATTATAAGAAAATTAAGATAGTATAAAGGTTAGTTTTGGCGAAAAAAATTAAAAATTTGTAATATATATATATATATACATATATACATACCTATCTATTTTCAATTCAGCATGAAAAATTGCAACACCATTGGCCTTAAAGCAGCTCATATATAATGCTGTAAATTATATTTCATATTATAAAACGCAAGTTCAAAATCTCAAGGATAGAGTGCATATCTAAAAAGTAAAGAAATTAACGATAAAAAATTAAAAAACTATAGACAAGATACATGAAAGAAAAAACAGTCTGTTCTCGTCAGAGGGAGGACAGACGAGTCTTAACCCCACCCACCTCTTTTAAAAAATCAGAATTGTTTCAGGTTTCTGAATGCCTGCCAAACCTGCATTCAAAAATAATAGATAACAACAAAAAAGCCAGTTTTTTTAAAACAAATCAAACTGAAAACTTTTAATAAACATAAAAAACCAAAATACCTAAACATAACAAAAAATCATAGAATATATAAAAATAATATATGTATTAAAATAACTTTTATAATGTAAAAAATTTATTATGATTTAAAAACTATCAGAGACATGAATGCAACATAGTTTTTAAATGCATAGTTTTTATATCTTAATATTTTTTTTAAGCAGGTCCTCCTTCGATTTTGAAATATTCCGCTGGAAGGGTGCAGTACAATAGGGATTTTTATGCCATTTTCAATATTGTACCGATTAAAAGCGTATGGAGTTATGCATCGAATTGAACCAAATTTTTTGTGCAAGTGTATAGCTTGAAAAAAAAATGAATCTGAAAAAAAATCCGCTGAAAGGGGGCGCTGCAATAGAGATTTTTGTATCCTTTTCAATATTGTACCACCTAAAAGTGTATGAATTTGTGCATAGAACTGAATGATTTTTTCATGCAAGTGTTTGGCTAGTCCGCCCTGGATTTGAAAAAAATCCGTTGAAAGGGTATGTGATAATCCCGATGTCTGTGCCATTTTCATTATATTACCTTGAAAAAGTATATGAAGTAATGCATAGAAGTGGACTAAAATCTTTGTATGTTATTATTTTTGGGTATGCTAGGTAGGTCCTCCCTGAATTCGAAAAAAAAATGCTTATCATTCTACTGTTCATCGGCTCTTAAAGAAACAGAAACTCGTTTCTACTCCGTTTAACTGATTGAAGCAAAAATTTAAGATGAAAATCAAAGTCGGTATAATATTGAATTAAAATTATTAAATCATTAACATGTGTAACTATTAAATATGTAAATGCTTAAATATTAAAATGTACGTATGAGATTGACACATTGGCCTTGGGTATTTCGAAACCAGCGAGATTGATTTACGTGAAATCAATTATCAATGAAATTTTGAAATAAAACAAAATGCGATTAAGTGATTTCAAAAAAGTTTTATCTCTAAATAATTTGAGACAAGTATTTTCAATGAAAAAAGCAGTTTAGTCCCTTCACGCATTTCATATTACTCGAAGTACTTAATATTACGGAGAGGAAAACCAACATCATGGTATGGTGAAACTGTGTTCTATCCCTGAATTTAAATTTTTAGAATTATACAAATATGCAAGTTGTTCAGTAACTACCATAGTTGAATATTGTTTTAATTGTTAAATTTCAAAGCACAGAATAAATAATTTATAATTTTTGAATTTTCAATTACATCTATATATGTTACTATCTAATTTATTAAACAAATACAAAAATAATAATCGACAAAGGGATCAACAACCTAAAGATTTGCTAATTTGTGTATTTGCAATGATACTTAAATAAAGATAGTTGAGCAGTTCCAAGTTTGACATTTTTGTTTGTTACATCATTTTCAAAAATTTTAAACTTCAACGTCATCTTTACATAATTGTGCATATCTCAATAGTAAGGATAAAATTAATCGGTTTTTTTAGAATATCATATTTACCAATTAAGTTTTGAAAAAATTTCAAGCATTTCCAGCATCGCATGAAAATAAAGAAAAGTGGAAAATTGCAATAAAACACATTAGACATTCTTTCTGTATTTCCTTCTATTTTTGAAGCAGAACAAAAATTGATGTTAAATGGACTGTGAGACATCCTAAATCTAAGTATATGCATCTAATTACCTAGAAAATTATTATTACAGTGAATTTCAAAACTTCCTTTAAATTGCGGAGAAGAAAATTTACGTTTTTGGTTTACGTGAATACGCTATTCGGAAGAGAAACCGAGCTCATTAATGGATATTTCTGAGATTTATGTAATGATTCTTTAAAAATTTGTGTAAGGAAGAAACTTCGTTTCATACATTTTTCTCATTCTGCAGGCGGTTCTGCAGAAAAGATGGATGACGGCTGTGTTTTCTGTGTTCTAATTACGGTAATAATGGTCATCCTAAAGCAATAATTTCTTGACAATGTAACATATTAAGAAATTTGAAAAAAAGACCAGTAAATTTAAAATTTGTATCCTTCATCCATCATAGAAATGGTTTAAAATAATACTGACTTTTCTTTTTAATTTATACAAAATAAACTAGTGCTTGGCAATCACAGAATTAAAAGTGAATCGAATGATCGAAATTGTCGATTATAAAAGAGGTCGATTATAAAATTATTAAATTAAAGATTATTCTAGTAAACTATTTTTCTATCGTATATAATGTTGCTCTTTTAAAGAATACAGGGGATATACCCTTTCTTCAAGGATTACAGAATGTAGATAACTATACTGTATTTTTTATATTTATTTTTTCAGAAGATCCTCTAACAGTACCAAAAATCATATTTATATGAAAAATAGCAATTAGTAGTTTAAATAAACTTTTGAAATTTGTTAAAAGTGATAGTTTTGTATTGGCCCGGCACCAAGAGTTAATAGCAAAAGAGCCCTTTTAATCCTTTCAAAGGTAAGATATTCTTATTCGTAAAATGTTGAAATAATTAACTGACATAAATATTTAACAGAAAATGTCTTTGTATACAACTAAATGCATATTTTCGCATATATTATAAAAATGAAATTTTCATTCAAGTATTCTGCTGCCAATGTGAGAATTATGGATTAACCCATTAGTGCCTGAATTATTTTCTTCGCTAAAATTCGAACTTTTCATTTTCCCACCACTTTAAAAGCAAAAACAACTTTTACCTTAATTTATCGAGGATTTCGTCCCGAGAAATAAAGTATTTATTTATCCTCCTTTTTACTGGTGTGAAAGGCACTAACTTGAATTTTTTGAAACTGTCCCAAAAATGGGACGCCAGGCACAAATGGGTTAAAATGAGGCGATGCCATAGACTAAGTTATGCTTAGTGGCATCACCATCCCTCAAAGGGTTAAATTAACTTTTTTTTTAACACGCTTTTATTAACTTCACCTGTATGTGAGTTTGTGAGTTTGTAACTCTCCTTATTATCTAAAGATTTTCTCAAGCAATTTTGACTAAAAATTGCATTCTATGGTTTTCGGCCTCGAGAAAATCATTGGGCTAGGTTACATGTTCGAGAAAAAAAATTTAATTGGTCATATTGGGTCATTAAAGGTCTGGGTCAAGCTATTTTATATTTAAAGGACGGCGTGATCGATTATAACGAAATTTGTATGTAACAGTTTTTTGGCACGAGAAAACTATCGGGCTGGGTCACATGCTCGAAAAATTTCGATTAGTGGGTCATTTTTGGGTCATTATGGGTCAAGCCATTTTTTATCTAAAAAACAGCTCTAACGATTTTGACCAAATTTTATATTTTATCGTTTTGGATTACAAGAAGACCATTGGGTTAGGTAACATGTTCAAGAAAATTCGGTTAGTGGGTCATTTTTGGGGTCATTGTATGTCGTGCTATTTTTATCTAAATATTTTCTCACGCAGCTTTGACTAAAAATTGCATTCTATGGTTTTCGGGCACGAGAAAAATATTGGGCTAGGTTACACGTTCGAGAAAAAATTTTAATGGGTCATATTGGGTCATTAAGGGTCTGGGTCAAGCTATTTATATTTAAAGAACGGCATGATCGATTATAACGAAATTTTGTATGAACAGTTTTTGACACGAGGAAACTAATGAGCTAAATCACATGTTTGAGAGATTTCGACTATAATGATCATTTGTGGGTCATGATGGGCCATAATGGATCATGTCAAGCTACATCTAAAGAACAGGTGGATCGATTTTAACGAAATTTTGTTTATAACATTTTTTGGCACAAGAAAATCATTGGGCTAGGTCACACTTTCGAGAAATTTCGATTAATGGGTCATAAAGGGTCTGGGTCAAGCTATTTATATTTAAAGAACGGCTGAATCGTTTTTAACAAAATTTTGTATGTAACAATTTTTAGACACGAGGAAACTAATGAGCTAAGTCACATGTTCGAGAGATTTCGATTATAAGGGTCATTTGTGGGTCATTGATGGGTCATGCTAATTTTATGTAGAAAATGTCTCTCACCATTTTGACTATATTTTGTATTATGATATTCTCGGGCAAGAGAAAACCATTGGACCAGGACACATGTTCGCGAAAATTCGATTAATGGGTCATTTTGGGTCATAATGGGTTAGGGTTATTCTAATTATATATAACAACGATTCAATCAATTTTACCTAAATTTTGTAACGAAACGTCTTTTGTCACGAGAATACTATTGGGCAGAGTCGCAAGTTAAACAAAATTATATTAGTGGGCCATTTCGCTTTATTGATGAATGCTGTCAAGCTAATTTTATCTAAGAAACGGCTTAAACGATTTTGATTCAATTTTATATTCTACTGTTTTTGATTACCTGGAGACCTTTGAGCTAAGTCACATGTTTGATCAAATTTGATTAGTGGGTCATTTTGGGTAATACGGGTCAAGGTCATGAGAAAATGGCAGCAACCAATAAGTTGGCGATATTTCACAAAATATTGGCGACATATGGCCGAAAAATTGACTATTAAGATTACGAAAACCACAACACGTATTTGGTGCCAAATGAAAGAATGTTTCCAAATTTGGCTATATCTGGCAAAAAATGTTGTCTTTCATAATGTGAAGAATTTTTTTTATTACATTAGCTACATTCTTAATAAGATTCGAGATGCATGGTTAAATTAACCAAAGTCGACCAAAAAAAGTGATTTGGATCGATGTCCTTTCGTTGTAAATTTTAAAATAAATATAGTTTTAAAAAAACTATACTTAAAAAAACACGCTTTTTAAGTATATCAAACTAAAAAGTGAAAAATAATTCGTACCATAAGCTGAAAACGAAAATAGATGAAAAATACTATATTACTATAAAATCATTGTTATTATAGAAATCAATTAATAAGCAATAGCGGAAAAAAAGCGTGGGGTGCTTCTTAAGAACTGATAGATGGAGCATGGTAGATGGAGCACCCCACGCTTTTTTTTCCAGGATAATTTTATTTATTGCTTATTAATTGATTTCTATAATAACAATGATTTTATAGTAATATAGTATTTTTCGTCTATTTTCGTTTTCAGCTTATAGTACGAATTATTTTTCACTTTTTATAGTTTGATATACTTAAAAAGCGTGTTTTTTAGTTTTTTTAAATTATATTTATTAATGTGATCATTTTAGTGGTTTAGTGCATAGTTTGAGTATATGACTTAAATTTGTATTGTATTTACATTTTTTTTTGTTTTTTATTCACTGATTTATGGAAGTTTTAATTTCGTTCCATCATACAACACGAAATAGATGTTTATATAAATTTAAGTACCGACGGATTTATCTAAAGTAATATCTGCGAGCGATAGACATGGATTTTTTTTAATATGCCAGCTGTTAAGTGATTTTCAATAATATCTAACCAGTTATAACTTATATCAAATTTTAATAGAATCTGAAGTTTCATGAAAATCAATGCATTAATTTTTGAGAAAGAGCTACTACGGAAGTCGTAGAAAATGTAATATAGTAATGCCACCGTTCAGCCGATTTACTCTAAAAACTAATCAAAATACATTTATGTCAGCGACTAACTAAATCTGAAGTTTGATAAAAATCCAGCCATTAGTTCTTAGGATACATTTATTGCGAAAATCGTCTTAAATGCAGCATAGCAATGACGTCTGTCACTAAACAGCAAATAATAAACAACACTAATTTATACCAGGGCCTAACTGATTCTGAAGTTTTGTGGAAATGCGTGTATTAGTACTTAAAAAAGGCCACAGCAATCGTGATTAATAATCCGCATAGCAGCACTACCTGCACCAAATTCTATCTCGGAGTAACAGATTCTAAAGCTTCATTATTTTAAAATCCGTGCATCAACACCTAAAATACAGCTATTGCCGAAATCGTAAAAAAATGCAGCGTAATCAGCACCAGTTCGCATTAAGGACTAATTGAATAATTTTTACTTTCTTCTATCTTTACACGAAGAAAGTATTGGATTCATGGAAATTTCCGGTTTTCGACGGAATTATACGTTTTAGAAGGTCCTGAACACGTTTTGTCTATTTAGAAAATGTCTGTCTGTGAGTCTGTTCGTCTGTCTGTATGTGACAAAAATTTGTGGGCGCTCTATTTCAAGAACTAATGCTCGAAATTTAATAAAATTCTATATTTAGTTAGACCTTGATATGAATTAGTGCCTATTGTTTTTTGGGGAAAATTGGCCTACAGTTGGCGTTGCTATACTACGTTTTTCATGATTTTCAAGATTGCTATATCTCAAGAGCTAATGCACAGAATTTCACCAAGCTTCAGATTCTGTGACTCCTTGATATATATAGACGCTGCTTAAGTTATGGTGTAAATTGGCCAGCAGGTGGCGCTGCTATGCCACGTTTTTCATGATTTTCATGATAGCTATATCTCAAGAACTAATGCACAGAATTTCAACAAACTTCAGATTCCGCGATACTTTGAGATACATAGCCGCTGATAAGGCTTTGGTGTGAACTGCCCTATAGGTGGCGCTGCTATGCTACATTTTGCACGATTTTTGCGATAGCTATATTTCAAGAACTAATGCAGAGAACTTCATCAAATTTTAGATTCTGTTACACTAGAATATATAACATAATTAGACGCTGATTACATTTTGGTATTAACCTTGCAACAGGTGGTGCAGCTATGCTGCATTTTGCGCGATTTTTCCGATAGCTATATTTCAACAACCAACGCACAGAATTTCATCAAACTTCAGATTTTGTTACAAAATGACATATAACATAATTACACGACGATTACGTTTTGTTATAAATCCTTCAACTGATGGTGCTACTGTGCTATGTTTTACACGTTTTTTTTTTTTTTTTAACTAGCTATATCTCAAGAACTTCAGATTCTTTTACACCATAACATAATTAGATGATTTTTTACGTTTTGACATAAATTGTCCAAGATATGGTGTTGCTGTGCTACGTTTTGCAAATTTTTTGTTATAACTATATCTCAAGAACTAATGGACGAAATTCCATCAAATTTCAGATTCTGTTAGGTCTTGACATAAATAGATGCTTATTAGGTTTTAATATAAATTACCCAACATGAGGCACTACTAAGCTCATTTTCTTAGAATATTAATTAAATGTTGCGTTTTAGGCTTTTCGGATACCAGAATCTCATTAGGCTAGGTCAATTGTTCGAGGAAATTCGATAGTGGGTAACTTTGGGGTCACCACGTTTTTTTTTATATTAAAATGTACTTATGAGATAGAAGAAAGTTTTGGGATTGACACATCCAACTAGTTTTTAATTCCGTTTATTAATTCTTGAGATACAGCGTCTACAAAATTTGTGTCACATACAGACATTCACAGACTCACAGACAGACATTTTATAAAAACTTGTTTTTCGCTTTATCTGACTCTTAAAACCCGCGCAAATCCGTCGAAAACGGAAATCCTAAAATTTTCACGAATCCAATATTTTCTCCCTCTAAAGATAGAAAAAACTGCTTTGCTAAAAATATACATTGTAAAATTAACTTTTTATTCGTCGCAACGAACTTTTGAAAATTCGTAAGAAATCAATATGGAAATTACATTTCAAAAAGTAAGTAAAAACCACAGTATATAAAAGAGACAGACTTTCCTTTAGCTAAGAAATTAACATAAACGCGAACTAAAGCAAACAATAACATCACCACGTACCTGATAATTCCAAAAAGCTATCTTTATTTTTAGAAAGAACACTAATCAAAATATTAATAAGACCAGAAAGTTCTTTGTACCAGTATTATTTTATAGGAAATCGCCATTTAAATAAATTGAAATTTCATTCTTATTTTTCTAAAAAAAAATTTCTTATTTAACCTGGAAAAATATCTGAAGTATGTTTTCTTTCACAAGTTTATGTAATCACGTATATTCTGCAATCCGGAACATTTGTCGGATGTTATCCGTTCTCGAGTAAACATTTCCACGTTTAACAAACATGATTCACATACAGTCCATACTTGTTTTAGGGTGTTGGAATACAGTAGGCTGTCCCCTCTGAAGGAGGTTCACTGAAAAAAACTTTTTATTTCTGCCAACACAGTCGCTATAAAATTTACAAGCTGCTGTCTTTAACAGCACTGTAAATATTTTCAAGTATGAATAATTTCCACAGTTCCTAGTGCCGACTGTAGGAGACACTAAATAACACATTGTAGATGTATTTAAATGCTATTAAAATTGTTAAACTTACTTCTAGACATTTTAATAACTGCTTGTTTATCATAGTGTAAGCATAGACATACAGGGTGATACATCTCTGGGGATGTTTTATAGTAATATTAAACAAGGTTTTATGGGCTCTTCTAATATTTGTCTCAAGGCTGAAAAGGATAAATTCGCGTTGCTATTGACAAGGTTGTTGTAAAAGTTATGTGGTTTAAATTAAATCAGCGAAAGATTAAATGAATGCAATACAAATTAACGCAACATAGTTTACGAGTTTCTCACTTGGACCCGTAACAAAATGCCCAAGTTTTTTCACTAAGCAGACACGCTTTCTTTTTTTCTTATTATCCTTGAGGTGAATAGATAAAATCATCTTTTTGTACATAGTAGAAAAGTATTGGGAAACAAAAATATGCAAAAAAATATTTCAAATTTCTTCCTAAAATTACTTTTTGTCGTTAGATGTAACTTCAGACAAATGACTTCAGTGTTTTTATTGGATTCCGATAAACATTTATGGGGAAAAGACAAACTAAATATATGAATCTAATTACCTGAAAAATTATTATTATGCTAAAGTTCAGAAATTTCATTACATCGTGGAGAAGTTGGTTCAGAAAATAATAGGTTTTCGGAAAAGACACTAAAACACACTATTTAAGATTTCTGAGAGATAACTAATGATTCCTTAAAATATCTGGAAATTAGAAATTTCGAATATCTATTTTTATCTTCTTCTATAGAAAAATGCATTGTAATTATTATTATTTTTTTTTTTTTTGGTTTTTCACGGATTTAAATATTTTAGGAATCAGAGATCCCCATTAACCATGTTTATATGAAATGCCTATCTGTCCACCCGCCGTTTTATTATCGAAATTTTTTTGAAATATATGGTTATTATTACCCTAATTTCCTGCGTATAATCCGCGGATCAAACAATCATTTTTCGACCCAGAAATTTTATTAAATAAAATATAACTTTTCAGATCGCCGTAAATATTTGCCTTTAATTACGAAATAAAATTTCTGGGTCGAAAAAGAATTGTTTGATCCGCGGATTATAGGCAGGAAATTAGGGTAGTAACTTCATGAATATAATACTTTGTGCTAGTCTAAAATTAGTCTTTAGTCTAAAATTTCATAATATTCTATCCATACGCGCAATGACTAACTTCAACGCATGGAGAATATTGACAGGACTCAAGATCATCAAGAGATGATTTTTCTTCTTAATATAAATCTACAAAATTAAATAAATTAATTAAACACTGCGATGATACATCAGCAGATAAAATACTGTCTGTTCAATCAGTTCTGCCCAATGCGTATCTAAAAATTTAAATCCATTTATATCAGAACTAGCTGTTACCCGTGCCGTTGTCCAAGTAGCTTTAAAAAAAGTTAAACGCATTAGTTATTTATCTACCGCATTATGAATTCGTGAAAATTTTACATTCTAAAGCATTTTACATAAAACTAAATTAAAAGATTTACATAATCATTTAATAAATATTTGAAAGATTTTAGAAGGATTTAGAAGGATTAATGAAATTTGAATTAACAGGGATTTTGTGAAATATTTACTCTACTCAATCTTTCCACTCCATCTTTTTATTTTAAATTGTTTCTTAGTATTTTGTAGAATTACAAAATGTACAAATAGGATGTTCTTAGAACATAAATATAGAAAGAATTCCAAATTGAAAAATCTCCATCCGCCTCTCTCAACGTCATAAAAGCTGAAAAGATACAAAGGTAAAAGGAATCATTCTTTTAAAAATATTTTTGGTTTCTGTAACCAATAATGCTTTTGAAACAAGATAAAGTAATGTATCTGTAATTCATTTCAAACAGTATTACAACTTAAACAAATTTATTAAACAAATTTTATAAGAAGTAAATTTAATGGTACTTCTAAGTACTGTCGGTTGATAAAGGGTTAACTAAGCAAAACATTTCATTAACGATAAATTAAAAGATACATAACTAACACACATTTTATCGAAGTTATCGAATTTTATGCATCATTGGAATGTCATATTTATTGAATAATTTGGAATTACCAGATTGTCTGGTAGTGTAAATAACTGTACAGAAATATAGTTCAACATTTAAAATAAACTTAATATGAAAAAGAAACCTTCTGATTCGGATTAATTTCATTTCATGGTGACGTGGACATGATTGTGTGTTCTAGAATATAGATGTTTATGAAAACGTCTTTTTTACGCTTTAAAGAATGTGATTTTTTTTTTGGGGGGGGGGGGAAACAGTGATTGCAGACTCATCTTTTAAAGAATTTGCCTTGCGAATCCGACGGGTTTGAAAGTCGCGGCCACGACGAGATTTGAGGTAGGTCCCATTCGATTTGAATTTGGTTTGAAAATAAATAAAGAGAGTGTTTTGGTTTCGTTATGAAATTTATTGTTTTAGTTCCGAAACTTATAAATCAATTATTTTAATCTCGGATTGAAAATAGATGATTATTGAAATTTAGTTTCGGTTTGGAAATATTTAAGGATATTATACTAATAAGTATTTTATTATATCGTTTTTATTATGGATCTGGAAAAAATAAAAAAGAAACGTACTTCCGTTCGGGTTAACGAAACTAATTTCTAAAATTTAATCTATTTTGAAGAATAATGATATGGAAATTTCTTTGAAAATAGAAGAAATTAAAGATTGTCAGGAACAAATAAATGAAAAATTTTGGGAACTAAAAGAGCTAGATAAAGAAATTTTTGAGCTCACGGATGTTAAAGAGGTTTAAAATGAAGATTCGTGTTGTGAAGAATATATTGAAAAGATTGTTAAATATCGAGGTAGAATGACGCGTTTTATAAAAGAAAACGACATTAAATCTAATGATACTGCCTCTAAGGATAAGCCAGTGATATATAACAATGACCTTTCACACGCGATCTTGCATAACGAAACCAGAACACTTAAATTGCCAAAATTGAATATAGTTAAGTTTTATGGGGATTGTAGTCAGTAACTAGATTTTTGGAACTCATATGAGGTTGCTGTTCATAACAACGACTTATTGAGTAAAATCGAGAAATCCACTTATTTAAAGACGTATTTAGGTGGATTAGCATTACGTGCTGTTTCTGGCTTTTCGCTGACGAATGAGAATTATGATTCATCACTTCATTTATTGAAAAGTAGATTTGGGAGATCGGATTTAATAATTAGTTCCCATATAAACAAGCTTTGGCTTACGGAACCTGTAAGGAATTCTTCAAATGTAGTAGGGTTAAGAAAAATGTATGACGCGATTGAAGTACAGATCCGATCACTACAATCGCTTGATGTTGCAACTGAAACATACAGTAACTTGTATGTTATTAGCTTTTATTTTTGAATAATCTAATCGCAGATAAAAAAGAAAAAAAATGTTCTTAAATGTGTCCCTGTTAACCCGCTAAATAACCTTTCATCCACTACAATGGGGTCAAAAGGATCATTTCTCCCAATTTTTATAAATGCGTACAGATTTTAACCTATTGCGGCGCGGTGGTATATCTATGAAAACACTTAATTTTAATTCACAAACACCACATTGGTGATGGAGTTTTTGTAAAAAAAATTTCGCCTATTGAATTAATGCAAAATAGCTTTTTTCTTAATTAAAAATAAAGTTATTTTCATATTTTGGTGGCAGTCATCAATTTCAACACTTAAGAAAAGAATTTTCTATGCGCCGAAAAGGGTTAAATTACTGTACTCGAGGATAATAGGGTTTTTGAGGTTATATGGGTAAAATAGTCCTCCAGTGTTCGTGTCCGGGATTGCTCAGTTTCAGCCAGTACATCCCTGGTTCGAATTCTGGCCCGGACTTTTTTCATCCAAAATAATAGAAATTTACATCGCTCATAATTAATTTACTGATTGTAAAATCGTGTCATAAATTATTCGGTACTTCTAGGTTATCCCGTCGATCAAAAAATTATCACCAAACTATAAGATTAAATGCCAATAATGGATGATCGTGAATGTCACGTTCAATGATATTAACCTCCTGACTGCCGCTGGCTGATTTTTTCGCACACTAACCTGCAGATTTCACTGCAGCATAAGCAATATTTAAATTAATATAATTCTACAAATAAAACCCAGTTTTGAAAAATTAAGTTAGGATTAATACTCTCAAAGATTATACACCTATACATAATAACATATTTTGTATCAGGTTGGAAAAAAATCTTTTTTTAATATTTTTAATAAATTACAGAGAAAACAACATTAAAGTTTTACCCTTTTGCCGGGCAGTCAGGGGTTAAATGCAATTCACGTGTTTAAAATGTCATTTAGGGATTTTTATTTTGACTTTTTATTAATATTTTTATTAATATTCTAGTAATTATTTGTTTTTTTTTCGTTATTTAAAATAAAAATTATGTCAACATGTATAATTTGGCTATTAGTTTGGCGATTTGTATAATTTGACGAAATTGGGGATAACCTAGCGAATTTGGCGAAATTCGGGATAACCTAGAAGTACCAATTATTCTAGTATAATAGAACCTAGACTAGAATAATTTACTAATATCAAAGCAAAGTTCTAAGACAACAACTAATTGCAAACATGAGAATGCCATCTTTTAATATCATTATTTTATAAATTTATACACAAAAAATGTCCCTTTCATCCCCACTCTCCCCTAAAGAAACTAATCCTACAGAGAGTAACATACAGTGAGAAATGCAAACGTGCTATTTGTGTGTCCTTCTAATTCAACAAGAAATGTTATCCAAACCGTATTTAAAGCAAACAGCATTTAATGCATAAGAATGTAAATAAATTTCATAACTTTCGAACTTTTCCCGTTTTAGAGCCAGAAAAGTTGGCTGCGCATCGTTTAAATGTCCCTTTTACAGAACCTGGCGTGAACGGTAATGGCAGGCCTACCGAAATGGGAAGTAAAGGATTGCGGAAAGTGTCACAGCCTAAATTGAGCAAATTGACCAGTTTGAGTTGCTTTGACCACTGAGTATGGCACGTTTAACCCCTTAATCGTAACCGCCCGAGACATTCACGGGCTTCTCGGCTTTTATTCAGAATTCTTTGATTCCCACCAGTTTTATAAAATACTGTGATTGGTTTTATTCTGGTATTGTTTAACTTGTCATTAAATAAGATGAATATCTTTTTCTTTCAAAAAAGAAGTGAGAATATTGAATTTGAATTTTTAAACCATAAGTTAAGGGGGCTCAGGGGTTGATCGATACGGAAAAACATATAAACAGAGCTCTTTCTTTGAGTCCATATAAAAACAAAAGTATTCAGTATAATTAATTTAAACTTTATGATATTTTAAAGGTATGTCTGCAGTTTTATAAAATTATAAAATGAAGTACTTCAAAGTAATATAATAAGAAATATAGCAAAAATTATGTAACACAATTTTCGAAAAAAAAATTATGTTTTATATCACCAACACCAAAATATCTTAACATTGAATTGACTTAAGAACCTAATTTTTGCTTTAACCCTTTCCGGCACGGGCAAAATTTGTACTCAAAGGAGAAATTATCGACTGACACCGGTATTCACAAATAAATTGAATTCCTTACTTTAGATTTTTATTGTAAAAGTAAAATTTTACTAAAATATTACTGGTGCAGCTTGCAAGTTTCGAATTAAAATGAGGTATCCCAGACAGGGCACAGTGTGCCGGAAAGGGTTAAAAGGATCAGGAAACTTTACACTATAGAATGAATTAAAGATATAACAATCATTCGAAAAAACATTATTGAAAAACTCTCAAACTTAAAAACTAAAAAATCCCCTAAAAAATACAACTTTTTTTGCAACAAAAATTCTCAAAATATTAATTTATCTAAACTATATCAATTCATTCTCTAGCTAATAATGTTATACGCATGCAAAAAAATTTAAGCCATTCCATCAAATAGTTTTTTTTAAATATTGGTGTTAGTCGTCAAAAATCAAGTTTTGAGAAAACGCGACTTAAAGTTGAAATTCTATGGTTGCGACTATGAAAGTGTTGATACATAAATGCTTATAACTCCGTTAAAAATGCAAATATTTTTATGCGGTTTTTTGTATCGAGTTAAGAATTAATTGAATAATCAAACTAGATCATAAAAAAATCGATTTTTTGAAAAGTTTTCAACCCCTGAGCTCCCTTAATGCGACAAGTAATGGATTAATACTTTCGACGGTCTGGGTTACCAGTTAATAAATAGGGATATTTTTTCGACATTTGTAAGGTTAACCCTATAAAAATAAATATTATATATAAATATTTTGAAAATAAGAAATAGATGAAATAAGAACAAAATTACCAAACATAATAAGCAAAAATAAAGTCTAATTACATATGATTACGAGGATTTTAATTCGCTTTTGGATTTTTCTGTGAAAGATTATTCAAATTTGTTTAACCTGACTGACAGAAATACAATTTTCTAAATTTAAAAATTTTTTTATTAATTCATTGCAACTACTCAAAATTACCTGCTATTAAGAACATCTTATTAGGTCTTCGAAAGATAGCAAAATGCACGATGAAAGAAATGAAGCAATTCCATTCATTATCAAAATATTTCTCACGTGCTTATCGGCACTGAGCAATTATATAAGCTTGTTAAACGCTCGTAAACATGACTGAGAGAAAATAAATGTAATAAAGCATGTTATTATGAATTCTGCCTTCGCTCTAAATACATTTAATAATTGAGTTTCTAAAAGTATTCTGAAACATTATCTTAATGAAATTGTTTGGAGAGACTCAGACGTTATTTCTACTTAATTCTTATTAAATATTATGTGCAGCTTCCATTTTTCAAATTGTGGGCATAATGCAAAGTATATTTCTTAAACTATGCCTGATTACAAGCTTTGTATTAAACAGTTAATATATGATTACTTAAGCAAATGCTCCTTTATTCACGATTCAGGAAAGATAAATTTTATTTTCAAACAAAATATTTTTATTGATTTTTTGGTACTACTTGGTTATCATTTCGACCCATTTCGCCAAATTATACAAATCGCCAAACTAATAGCCAAATTAAGCATGTTGACATAATCTTTATTTTAAATAACAAAAGAACAAAAAAATTGGTAGACTTTTAATAAAAATACAAATTAAAAGTCGAAATAAAAATCACTTCATGATGTTTTAAATACGTGTATCGTATTTAATATCATTGAATGTGACATTCACGGTCATCCATTATTGGCATTTAATCTTATAATTTGGCGATAGATTATTGGTTGACGAAATAACCAAGTAGTACCGATTTTTTTTAATACAAGGAATTTTTTTGCGCTATTGAATAATTAATTTGAGGGTTTGTATGGATCTCGACCTGTTTCAGGAAAAATATTGTATAATTTTTTTATAAAGAATAAATCCAGTTCAAACCATGGAAGTATTACGAAAAAGGAACCGAACTATTTTTAAAATTGTGAACTGTAACCACTTTCGCAGAGATTCCTTACACCACGAAAACCTACTCCAAAAAATTTATGCAGAAAAATTCTATTTATTTGAACGACTCATTCATTTAAAATTCCAATAAAAAATAATGGTAAAAACTTATATTCATTTTTAACCGGTTACACTTTACTTCGGCGGTAATAATTGCGACACACTCTAACAAGCAATACAACCTCGTGTCACTCTCTGTGAAAATATTATAATACCTGGGCAAACTGATTCAAGTTAAAAGAAAAAGAATTTTTTTAGCATATTTGGGAGAAAACTTTCCCATCTACAAGATGATAAAATAAAACGAAATTTTCTATTCAAGTTTACTGGTGGAAGTTTCTGCCGGCGGTCATCAGAAACTGTTAATCTAATTAAAATAAACAGCCGCCATTTTTTTACAACCTCCTAAGTTACTTCACTCGGAACTGCAAGGCGATACACTGTGTGTCTTCTCTTATTTATTCATAATTTCCTTGTTCAAATGGGCATAATTTCGCGTTATTTATCCACTTAATCGTCGCGCCCGAGACATTTACGGGCTAAAAATTACATGGCTTTTTCCAGAAATTTTTTGATTCCCACCAGTTTTATAAAGTAGTGTCATTGGTTTTATTCTAGTCTTGTTTAGCTTGTTATTAAATACGATTAATATTTTTTTTTCAAAAATGTGGTGGCAATGATGAGTTTGAATTTTTAACCCTTTGAGCTCTGGGGTATAAATTTCTAAAAAACTCCAAATGTCACGTTGGCACCAGTATTTTCCAAAGAAAAAAAACGGTTAACGATAAACACGAAAAAAAAAATATGTTAAACCTTTTTCAAATAAATTTGGTTGAATTTTCTGGTGCCATTGTGACATTTCGGAGTTAAAATTATGTGGTAGAAAATTCTACCATCAGATCTCACAGGGTTAAACCGTAATTTAATACGACCATTAAGTAGTTAAGAAGAGATTTTCTTTAACCCCTTCGCGACCGAAGTCTTTTACGAAATTTTTAATGTTTTGTCACCGGTTTTAAAAACCAGAAATTTCTGCCTTATAGAATCAAGAAAATGCTCCGATTAAATAAGGCAAATTTTGCAGTAAAATTTTACTGGTGGTGATAAAGGATTTTTAAGCTTTTCTGCGACACGAATACGTGTCGCTCGTCCCAAAGGGGTTAACCCGTTAACTGATTTGCCCGTACGCCGTTCGGGCAATACGAATTCGCTTGATTCATCATTTAAACCTTTTTGGCACCACTATTTTTTAAAAGAAATAATTTCATACTATTTAATGGCGGAAATGTTTAGACTAAATGTTATGAATATTTTATTTAAAAAATTGTGGTGGGTATCCGTTATTTACAAATTATTGAACGTAAAAGAAATAATAAGTTAAGGGCTTAAGAATAGCTTGGTGCCAATGACAGGAGGTTGTCCTGATTCTTACAAAGTGACGGCACTAACTATCGCCAAAGTGAACTTCAACCAGTAAAAATAAATAGCAGTTTTTGTGATTAGGTTTGATAGAATTTTACCTTAATAAGGCATTTAAAGAAATAGAAATTTTCTACATCAATTTATTGGTATAAGTTTAAAGTGGTGATTGCAAACAGCATGCGGAAGGGGTTGCAGTTGAAGCTTCATTATTTTAAAGATAGGTCAGTTCCTTTTTCTTAACCCCTTGGGGACGGACGACACGTATATGTGCAGCAAAAATGCTTAAGAATTCATGTTTATTCCCACTAGTAAAATTTTACTGTGAAATTTCCTTTGTTTAATCGGAGGATTTTCTCGATTTAAAAAGGCACAAATTTCTGTTTTTAAAAACCGGTGACAAAATATTAAACATTTCGTAAAAGGGTGTTAATATCTCCATGTTTTGCAGTCGTAGCTAGCCCTTTTACGAGGGATCGAATGAGGTGTACGATTTCTCCATTAATAATAGACAATTTATAAATTTGAGTGGCCGTCAGGATCTCCAGACTTGATTCCCGTTGATCATTGGTAGTGGGGAAAATACCGCTTTGCTGGCCCCGTCTTTCTCTTTTGAAACAATTTATCGCTTAAAATAAGCTGTAATAGCGTTACCTATGTGGCGTTTAACAAGACTAGCAAATGATGAAAATCAGAAATTGTTACATAATTTTTAGCGCGAAAGGATGACAAATGGACACTTAGAAATCAAAAACATTTTTAATTGTGCAAATATTAACTTTTTCAAACCCCCGAGGTTTCTTTACAATTTCAGAAAATTTCGTCAACATACACTAACTTATCCATATTTCTTCACAAATAATTTCCGTACTCCAAGAAAACATATTTGATCCGTGAATCCATTCCGAACTTCTAAAAATGAGGAAGAGATTCCGTTTATTCCTAGCACGTATGCGTATGGGGTCTATTAGTAATAAATTCAAATTTATTTTTAAAATGAAAAATAAAAAAAATTATAAATTAAGATGTCCAATTTAGTTGAAAATGACAAAACTGTTTTCGAATTTAAAAATACATAATAATTACTCTCTTCATGCATTCAAAAATACTCACAATTTATTATTTAAAGTTGGATAAGTTGAATAAAACTGAATTTACAAAGTTATTTAAAAATAAATATTCGCATTTAAAATATACTTTCAGTGAACACATTAAAAAGATATTTTAATTGAAAAATTAAATGAAAAAAAATCGATATTATTCCAAAATAATCTTATCAAATAAAAATAGAACATCCATATTTTACCTCTAACAATCTACGTAAATATATTTAAAATTTACATTTTTATGTTGTATTAAAACTATCGTGTAAAAACTCCAGCCACAATCTCCATAAAGATGAAATTTCCCCGAAATAGATCAAACCACGTTCATATGAAACGAACTGATTTACTCATTTCTAAGCGGTTTACTGCTATACAATCCTATCCCCATGCTAGCGCTTTCGCCTTCCAACGCTTGGGTCGGTGGTTCGATCCGCGTGTCTGCCGCTTTTACGATTTCCAAACTTTCTTGAATTGACGGATATTTTACCTCTTAGAACGGAGAAAAAAACGGATATCCGTCAATTGAAAGAAAATTGTGGCAGCACTGCTGCCAGTAAACTTTCCGTGACAGGAAAAAAGTTTGTTTTGAGAGTGTATGTACTTTTTAAATTTTTCAATTATGGACTTGTAACTAACTGATTACTAAAAAATTGAACAATGAAAGAAAAATTAATTTATTTTTTGCACAAAAATTTTGATAATACATGAGGACTAGGAAAGTACATTTCAGATTTCGTACGAATTATGGAATTTCAAGAACAGGAAATTCTTTAATACCAGTATTTTCTTATTGAAAATATTGCCTTAAATATAGCAAAAATGCTGTTTTTTCACCTGGAAAATAATGATACCCGTACAAATACTGATTTCTTGATAATTTCTTAGGGTTGTTTTATATTACTATTATTATTATTATTATTATTTTGCATTGCAAAATTATTGGAAAACTGAATATATATATAATAACTATAAAAATATATATTATTAATGTACTCTACAAATTGTATCTTAATGCTCATTAAAATTATTTATCTTTTCATTTTTGTACATTTTGCACATTTCTGCTGCAAATTATTCTTATATAACATGTAGCTCGCGAAAAAAGTGCTTTAAGAAACAAATTGCAATTTGTTTAGTTCTGCTAACTCTTAGAGGTCCATTCACTTCAATTTCCTTATTTTTAGCATTATTTATAAAAAAGTGAAAAAATTTTTAACTAAAGAAAATGTAAATATATGTACAGCCTGGTGTATATACATTAGTTCCAAGAGGTTCATATAGCCAGAAATTTTAGACAAGTTTTATAAAAAACGTTTAATGTTTTTTTTTTTTTTTTTTTTTTTAACATATATTATAATGAAATTTCAGGTAAGATCCAAAATATATTCGAATGGTATTAATCCAAATAAACACTCATGAACGTTCTAATGATAATGCTATATTATTTAAGATATTATTTATGGAGATTATCTTATATTATTTATTCAATTTTCAGTAATGAATAATACCAAAATGTATATTTTCACAGACACCGGAAAAAGTATGGTATAAATGTGAATCAGATTAAATATTTAACCGATGCAAGTGTAAATCCCCTCTAAAATGATATCCTTTCATGTCGTCATGCTGTTTAAAGTGACAGCATGTAAAATTGTGAAAAGAAGCACGTCATAGAATGTTGCTTTCCAGTTGATAGGCTCTGAATGCGTATGCATGAATACGTTGGTAGTTGTCTTAGAAGCAAAATGTCTTTTATAATATAAATTCTTATATTTTTATGTGGAATATATATTATTAGTATGACGATTTATTTATTAGTGGACGTAATCAAGACTTATTTAGTGTTATTTTTCACATTCATATACGTTGATAGTGCCTCTTCTGGTATTAGGTGTCTGCTTTCCTAGTGGGAGCGCCCTCAACTCTGCGATGGTTGACAAAAAAAAAAGTGTTTTTTAACATTTTGTATATTTAAAAAATAATTCGTAAAAACGTTATTTAACCCCTTCAGGGGCGTCGCGATACGTTACATCCCACCTAATTTAAACAAGATTCGCACCAGGAATTTTTAACCCCTTGAAGGGTGGTCGGATATATTTTATTCCACTTCATTCAATCGGGATTCTCACCAAAAACTTTTAATGAAATCTTCTTTTTTTTATCTTTGGCGGCAAAAGGTTGAAAAATTGCCTTTCCTTATTTGAAAACAAAAAATTTCGATTATTTCTGTGAGTATATCCAAAGCTAAAGACAACAACAAAAAAAGTTATAAAATTGCTTTTGTTCTATAAATCAATACTATTAAATGAAATGCATTTCTTTGCTTGTGTTTCTATCCGATATGACAAGAAAATCTGAATCACTTATCTGAAAATTCAGATGGGGGAGTGTCCAATGCAGATCATGATGAATTTGCAGTACATGTAAACGGTGAGCACGACCATGAGAATGATTTATATCTATTATTTCTATATTTTACTTTCGTTTTCCAAACCAAAATCAAATTCGAAACAGATATAATATTTGGCAAATAACTCAAAGTAAAAATTGAAATTGTGATAACAATTCTCCAAGTTTTCCCCCAAATATGTTCATAGTCTCCAAACATGTCCCCATGATTTACTTGTCCCCAAAAAATTGCCCCAGAGGTTCAAAATTCCCCAAAATGGGAACAAAATCCCCAATCTGGCAACACTGGAACTGACGTTGTTAAAACTAAATTGAAAAATATACTAGTTAAATGTGCAGCAAAAGCAACGCCATAAGCGCAGTTGAGTATGAAAAGTATATTTAACAGAAATACTATATGAAAGCATTTTTTTTTTCTGTTTTGATAATTTAAAGATATTTGCTGCATTTTCCTTTAAAAATTCAAGGTAAGGGAGTTGTTTTTAACATTGCTAAAAAGTATTCGTGTCGTCTGTTTTTCTGTCTGAATGTCCGTGCTCTAACTCTCGTATGGCTCTGTAATTTTATTAAGTTATTAACGTATAGTAAGAACTATCTCTATTTAAAATGAAGTGTGTATTAATGATAGGTTACTTGCCGGGACGCATTTTCAGAAAGAATCACGTTTTGAGCACCAGCCTTGGCGAGTTGGCGAAAGCGAGAAAGTTCAGCTAGCTGCATCGCCAAACACAAAATAAACTAAGTTCAAATGTGTCATAAAACATATGATTAATAGAATTATATTTATTACAAGAGAATCTTTACTACTGTTTTTAATTAACTTCTCAATTTCTTCGAACATAGCGAGTTAAGGAAATAATATTTTTGAATTGAGAAAAAAAAAAAAAAAAAAAAAAAAAGAAAGAAAACCTATTTAGATGTTTTGTGAAATTTAAAGCATTTTAATCTAAAAAAGCTCTTTGTTTTAACCCATTCAAGGGCGGTGGCTAGAGGGTCTAGCCACCTATTTTTAATTCCAAAATTTACAAATGGCACCAGCAATATTTGAATAAAATTTTGCTTTTGAAATGAAAGTGCAGAATATCGGATTTTTATTTTCTAAAAAATTCGTTTGAATATTCTGGTGTCAGTCTGTTAATTCATCTTTTTACGAACAGAATTCTTTTGCCCCTGAAAGGGTTAAACTATGTTTTAATCGTAAAAAATGGTGAATAACATTTCCTCATATTATAGTGTTTGCTTGATAACATTTACGGAAAAACAAATGAACAATAAGCGCGATCTCTTTGCAGAAGGAAGGGTTGCTATTCACTAGGCGTTTGACGTCACAAACAAAAAAGGGACTTCATCTCCGCGCCAATCGTTGTTCTGGCGATAAGGTGCTCAAAACGTGATTCTTTCTGAAAATGCTGCCGGGACAGTAAAAAGTTTTCTGTTGCATTGCGCTGAATTTGAAAAAAAAATTTTCACGTGGATTTTAATAATGTTGCACCAGAATAAACATAATGAAATTTAAATACATTTATGAAGTGCACTTAAACTTGCATTCGGTAGAATATACGATTACAAAGCATTCATTTTTCATAAGGAAACATAAAATAATTCTATTATACGGAGTACCCTTTGAGCTCTAATGGTTGAATTTTCTATCACTTAATTTTAATTCCGAAATTCCACAATGGCATTGAAATATTCGACCAAATTTATTTGAAAAAGGTTAGAAACATTTTTTCGCACATATTGTAAATCGAAATTTTTCTTTGCAAAATACTGGTGCCAAATGTGGCAGTTAGAATTTTCAAGAAATATATACGCTAGACCTCAAAAGATTAATTATGTTACACTAGATCACAGAACCCAAATAATAGTTTAAATTTTTTAATTTTCTTGAAAGATTTTTTTTTCAAAAAATGTTACAAGAAATGCGTTTTTTATTGGAATATTTGGTGAAAGAAAACTTTTTTACATTGTTTTCTTTCCTCATTGTTATATTAACATATTATTTTCTTTTTCAGGGTTTAATAAAAGTATTTCTTAATTGGATTCATTTTAATTAAATTTAATAATATATTTTTATAATTATGACAAAGGTTTTTTTTTTCACCTACATTGTTTCGTACCTTTCACCGTTAAATTTATTATGGTACATTGTTAATGTTTAAATTAAGAAATCATGAAAAATAACATGAATGGCAAAAGACGAAACAAAAGTTTTATTCTATTCATAACGAATTAATGATAATAAGACTTAATAAATATGAAAATGCATTTTTACTATACTTCCTAATTAGTAAAAGCAATTATTTCTTTATTTTATTTTATGACAGATAAATTACAATATGTTAATAGAGTAAGACTTATTATTTCTTAATTATATTTGTATATAAAACGTATAAAATGTCTTGTTATTACTGTTCATAATTTTGAATATGTTATTTGATCTGTTTTAGTTATAACCTCTCATACTTTTAATAAAAGCGTTGAAAAAATTGTTAGGGTCAGCTGAGGTAATTATGATCACCGCTATGATGGAAAAAAATAAGTATGGTTTAATATTATTTCAAATTTACAAAGAAGATCTCCATATAGGCAGATTTAGAAAAGTCTGAAAAAATTACAGATTGATTTTCTCACATGCATGGATACATTTGTTTATAAAAGTAATTTCAGCGGAAACTCGTTAGAGCGTCCGAAAAAAAATAATTAAATTTTCTTTCTTTGGCGATTTATCGCGGGCTGGCAATGAAACAAAATTTAAAAAATATGTATTATTTTATGCCCATTACTCTTTATCCTCTTCGCTACGAAAGTCCTTAATTTTTAGCCTTTTATCACTGGTTTTTACAAACAAAAAATTTTTGTTAATTGACGAGAATGCTTTGATTAAATAAGGGAAAGTTAACAAAAAAATAACTGGTGGGAATAATGAGGGATTCTGAGTGGCTCTCATACTTGTAGCTGTTTTTTTTAGTAATACATTATGTTTCAAAATATTTTTTATTTGTTTCTTTGCTTGGAATAAGAAAAGTCCATGACAAAAACTATAAATTTTAGTAATTTAGTAAAAAGAAAAAATCTTGTATTCCGTTGATTGTAGATTTTTTCTTTTTTTTTCAAAATTCGTACTAAACTCAGATTCATAGTGAGCATGTTAGCCCCCCGATGAAGAGCGTAATCTAGCGTCACGTGTTCCATACTAATTTGCTTTAGAAAAGATTTTTGTGTGAGAATTTCGCAAGAAAAGTAAAGTCCTTCCTTACCAATCCTTGACATACTCAAATGACCAATACTTGGGATACCATTCCTCTCAAAGTTATACTAAACGTCTTCATCACAGGGTTATTCTTTAACCCATTAACGCCCAGCGTCCTCTTTTGAGGACGGTTACATAAACAGCGAGAAAGCGGTTTTCCCACCAGTAAAGAGGAAGAGAAATATATACCTTCTTTCGCGAGACAGAATCCTGGATAAGTTTAGATAAAAGTTTTGATTTTTAAAGTGGTGGGAAATACAAAATTTAAATTTTAGCGAAGAAAATAATTCGGGCGTTAATGGGTTAATTTTTGCACAGACATTTTAACCCCTTAACCCATTAACGTTCATTGGTTTCGCCACGAAACCATAAAATTTTAATTCCGATATGCAACACTGACACCGATATTTTTATCTAAAAATATCCCTTTTATTATGTATGTGAAAAATCACGTTTTCTTATTTGTTCTTAATTACCGGTGTCATTCATTTATTTCGACAGCTTAGCAATGAAAATGCTTTGATCGTTAAAGGGTTAGATGATTCACCCATACACCGCTTGTGAAAGAATTGTTTGCTTGTTTAGTCTCTAAGAATTTCGACACCACTAATTTTAAACTGAAATATTACAATTATTTAATAGTAGATATATTTATTTTATACAAGGAAAACATTTTAGTACAAAAAATGCTGTACAGTCCCCTATTTTTAGATTATTGTCTCAAAACAATTACCGTAATTTCGGGTGTATAAGCCGCGGGTCAAACAATTCTTTTTCGACCCAGAATTTTTTAAGAGATAAGTGTAACTACTTAGATCGCCGTAAATATTTGTCTTCAATCACTAAATAAGATTTCTGGGTCCAAAAAGAATTATTTGATCTGCGGCTTATACACCCGAAATTACGGTAACTACTTAAGGGGTTAAATATTAAATATACAATACTTTATATAAATAATAAAAATAAGCTAAATTACAGAACAATTAACCCTTTTCATCCTAAGAGGTGACTCTTGCTCAAAACTACTGTTGGCAGGGATCTCTCATAAACCGGGGCATTAAATGTTAACAGTGTAACTGAATTTTATATGTTATTTGTTACGCATGAAATCTACAGTTCATATATAAAATGCACAAAAGAATCTGAGTATTTATATCTTTTATTCGCGGAAATTTCTCAATGGAATTTTCAACAACAAATGTTTTATAATTTAATTAAATGTGTGTATATGTGAAATATGTTAGAAATAATAGATGATATACAGAGTAGTAGCAGAGAATCTGATTTTACGAATACAAGCGGAATAAATCTTGGAATTCGGTTTTCAAATGTTTTATGCGTTTTCCAAATTTGTTTATTTTAATCATATTACATGGTGATGTTTTATCAGAGTGATTTGAGCGTGTTTGAAAATATATCTTATACTATCAAATCAATCTGTCAAATCAGAAAAATCTAAATCAATCGGATTATTAGTTGCCATGATATTTGTAATCCTGTTTTCCACAATCTTCGATTTTTCATGATCTTGTATTTTATTAAAACGAGTTGGAACCCGTCGAAATTCGACGAAAGGAAATGTTTAAGAAGAAACTGTTTCTTTGATTTATCATAAAAATTATTTACAGTGAAAAAATATCTTATATTGGCCAGTCTAACTTTCAAACAAATACCATAAAAATACATCTTTTATTAATGAGTCTCTCAAACACTCAAACAAATATCATTTTACGCTAAGATTAACAAAATACCATAAAACTCAGTTGTCCAATTTTTTTAAATTAAACTTTTATCGCATATGTAACCAGTAAAATATAATAAAGATCAATTATTGTGATTAAGTTATCAATTGAGGTTCTTATGTTTGGTATAAATGCGAATGAAAAACAAAAACAAAATTCATTCCAAATTGACACGATCATAGAATTTCACGCGAAATTATATATCCCGTCATCCTTTCATCTTCTCAAAATTTACACACGCACTTCTCATATCCGTTTTCACCACGTTTATAAAATGGTATTTTAATTTTACAATTTTAAAATCACATTTAATTACTTGAAGTCATTTAATTGATGAATAAAAACGAAATGAAACCGAAATCATCGAATTACATAATAGTTAATTTCTACTTAAAAAAAAAAAAAAACCCTCGGCGATTTTGTTGCCACAATTAGAAAATTGGTACTAAAAATATAAAAAAAATAATATCTCAAAAACAAATTGAGATACAGCTTTCAAACAAATTGCATTTAAAAGTACATTTTTTTCTCTGTACGACGGTGCGAAAATTTAAAGTGTGCGATATTTAGAATTGTAAAATTTGCAGTAGCGAAAATTGCTAAGCTAAAATTGCATGGGAAAGTGTTGTCATTCACAAAGAGACGTATGCGTTACGCACAGATACGTTTGGCCTTTATAATATACAGGGTGGTCATAAAAAAACTTTGCCGATATATGGAGCTCTAGCGGCCAGTCCGCTCAACCGATCGAGATGAAATTTCAGATATAGCTATTCAGAGGTATGAGCTCGAGATTCTGTGAACGGCAACAAAATGGCGCTCACGGTTACGGTTATAGTTACATAAATTCGAAAATTTCCAATGGCAACACCCATTTTTTTTCATCGCAAAATGCTCAGCGCATGCGAAAACCCTAAAGAGCGTTGCAACCGTACGTGTATCGCAAGAAATGGATATGTTATGCAAGCACAAAAAACCGTTCTGGGAATCCTTTCCCCCATAGAAAAAACTCGATTGGGGCGCAAGGAGGAAATTTGCATACGACACAGAGTCAGTACACTAATCTCTGATTACAATACAAATCGGAGAAAATAAAACTTTTATTTTGATTACACATTTTTCACATGGGTGCCATCACCATGCAATTGCCTATGATGGCACCCATGTGGAAAATGTGTATTCAAAATAAAAATTTTATTTTCTCCGATCTGTATTGTAATGAGAGATTAGTGAATTGACTTTGTGTCGCATGCAAATTTCCTCCTTGCGCCCCAATCGAGTTTTTTCTATGGGGGAGAGGATTCCCAGAACGGTTTTTTGTGCTTGCATAACATGTCCGTTTCTTGCGATACACGTACGGTTCCAACGCTCTTTCGGGTTTTCGCATGCGCTGAGCATTTTGCGCTGAAAAAAAAATGGGTGTTGCCATTGGAAATTTTCGAGTTTCTATAACTATAACCGTAACCGTGAGCGCCATTTTGTTGTCGTTCACAGAATCTCGAGCTCATACCTCTGAATAGCTATATCTGAAATTTCATGTCGATCGGTTGAGCGGACTGGCCGCTAGAGCTCCATATATCGGCAAAGTTTTTTTATGACCACCCTGTAGATATCAACTCAAAGATATGTTTGAATTGGACATGATAAGCTTAATCTGACGCAGTAAACTGTTAGTTAATATGACTAATTCCCTTGGAATTTGTTTACACAATTTGATACTACTTGAAAAGTTTGGTGTTTTATATAATCTGTCGAAATTGATTCATCAGCAATTCATAATTAGATCATTACTAGATTTTTTAAGATATTTTTCTAAGATAATTTTTTTTTGGAATTGCAATGTATTTTATAAATTGTTTACACATGTTATATTTTCATCTACTTAATTATATATAAATTATTTATATAAAACTTATACTTATTTATATAAACTTATACTGATTTATAAAGCTAATACTTATTTATATAAAAAATATTTAATTTCAGTTTCAAGTCGGAAAAGTAGTATTTTCTATTTAGCCTTTTGATCACAGACTAGACTGGCAACTATTTTCTTATTCATTCACACCACAATTTGAAAAAAAAGTTTCATTGTAGTAGATTGCTCGTGAAATTTTCCTAGTACATAAGTCTATAACAAAATTTTTTTCAGAAAGTGGTGCGGATAGAATATAGAATAGTCGCCGGGACAACATATATCCAAGCCCCGTAATCGAAAAGTTAAAAGAAAAAGGTTTTTTTAAATCTTTGAAAATAAAAGTGACTGCACACTTTTTCTGAAAGGAGAAGACTTACCTTGTAAAATGCAATTTTTAATGCATTTCAAACAAGAATCCCCTTTTTTACTTATTCATCATACGTAATATGAAGTAAAATTTTCGGTCGTTTTGAAAATCGATTTTTTTTATAAATTTACACTCTGTGGCACCAGTGATTCAGAAAAACATATTCTAGAAAAAAAATTTTGCCGTCCCTCTGTCCGTCTGCCCGTCTATGTGTCTGTAAACGCTTTTTCTCCAAAAAAATTTGAGGTAGAGACGTGAAATTTGATGTGTACTCAGTATATAATAATGGAAAGAAAAATATTTAATAAAAACAGGCAAAAAAAAAAAAAATAAGAATAAAATTCGCTTTCAAAGAAATTGTAACTAAAAAAATAAAAAAGAAATAACCAGAAATTTCATTTTAAACTTATAAAGTCGATAGTTTTATTTCAACCATGATGGGAATTTTTATTTTGTAGTAAAAGAAAAACATAAACGAAATAAAAGTTAATTTTTTTTAAAAGGTTATTTTGGATGTACTTTGTTACATGTTTTTCACTACATGTATCAAAATTTAATTTTCTTTTAATTAAAGATTAAGAATTTTATAATTCTTTTCAATTCGTATTCTGTTGTCTTATTCTTGTATTTGGTAAAAATATACTTTCCTTTACCCTGCACAAATCTGTATTACTTATGAGAATAAAATGCAACTTGTTATTTTGTCAGGGATACTGTTGCCATTTGACCGATGACCAAATGTTTCATTTTTTAATTAAACAATATTATGAATTATAAGCACAAAATAATAATAAAACTATTGTTTTTTAGGGAAGCGTAAGCTCAATTTTGAACATGAAACCGGAATATCAATGGCAAATCTCTGATGAAACAGGGCCCGAAACTTGTTTGATTTTTAAATTGAACTACGGGTTCGGACGAGCTTGAATTCAAAGTGAAATTTCAAATTATTTGCATTTAAAGAAAAGGGGGGGAAAACTGTCTCAAATAGTTTAAGAAATAAAAAATGTACTTTTTTAAGTTTAAGTAAGTTAAGTAAGCTTAAGTAAGTAAGTAAGTAAGTTAGTAAGTAGTAAGTTAGTAAGTTAGTAAGTTAAGTAGTTAAGTAAGCTTAAGTTAAGCTTAAGTAAGTTTTTTAAAATGCTTTACAATACTCTAAAAATGAGTTTCAAAAGGGAAATAATAATGTTTTTCTAAAATATATAAACTTCATTATTTAGTTAATTTATCTTGAGTTACCTAATACTACTTTTAGATTACATTTTTTAATTGAATTTCATTTTATCATGTTATAGAGGTAGGTACATCTGACATCTACTAACATTTTAAAAATTCATTATTTTACGAATTATATTATTCGTACTATATGAATTACATAGTCACAAGTAAATCCGAAGGGCTTTGCGAAATTACATCATGTGATAAAAAAAATAATAATTGTACATTGAAAGAAATAAATACATGTTATAATATACATATACACAATATGTATATATATATATATATATATATACAAATATATTTCATACATAGAAGGGAAAAGAAAATTAAACCATAAAATATCTTTTTTTCTCCCATTTTAGTGATTATAACCAAAAATTCAAAAACATGTTTAAAAACATTTATAATTTTTATAAAAATAAAATCCCAATTTTATACTTACCCTATAAATAAACGAAGTATATACATTAAAATAAAACTTCAAATTCTTGAAATTTATTCACTAAGAAATTTCAAAAATTACAGTGACTACTCGAAAAAAATTACTGAAAATTTCCGCATAACACTAAATGAAATGCATTCTTTCATTTCATTATTTTTTACCAGATCGTTATTATTGACACTATGCAAAAGTCCTTTGTTTTCCCTGTATTTATCTTTTCGTCCCCTAATGTGATGGAAGTATATATGCTACGAAAAGTGTTTTTTAATTTTTAATTTAGTAAATTTCCAATAAAACAAAATTTACTACTGAAGTATTCAAGGTCGCATGAAGTATTCAATTTCTACTGAAGTATTCAAGGTCGCTCGCTACGGTCGCCAAAGCCCCGCGTAATCACTTCGCGATTCCAAGTTGTAGGCTACCCCTGCTTGCTGCGCTCGCCAGTACCCTATGGAATCGCTTCGCGATGCATAGACGGAGCCCTTTCCAGATTGGTCTATTCGACTCATGGAAGGTGTGGTCCACCCGAACGTGTTATTTCCGGAAACCTTACACATCAGCGTCGTTCCAGGAGTCATTCCTAAAAATTTGATTAAAGCTAGTTTTTTTTTTTTTTTTTTTTTTTTTTTTTTTTTTTACTGTAGAAGGACAATTGAACATTAAAATTTAACTACTAAGAATGTATTTGTTGAAAATACAAAACATTGCTCACTGGTGCACAATAAACTTTTAGTCATTTCAATATGACATTTTTGTGAAGACGGCACGAAACGTTGATATTTTATCTTATTTTTTGTTTGTAAGTTTTTGTTTTTGTGCACTATTGAACAATGTTTTGTATTTTTAACAAATGCATTCTTAGTAGTTAAAATAATTTCCTTCTCTTTATAACATTTCACAAGATACATTAGCAAATGAAAAAAAAAATCATGGGCTGTTACATTATTTTCAACGAGAAAGACATACGAAAGAACTTCTAGAAACAGTTTTCTTTCTTTGATCACTGTTTGTGCTGGTTAGCCTACATTATGTGCAATTTCCACACAAATCAATTTTATGTGCTACAAAATTTTAAAATCTTTATTTTAATTTACACCGGAAAAAGTACGGGATAAATATGAAAGAGAATACGTGTTTCGTTAAGTTTACTGTATTATTGCTTTTTATGAGCCTGATCCTGAAATCTTGCTGTTTTGTTGACAGCAAGTCAAATAAAGGAAAGTTGTCTTTTGAATATTGATTTGTGTGGCAATCGGTACCTAAACGCATAAATGCGAAGAAAGTCTTTTTATTAATGAGTGTTTCTTAAGAACGCTGCCGATACGCCTTGAGAATTATCGTCTCAGCTATGATTGACATAAAGCGTTTTACTAAGTATATCAAGATTGATAACAGTAATAGTTTAACACATGATATAATAAAAAAGAATACTGCCCAGTTAAACTGATGGCATTGAGCTCACAGGCTACAAATACTAATTGCACATTAAAGCCTTATATTTTCAAGGGTTAATTCCGTTCGAAAAAAAAATTAAGAAGGGGAAGCAGCTCTCCCCTTTCCTCTTTTTTTATACTTAATCATTGAACCTCCTATACTATCAAAGACATGCTTTATCATATAAAAAATCTATATCCAAAATTCAGAGCAAATTAGATAATTCTTAATAAAAACCCATTTAGCATTTATATAATTTAAAAAGAGTTATCCCCCTCTTTTATACTTAACCATTAAACTTCCAAAACTATTCAGAGATTTGAACGAAATCTGAAAATTCTGCTTGAAAAACCCATTTATATAAATTAAGGGGGGGGACATTAGAACCCCTGTTCCCCCTATTTATACTTATTCAATGAACACCTAATAACTGTCACAAAATCGCCTCATCAGAATGATCCTAATCTAAATTTTGAACGAAAACTTAATTCTGCATGAAAATCCCATTTATATCAACTAACGGGGGGGGGGGCATTAGAACCCCTGTTCCCCCTGTTTATACTTATTCAATGAACACCTAATAACAGTCACAGAATCGCCTCATCAGAATGATCCTAATCTAAATTTTGAACGAAAACTTAATTCTGCATGAAAATCCCATTTATGTCAAGTAACGGGGGGGGGGCATTAGAACCCCTGTTCCCCCTATTTATGCTTATTCAATGAACACCTAATAAAAGTCACGAAATTGCCTCATCAAAATGATCCTATATCTAAATTTTGAACGAAAACTCTTAATTCTGCATGAAAAACCCATTAAATCAATTAAGGGGAGGGGCATGAGCCCCCCGTTCCCCCTGTTATACATATCGAATGAACTCCAAAAACTAATCAGGGAAGCGCCTTATCAGGATATACCTATATACAAAATTTCAAGTGGATCCGATATTTTTATCATGAGTTATCGCGTTACGTACATACGAACATACAGAACGGACGGGCACATAAGCTCTCAGGCTATGATAGCCTGTGAGCTAAAAAGTCAGATTTCATAGATTGGTGTAGTGGTGACACGTAGCAACTTATTACTCAGCTGTATTTTCAGTGTGGTTGATTTATTAATTCGTTGTGATTTCTTGTGAAGTTCATTTCTTAGAGATTGTAATACTAGTCTAAAGCAGGGTTGGTTGTGTAATTTGGCCTACAATTACAATCCGAATAAAAGAAATCTATAGCATAAATTTCAAATTTATGCTATAGATTTCTAAAGAAGAATTTTCATTTTAAATAATTACTAAATGCCTATCATTAAATAAGGCATAAAAGGATGTGAACTCGAAATTTCTGAATAAAAATGGAGGCTAAAATCTAAAAAAATAACTTTTTCAAAAAAAGCGGACAGCAATCTAAAATAAAAACAACCCGTACAACTAGCAGCATTGCTCCCCTGTGATTTGAGTTGACAAACTTTATTTTAGACAATGTTGTGTTTTCATAGACGCTTTTCATGTAGTTTAAATATAGTATTTCTCATTAGAATAATTACATTTAAACATAAAAATATCCACTTGCAAACCTCCGACTTTTCAGGAAAACATACTTTGAACCGGAAAATTTCTTCGATTAACCCCTTGAGGGGCAAAGCACTTCTGCTACTAAAATGTTAAAATGATTGATTGACACCGGTATTTATAAACAATTTTATATGAAGCAATGTAAAAGCTTTTCTTCGAGTATATCATATGAAACAAAAGTTGATTCTTAAATTCTGGTGTCAATGCGGCATTTGAGAATTAAAATTAAGTGGTATATAACATATACCGGTGCCCTTCAAGGGGTTAAATGTATCATCTATTAAATACTCGTTTAAAAGTTATTGAATTTCATTCGTTGAATAAATTTCTAGTTCGAAGTACATTTCTTTGATTTAAAAAGCCGGAAGTTGGCATGTGTGATCATATAATACTAGAAGTGCTGGAATAAAAATATTTCACACCAGAATTTTGATTTAAAAGAATTTAACTTCACTATTTAACGGGTTTATTTTCCTTCTTTGCATCTTTTAAACTTATTTCATAATCAAATTTTTGGTTTAAACTGAAACTCATGTCTTTAATAGCCGTTAAAATAACGTCTCTGGGCTATTTAATTGTTTAATATTTTTGAAAAAAAAAAAACCTTTCAAATAATGCTTATTTTTTTCATGTCTTTACACCATTTTTATTCTTTTTTGTCAGTGTTTTATTAAAACAGAAATTTTTGCCTAGTTGAATCAGAAAAATGTTCGGATTAAACAGTGCAAAATTTATAAAAAAAAATTATAGTGGTGAGAACAATAAATTATGATTGGAATATAAATGCCCGTACCTGGTACAGCCAAATCATGTTTGGCAAAAGCATTTTGCCCGTATCACGTACGAGTAAATCAGGGGAGCGGTTAATTTTTTGTTTCTGATGTTTTTAAAGACAAAGATTCTTTTTCATACCATATATAATTCCAAAAACTTTGTTTTCTGAAGTCATTGTGCTTTAACAAAATGGATCTTCCCCTAATCTGGTGGATCCCCTGGTATCTTGTGATATTTGCGTATGAGGAGTACATATTTCAAAGTTTATGAGAAAATGGTTTCTTTGTTATTACATTTTCGAGAAGTTTTTAAAGCATAATAAGTAAAAGCTATTGTGCAAACAAAAAAAATCAGTTTGTTTATTAAAAGATTTCTTACCCCATTAACCCTTTAACGTTCATTGGTTTCTCTACGAAACCACAAAATTTTAATTCCTATATGCAACAACGACACCGGGATTTTAATAATGAAAAATTCATTTTATTATACATGTGAAAAATCACTTTTTCTTATTTACAAAAATATCTGTACGCAATTACCGGTGTCAATCATTTATTTCAATAGCTTAGCAATTAAAATGCTCTGAACGTCAAAGGGTTAACCCTTTCCGGCGCAAGCAAATTCTATTAGTAAAATGAGAAATTGTCGATTGACACCGGAATTTATAAAGGACTTGTCTAGATATTACGAATTCCTTAATTTAAGCTTTCATTATAAAAGCAAAATTACATTAAAATATTACTGGTGCCGTTTGAAAGTTTGGAATTAAAGTTAGGTGTTGCCGGCTCGGCAACACTGCGCAAGAAAGGGTTAATGCCCTGTGGCATATTTCTAAATCACTAGTTTTGTGGCAAAAAGTGCTTTTCGCGCAGGTCAATATGAAGATAAATATACACCATATTTCACAAGACAAATTCCTTGATAAAATAAGATAAAATTAATATGTAAATTAGTTTGTATAAGATAAATTTCTTTTTAATTTAACTGTAATTACTTTAAGTAGAGATAAGTATTTCATTTTAAAAGTATATTTCTCGAGTCTTCCAATTATTCTTTCTTCAATACAGTAGTGTAAAAATAAAAAATAAAAAAACTCGACTCTAGGAAATAATATCTGCATAGCTGCCAACTTTTACGCATTTTTGCTACCACTAAAATTGTATAGAGATTTTCCATTTGTTTAATCATAAGATTTCGACGGTTAAATAAGATAATATTTACTGTAAAATTTTTGTGGTAAAAAAATTCATAAAAGTTGGCAGCTATTGTATCTTGTATTTGGTGAAAATTTTTGAATTATCCTTTCTAAAAGTTTTCCTTTCATGAGGAGAAGCTGAATTTTTTTTTAAGGAAATTAAAATAGGCAGTAGTATTTTTCCACTACTTTTTTCTGTGAAGTTCTATTTTCCGTTTTTAAAAGATATAGTCTTAAGCATCTCAAAGTCTCAAATGATTTAAAAAATTTTATTCTTAAATTGGATATTTAAAACTGATTTGGTCACAGAAAATAAAACTAATATCGTTTATCGTCGTAGAATGGCAGAAAAATTACGATTGTAATGCAATTGATAATGGACTGATAATTATTTAGATGTAGCAAATCATATTTTTTAAGCCCAAAACGAAGCATTATCCCATAAATATGTATTCATTAGTAAGTAGTGCAATATAGTATACTTTATAAAATACACTTTAACCACTGAACTGATTTTTTTACATACAGTTAATTGAAAATATAGGAGAGAAACTATTTTTATTATTTACTCCAAACATTTCTACATTAAATAGTATGAAATTGTACAGAAAATATTTAGTGGTATCGTGGTACCCTTTGCTCGGTATACCTAATTTTAATTCCAAATTTGCAATCGACACCAATAATATTTTAATAAAATTTTGCTTTTACAACAAAAGCTTAAATTAAGGGTTTCTTAATTTCTCAAAAAGTTGATTCTAAATTCCTGTATCAGTCGATAATTTCTCTGTCATAATTTGCCTGGGCCGGAAAGGGTTAAATGTTGGATTAAGCAGACTCTTTTTGCTCGTACATTGTACATGCAAATCAGTTCAGTGATTAAATTAGTAAAATAAAAATTGATTTCGTAATAAAATACTTTGAATGATATTAAATAGAAATTTATTCAAAAACGTCATACTACACGACATGACTTTTTTTTTTTTATTAGGAATGACAGAGTTGGTGAAGCACTCTTTTGCTCTCAAAACAAATCGCGAAGAGTTTCATTTTTTTTTTCGTTACTGTTTTTTTCAGAAGCTAATAAATGAAAAGTAAATTGAGATAATACAGGATTCGTAAGTGTCCTGGAATTTCATGACCGGGAAATTCTTTGGAACCAGTATTTTCTTATAGAAAATCTATGATTAAATAAGACAAAATTTTGTGAGTCAGAACTATGCTTTTTTTTCTATAATGAAATGCTGGTATATCACCTCAAAAATTACAGTATCCCGTACGAGCCATGTAATATGATTAAAACAACTCAATGTCGCCTTTCCACAAAAATTGAAGCAACCTAATCTAAAAATAAAAGAAAAATACTTTCTAAAAATTTTCATAAAACTATGATCTAATTATGACTTTTAAAATGTTTTCTTTATCAACAAAATTCTATTGGAGACTAGCAGTTTTCACAATTAAATGAAAAATGTATATATATATAACAAAATATTTTACTAGCTACAGAGGGTTTTTTTATAATTTTATAGAAATTTTGAATTTTGCTATGATTTAAATGTAAAATAAAGTAAAATCGAAACAGAATTTAGTGATCGTCTGCTTCATTTGAAGTATTTTTTTTTTGTTATTGGGGACCAGCGACGCGTATACGTGCCGTAAAAGGCTTAGGGGGTTGTGCAAATGTAACTTTATCAGATTTTTTGCAATTTTGGACCCCCTTCCCCCATTCCAATATTATACATTATTTTATCTCTGAAAAAACGAGGAGCCATTATCGATGAACTGATATCTTTACTTCGTGATCGATATCGCTTTGTTTGATGCAATAGTCGATATTTTCTTTCTTGTCAAAATATTTCATTCATAAAGATTTATTCATTTCTTTAAAAAGCTAAAAATTGCAGCACAAATATTCAGATACACATACAGTTCCACGAAACAGCTTGATTATTTCTTTTTATTGATTTGAAGAAGCATATTACAAATTCTGCGCTTAAATATGGTGATTCCTAAGTTTTCGTTTCAGATATTAAACGAAAAATTTCTATTTAGAAAAAGGTATCCCATATTCCATGAAAATGCACGCATCTTGATTATTTCGCTTATTCTATCGTTTTTATAAGGCGGAAATTAGGTTGCATTTTTATCAAACATTTTATATTTTTACTTTTGTTTCTAATTATGATATTTAATGTAAAATTTCATTGCACAGAGTAATGTTTTTGAAACAGTGCTAAAAAAGGATTTAATTCCTGAAATAATCGATCTAGAAAGAATGTGTATAAATAATAACAAAAGAAGATTTTGATTACCTTTATGAAATTCTTTAATAATACCTAAAAAGAATTTTTTTTAATAGACAGTTTTTGTTATACTACATCAGGGTGCGAGAAACTTATCTATTCTACGAGGAATTTTTTTTTATATTGATGGAGAGAAATTTGCACACCTATAATTAACGTAAATATTTTGCTAACTCTCATAAAACTCCCCATGTTTAACATTTTACTAATACCTATTATGCATCAATAAGATAAATAAGTTAACTATATAATTTAATTGTTAGATGCATTACAATTTGTGATTGTTTCCGGATTTCTAGGAATCTTGGATTATAGGTAAGAATTTTCTATCATTGTTAAATACTTATTTAACTTAACCTTGTACTTTGATAATGGTTTCCCCTTAAAAAATGTTAAATTAATAATTTTTAGTAATTCAAATTTTAATTATATTGCGTTATGTTATTTCGAAGACAAGATTCTATGAGAAGCAGTCATTAATGCACATTTCTGCTGCTTAAAAATATGAAAAAACACATAATGCCATAAATCTGATACTTAGACAATTTAAAACACAAACATGAAATCGATTTACAAACAGCACGAACAAATAACACTGATATATATATTAATATCTTGAAAATATCTCAATGGATATTGGCATTGAGTTAATCAAATATTAATAACCATCTTCAACATATTGACATTATCAGTAACTCTTTTTTTTGCATAATACCTTATTCAACTTGAGATTTTTCTCGTTTTATTTAAATATGCACTTCATAAAAAAAAATAATCAACTTCGATCTATTTGGCTGGAAATGGTCTCAATAAACTAACATCTCATAATTCTTCCTGAATACTAAATACATATATTCCACAAGCAGAAAAGGGAATATTTAAGTTGTACATTTCTTTAAAGAGTTTGCAAGCAGCGAGACGCGATTTAGTGGGATTCACATGAGACTGTATAGACAGGAAATCGGGTTTCGGCTAGGACATCGTAAAGCCTCTCATGGGACAGTCCTTTTTCAGTGGTTTTCACATAAGAACTTTCTACAACACTGACTGCTTTTTAGCTGAAGATTGTCACCTCCTTAACTGTATAATTCATTCTGCACATACGAGTCCTTTCCTATGCTTTTCCCTTTTTGTCAAACTGAAATATACCTGCTTCCCCCTTCCGGCCCTTTGTGGATGATTTTGTGTGATAAGATATTTTAACCTTCTGTTCTTAAAACTTGTGACCTGATGTGGTTCTCAACACTTTTTATTAGCATCGTGGATTGAATGACTTGAGAAACTATCTTCTGTTTATAGTGTGATAAATTGGTTTGTCATTTGAATGTCCAGCCATAAATTTAAGTGTCCTTTCATAAAGTTCGTGAATGGTTCCTTCAAAATTCCTTCAAAGTGTCATATGTTGCCTTTATTGTCCTTTTTGTTAGTTACATTTTTAGATGATATTGCTTGGTTTTGATGATAGAAGTTTTTAACCTCATCATCCATAAATGCCACCAGTTTTATTTTATAGAAATAATAATATCATTTATATTTTTTCGGCGCCATTCAGCAATTATTTTTAATATAAGAAATTTTTTAAGTGATTGTTGCTTTTCACGGCGGTTGTAACAAAATTAGATAAAATTATTTACATAACAAATAACTCTTACTTGGTCTATAAAGACCTCCTTTCAATAAATTTAAAATAGTGCAATTTCGAGATTCTTTCGCAGTGTTCCTATTCCAGTGGGCTACATTTTTAAAATTTAGATTTTTTGATTGGCACCCCTTTTCTGAATTATGAAAATTCTAATTGATTTAGCTTGAATTAAAAAGTTATTAAGTAAGGGTTTTTTGGATGTTAAAACAGTGGTGCTAATTAAGAAACCTTAACTCGTTGACTACCGACTTCAAGATAACTCGTAGTTGCGTTCCTTTCACAAGTAGCCAACTACGAGTTATCTCGTAGTCAGCAGTCAACGTGCTAATTCGATTTTTTCTAAACCGAAACACTTTCAAAAAAGCGAAACACATCCTTTTACCCTTTCCGGCACACTGTGCCCGGTCTGGGATACCTAATTTTAATTCCAAACTTGCAAACGGCACCAATAATATTTTAGTAAAATTTTGCTTAAATTAAGGAGTTCATATAATCGGAAAAATTCGTTTGTGAATTCAGGTGTTAGTCGATAATTTCTCAGTTTACTAACAGATTTTATCCGTTCCGGAAAGGGTTAACAGCACTTCCAAGAGAAATGAACTTTAGTATTTATGTTAGAAAAATACTGGTGGGAATTTTTATTAATATAATGTGATTAACCCATTCGTGCTTAGCATCTTTTGCGTAAATTTTATTCGGTTGGCACCACTATTTTTATAAGATTTAAGTTTAGTTCATTAATCACGAAAATGCATCATTTGAATAAAATAATTGTTGCTTTTCTTTTTTACCGGTGTCAAAAACAGTGCTAAATGCACCTTTTGAAACGTCCCTAAAAAGGGACGCTAGGTACTAATGGGTTAAATCAAATTGTCATTTTAGGCCAGATTTCTGGAAATTGCCATGGCAGTCAACGTGTTAAAAAATAGCCTGGTGTTACCACTGTTCTTTTACAGAAATAACCGGATAGGTACGATGCTTAAAGACGGTAAGGCACTCAACTCTAGTTTCGCCTAAAGAGTTATTCTCTGGAAAACATAAACCTCAGTTACAAAAAATAAATTCAATAAAAATCTTATATAATAAAACCTGTTGTTTTATCTCACATTATTCCACAATACGAATCTGGCAGCAATTTCGGGATAATCTCAATCTGGTCACATTTAGAAGATGAACACAACACGGTTGTGATGTAAGCCATACTACAGATCGAATGTGATGTTAAAAATTTTGATATTTATGTGAATGTTTTCATGAAATCGTTTTTGAAGTGTCATTTTTAAGTGCGTTCGTAATTATGTAAATATGTAGCACCTAGAGTCGTCATTCAATCCGTCCGTCTGCCCGCATATAACAACGCAAAAACTTCCCAACCGAATCGTTTGAAATTTAATTTTTTAATTTACTACATAATTTTGTAGAGTCATTTCAAATTTGATGAAAATCGTATATATATTTCATATACTGGGACAATCAAAAATATCTCGCTACATTACGATAAATGGGAAAAATATTTTAAAGTGCTGTTCAACACTTTCCGGAACGGGGAAATTCTGTTAGTAAAATGAGAAAGTATCGACTGACACCGGAATTTAGAAACGACTTTTTGCGAAATTAAGAGCCCCTTAATTTAAGCTTCCACAGTAAAGCCGAAATTTGACTATCATATTACTGGTGCCGTTTGCAACTTTGGAATTAAAGTTAGGTATTTCGGACTGGGTACAGTGTGCCGGAAAGGGTTAATGATGTTACAATCTTTTGAACTTAATACAATTCATATGCATCTATGAAATATGTACTAAAATATACATTCTGTACAATATGGGGTGCAAAAAATATTTTTCCTAATATACAGGGCCGCACAAAAGTATTCCATTACATAATGGTGTAGGGGGAAGTATTGTTTGGGGTGCGTTTTAATTATATTAAAATATTTCATATTTTATAAAACATATAGTATATGCACCGAAGAGCCATTATATTATGATCATCAGTTTAATATGACTTTGGACTACTTTTCACCATCAAAATCAACAATACCCGACCGGATATCAACTCGACAAATTTCATGTAGGTAATATGAAGTATCTAGTACCAAGCGCTCATCAAGTGGTCCTGCGATTCTTGCACATTGCGAGAGAGTAGAGTGGTTTCACGAATCGGAGATTTCCAGGTGAAACCACAAATGTTCTATTGGATTTATATCAAGTGAATTTAGACGTCAGGACATGACTTGAAATTTACTAGAATCCTCCACGAACGATTCGACTTACATGACATGCTCAGTGGTCGCAGCGTCAATAAAATTTTCGCACTTTTCTACCAACACTTTAAATCAAAAGTCTTCATGTCAGATTCTCTTAACATCTACAATGAAATTCTGCATTAAAAGTTACCGTTTTAAAATTGTGTTAGGAAATTGTGAAAATTTTAGGGACACTGCGACTCCTGTATGCTGCATTATCCTGTTACCGTAATTTCCGGCGTATAATCCACGGATCAAACAATTCTTTTTCGACACCGACATTTTTTTTTGTTATCGAAACCAAATACATTCCGCGATCTAAAAAGTTACATTTTATTTAAAAATTATTCTGGGTAGAAGAAGAATTGTTTGATCCGCGGATTATAGGCCGGAAATTACGGTAGTCAAAGATATCACTGGCCGGAAGCATTGTTGTCATGAATGGAGACGGGTCTGGAACGATGTTCAAATAGAGCACTGATGTAAAGGAATTGTTCTGTAGGGATTATGCGTCCTGATGTGCTGTACTGCTGTATACAAAAATCGTTCATTCGATAATATAGCCACCATAGGCTTGTCACCGACCAACTGCACATTCGGGAGCGAGGGTTTCCGTTAGAGTTCGACGCATCTGAACGCGACCGTCGATGTGATATACCGAGAAACGTGATTCGCCGGACCATGCAACTTTCTTCCATTGTTCTATGGTCCGATTACGATGTTCATCGGCCCGTTGCAGGCGCTGCTGGCGATGACGTGCTCTCGGAACGATCACAGTTTGCCGGCTGTATAGGCCCATACAGAACAGTGCACTCTGCACTGTAAGTTGAGAAACACTGCCCGGATCACCACTGCTGTTGGATTATAGCTGTTGGTGATTTCGACTGTTGCATCTGTTCGGTCGAGACGAATATTGCTCAACTCTGTAATTGATGCTGGAAAACACATCGCTGGCTGGAGACTTGTCATTTCACCATTTATACACCACTTTCAATGAGTGCGCAAAACGATTACAGTTAAACAGCCCACCAAACGAGCCGTTTCCGATATCGACGTTTCCAGTCATCAAGCCATAACGATTTAACCTTTATTAAAGTCTGATAAATATGTTGTTTTTCCCATAATATCCCTAATCACGCTATGTACTCAGCTTTATGTATTTCAAAATCAGCTGTTCTTGCGTCGTGTTTTTGTTTCTGGCCAAGCTCGTTGTTATAAATGGAGGGTGGTCATAATGTAGCGGCTCCTCGGTCTATATTAAAAAAGCATCTCAACGCAGAGAAAAATGTTAGCTATTTCTTTAAATTATCAATTACATTTTTTATGATTTAAAAGTTATAAAATTATTATCCACTATCATTAAAGAGCTTGACACAAAGTTTTGAATGGATTGCAATTATTATAATCTGAAATATCAAATATCAGGAAGCAAATGTGGCTTTTAAGTGTACAGTATTCTGCAATATTTAGAAGCCTTTCTCATAACTACTCGACGTCTCTATTTAAACAATAAAATGTTTAATGAAATGAGAAATTTACAATTTCATGTTTTCGGATTAAAAAGATTTATTTATTGTACAATACATATTTTTTAATTTATTTTAAGTGCATGCATGCACTGACACATTAAGAGAAATTCGTGAAGTTCTGTAATTTTAAAGCTTTATATTTTTTTAAATGATTTCTTTTATCTCAACAAATTTAAATTATTTCGCACGAAATATCAGGTTCGACAACACATGTGCTGGTAAAACGTGAAACGCCCATTTAGTCTGATCGATTCTTTCGTTTGCCACATGGAATGCGAGCCTTGCAAAAATATTTTAAATTTAAAAAAAGAATGGTAATACTTTTTCCGGTATAGGCTGATTTTTTTTTTTTTTTTTTTTTTTTTTTTTTTTTGCATTTTGAGAAAAAATCAATTTTAGTGTAAATTACTTTATGTTACTACGTCATCTGGGTTCGTACATCCAACATTTTAAGTATCTTAGCACCAGAAATTTCCAAAAGTTATAGTCTTTACATATGCAGATAGATTTCTTTTACTTTACATAAGGCAAAGATTGCTTTATGAAAATTCTAAGAACACAAATCAATTGAAAATGAGAAGAATAAACTGCACTCACGTCAGCGTCCAGTTATGTGAAGTTATGATCTATTACTTTCATTGTAATAATCAGGAAAATTTTATTACATTGATTTTAATAGAGTTTGTAGAGTTTTGCGAATCAAAAATAACTGATTACTATTCAGAAATAGTTCTACCAGAAAAAAAAAGAATAATTTTGGAGCTATATGATGTAAACTGTATACATATTCATCTTTGTAAATCGCAGGATTAATTATACCAAATAATAAGCGCCTCTTTATCTCTCTGCTTTGATACAACGAAATATGTTTTTTTAAACAAAACATAACATATCAAACTGTAAAAATCAAATTTACTGAAGATAGTCACGTATAATTATTATTCTGTATTAATGTGATAATGAAGATTTTGTTTTGATATTTGATAATTTTGTAAATAAAATATATTTTCTAAAATGATTTGATGATGATTAAATCAATGTTTAAATTTTTTAAAAAATATTATTAATCCTTTATGCCGCACTGTGTTCAGTCTAGGATACTTAATGTTATTTCCAAACTTGCAACCGGCATCAGTACTACTAATAAAATTTTGCTTTTACGATAAAAGGTTAAATTAGGGAATTCAAAATATTTAAAAAATTCGTTTGTGAATTCCGGTGTCAGTCGATAATTTTTCATTTTAATGAGATACTTTGCCCATGACAGAAAGGGTTAAAATGATTAAATTTTTAACCCTTCAACTTCATGATTAAAAATAAAAAGTAAAGTTATAAAATTTTGTTTAAGTAAAATGCAGATGGAATTTTGGTTTCGAAATGTCAGCGCGAGTAAATTATTCGAAGAATGTATAGAACTTTCCTCTTTAGAAAATTCCGAGTAGTACGCCATCGCTGTTTCAAATTATTAATTTTTTCTTCAATATTTAAAAAGTAGTCTTAGCAATCGCTTTATTTTATTGTAGACTTTCTAACTATTTCTGTGATTAAATAATGCGAAATAGTCAAGTATGTTGATTGAAGTGTACATACACTGAGTATAAATGCGATTTTTTAGTTCTTTGCGTAAAAGGAACTACCGTAATTTCCGGCGTATAATCCGCGAATCAAACAATTATTTTTGGATACAGAAATATTATTTAGTGATTGAAAACAAATATTTATAGCGATCTGATAAGTTACATTTCTTTAAAAAAAAAATTCTGGGTCTAAAAATAATTGTTTGATCCGCGGATTATACGCAGGAAATTACGGGACATGAAACCAATTTCTTGCCTCTGAATTGATAAAGAAAGAGAAATATTACGTTATGCAAACTGATATTGCCATGAGGCAAAACCATCAGTAGGCTGGAACCATTTTATTACTCTCTATTTTTAATCATTTTGCGTAAAACCCTTTTACGTCTGCCCTCCTAAAGCAGATCTGCCACAAGCGACTATTTTTATATTTCTTTCCACCAGTGTTCTCGCTGACATTTGACCAACGTTAGTAATTTGGCTAATTAAAAATAAAAAACATTCGCCAAATTCAAAAAGTATTAGCAAAATAGATTTTCCCTGCAGCAGTAAAAAAAAAAAAAAAAAAAATAAAAAAAAAAAAAAAAAAAATAAAGCATCTTTAATCCTTTAATGTACTTCTTTTTTATTCAACATGTTCTAAAATAACCTCGTTACACATATATTAAAAATATGTATTGATTAAAAATATGTATATATGCATACATATGAAAAATGAGAAAGAAAGGAAAGAAAAAGCGAAAAATGAGCACTAGCAATTTGGCGAATCTAATTGCACGTTTACTCGCCAAGTGGAGAATTTAGTCGTAATTTGGCGCAATGGCGAGCGACAGCGAGAACCCTGCTTTCGACCCAGTACTTTTCTAACAAAAATCTTGAAGTGTATTTTTCTTTCAAATGTTGGCAAAGTGTCTGTTCAGGATTTCTGTTTATAGAAAGTGGTGACAGTTAGAATTAAGAAATAGTCTCCCTGCTAATAGCAATATGCTTCTTTACATTCACCGTAAGCTTGTCTTTATTTTTAAAATTACTGTTTACTATGGCTGTTAACCGCCTCTTGAATCCTAGGCAATAATACTGACACATAGTCGGTTATATATCAGCTTTTATTGAAGCTCATGAATTTAAATACCAGTATTTTATAAAAAAAAATATTCTACGTTTTTAAAGAAGTTAGATAAGTAGCGGTTGCCGTATATATGATTAATTTTATTGTTTTTACCAATATCCATAATCAATTGTCTTCATAATAACTTTCTGTAAAAATTGTTACAAAATTAGAAAAGTGGGAATTTTTTTTTTTTTCTTTTTTTTGAAATTTTAGTAGCAATCATAAAATTTTCCCTATACGCCGCGAGGTTATCATAAGACAAAGAATAATTTCATTAATTACAGTTACTAAAAGATAAAGACGTACAAACACTAAAAAAATTATCAATGACAGCTGTCATTTTCATGTGACGAACTAATCTTGTTATCAAGGAAAGTTGGCATGTAGAAATGATAGTAAGTGTCTTTCAATTTACTGTTATACTTTACGTTTCAGAATTTTGTAAAAAATATAGTAATAAGGAAATAATAAACACTTAACATATTTAAAAAATCCTTTTTAGCAATATCCCTCGTAAATGGAAAATAAATTCAAATTACCATGTACATCCTTCTACGAGGGCAATTCGGAAAGAAACTTCCGTTAATGAATTAAAAAAAAAAAAAACTCATGAAAGGATACGTTTTTTAGCTCACAGGCTATCATAGCCTGAGAGCTTATGTGCCCGCCCGTTCTGTATGTACGTTCGTATGTTCGTGCGTAACGCGATAACTCATGATAAAAATATCGGATCCACTTGAAATTTTTTATATAGGTATATCCTGATAAGGCGCTTCCCTGATTAGTTTTTGGTGTTCATTCGAAATGTATAAGAGGGGGAACGGGGGGCTCATGCCCCTCCCCTTAATTGATTTAATGGGTTTTTCATGCAGAATTAACAGTTTTCGTTCAAAAATTTAGATATAGGATCATTTTGATGAGGCAATTTCGTGACTATTATTAGGTGTTCATTAAATAAGTATAAACAGGGGGAATGGTTTTTTAATGCCCCTCCCCTTAATTGACATAAAAGGGTTTTTCAAGCAAAAATGTCAGATTTCGTTCAGATCTTTGAATAGTTTTGGAAGTTTATTGGTTAAGTATAAAAGAGGGGGATAGCTCCTCCTAAATTATATAAATGTTAAATGGGTTTTTATTAAGAATTATCCGATTTGCTCTGAATTTTGGATATAGATTTTTTATATGATAAAGCATGTTCTTGATAGTTTAGGAGGTTTAATGATTAAGTATAAAAAAGAGGAAAGGAGAGAGCTGTTTCCCTTTCTTAATTTTTTTTCCAAACGGAATTAACCCTTGAAAATATAAGGCTGTAATGTACAATTAGTATGCGTAGCCTGTGAGCTCCATGCCATCAGTATAACTGGGCAATATTCTTTTTTATTATTAGTCACGTTTGAAAGGCGCATTCTTCAGCTACTTTTGCGCCAATTCGAAGGGCAAGTGTTCAATCATCCCTCCTACAGCCCCGACTTGGTTCCTTCTGATTTTTTATCTGTTCAAGGAAATGAAGAAGTGGCTTGGAGCACAGCACTTCGCTGACGATGTGGATTTTTATTGGATCAGCTGAGTTTTATTCAGAAGGGATTGGTAAGTTGGTAATAAAACGGTATGAGAAGTGCATGAATGCACATGGTGACTGTGTTTAAAAATAGAAGACAGCTTACCTTTGAGATGTAAATAAAAAAATTGTTGAAAGTAGGCGTGTTTTTCATTTATACAAGAAAACGAAAATTGGTTTCCGAATTGCTCTCGTAATATTTTACTTGACCTGCTATTTTTTTAAAAAACATTTTTGGTAGTACATTTATCAGCAAGTTATATGGAAAAATATGTTGAAATTCTTTGGATTGAAAAAGTGGTGCGAGTTGAATTTAAAAATAAGCGCAGTTGAAGAGGCGGCCGGCAGAAGTCTGTGACGATGGAATTTTAAAGCTGATTTACCGTTATGATAATTGTTTTAATTAATACGACAATTATGTTGAGAAGCAGCTGAAGAACGTGTCTTTCATACGTAAATAATAAAACATGTTTCATTTCATTAGTATTTTTTTAATTCATAAACGGAGGTTACTCTCTGAATTGCCCTGCTATAAAATCTATCGTAGAGAATCCACATACCTAATAATATGCAGAGAATTAATTCAGTCTAAATCCGCTTCCACTAGGAAGTGCACTTCAAAGAATAATTTCTCTGTAATAGAATCTTTTCCTTTAAACTATAAATCTCATGTATATGAATTCCCTGTTCTATATTAAATAATTGAGTTTACAATGGAGTTCGAAGGATATCAATTTCAAGTCATAAAACAAGAGACGAACATAAGCTCGAAACCGCAGTTTTCGATCTGTGACTTATGCTATGTTGTAGCTATATACTCCAGTGCATAAAACTTAAACTTTAGTTCACATCGATGTCATTTATAAAATAAGTTTTTCATATAAATCTGACCAATAACATCTTTTCACTTTTCCTCGAGTGTCAGAGAGACGTCAGCTTTCAAAAGAAACTAACAGGACCCAGGAACATAGCTAAAAATGAATAAGGGGGGGGGGGGCGCTCTGATTTTCTACTACTCTCTCTCTGATGTCAGATGAAAAAAACCCTAATAATATAAATCCTTAAATTGGTCAAAAATACGAAATTTCCTCTTATTTAATCCACTTTAAAATGAAAATTTCAAGTTCGAGGAATGGGGTTTGAGTTAACAGTTTTCTATTTACTAGCCTTACCGCCAAATTATTATGTCTACTGGAAAAACATTGAAATGAAGGTTTAATTTAATTAAGGTTAATTTAAAAAAAGTCCAGTCGTTTATTAGAATAGTATCTCTACATTTCCTTTAACTTGCATTTTAGTCTTTCGATAATTAATTAAGCTACAACCAAATATTGAAACCATCTAATATTACTACAAATACCTACTAAAGAAGTGGAGTTAAAAAGAATAAATCCAAATAAAATTAAGTTAACTTCTCACTATCGAAAATTTTCGTTTACTTTTCGTTAATGGTCGCACATTCTTATGCTAAATTCATAAAAGATAAAGTTAATTTGCAATGGTTTTTTTAAATATGCAACAATTTGGGAAGTAGGATGATCATTGGCTATTCGTAAAAGAGAATAAAAACAGTTTTTATTTCGAACTTGAAATGAAAAAGTAAATAACAAATAATAAAAAAGTGACAAATTAAATAATGTCATAATTTTATATATTAATATTATAAAATATACTAAAATCATGTTTTTAAATTAAGCTTTTACAAAATATTCAATAAAATTTATACTATCGGTTCCACTTTACATTTAATAATTCTTTTGGTTCTTATTTAGCTTTAACAATGTTGTTTTTTATTATGCGACAGAATTTGTATTTAATATAATTGATTACTTCTCTACCAGAAAGTTTATTAGAAAATAACTTGGCATGGTGAACATGGTATCTGCGTAGTTCTTCAGAGCTAAAGTTTAAAACATCTGGAATCGACAGTTAGATTCCAGGAAAATGCTTACATTGAAATATTGTTCATCCTTATTGCATATTTCGAGTGAAAAAGAAGAGTTATTGCTGGTACACATTTCCTTTTACTGAGAATGTGACATCTTGTTTATATCGTTTTCTGCTTAAAAAATATTAATCGTTATGTACAGTAGAGATGTGTGGGGTTATTAACCAGAAAACGAATGTAAAAAAATATACAACCTTTAAAACCTCTGAGCTGAATAAGGTAGCGGCTTTGAATTTAGTTCTATTAAAAAAAAAAAAAAAAAAAAAACCATTTTATTAAGTGTTTGAAAAAGTCTGACCGCCAGTCGGGAACCTCCCACTACTAAATATTATTTTGTTATATTTTCCGCAAATATTTTTGAAAAAGTGCTAATGTAATTAAAGCGGAGAAAAGTAATTAAATTTAGTGGTGAGAAATTGCTGGCTTGTGCCGAGATTTTTATACCCCTTCTATTATATAGATTATTGAAAATCAGCAGGTGAGTACTAGAAAATTCGCTATTTGAAGGTTCGTTATGGAGATGGTATACCGTATTCAGAGTGAAAACAAAAAATGTAAAATTACAATTCGTCAGTTGAAAAAAAATATTAAAATATATTTACGTTTCCACAGTAATTTATCACATTGTTGATCAACAATTTCCTATGGTATGTGTATTTCGAGACATTAGAAGCCCCGCCTTCTTTTGGAACTATGTTGCTTTGGTAGGATTTTCGATTTTATCTATCAACAAACATTTCCAAAGTGTCTGGAGTTTTATTCGAAATTTGTATAGCCTAACATGGCAGACTATTCAATGTGAAGACGTAGTATCTTGCAAATTGTATTGTAGCAACTTGTTAATATTTTTTAAAGAAATATTACATAAGCGGAACTAAGGATCACGCAGTTGTCTAAAGACAACTGCGCATTGTTACAGAAACGAGAGTATAATCGCGAACAGCCAGCCATTTAGAGTACACGTTAAATGAGAGTACAGGTAATTAATCGTCATATTAATATTTAGTTGTTTAATTAATCAATTTACAAAACAAACAAAAATTAAATACCTTCATTTTTTTTATTAAAAGTTGTTTTCCACCAAAAATTTTAATACTGCAATTTGATTATTACTCAGTTACAAAGTTTGTTGTCTGAAATGCGCAAACTCAGTCTTTAACCCCTTAACTGATTTATTTGTCCGTATGCCTACAACAAGCAAGACGAATTTGCTTATTGCATCATTTAAAGCTTTTCGACACCACAATTTTTTAAAAATAATTTCATACTGCTTAAAGGCGGAAATGCTTAGACTAAATGTTACAAATATTTTGTTTAAAAATAGTGGTGTGAATCCGTTATTTTCAATTTATAGAACGGAAAAGAAAGAACCAGTTAAGAGGTTAAAAAGAAAAAATGTAAGGAAGGTAATTTTTTATATGCATTTTCATTCTTTTATTGTTGATTAACCTCTTCGCGACGGGGCCCTTTTACAGAATTTTTAATGTTTTTCCACCGGTTTTCAAAAACAGAAATGTGTGTCGTATTAAATCGAGAAAATGATTCGATTAAATTAAGGCAAAATTCTCAGTTAAATTTTACTGGTGGGGATAATTTGGGATTCTTAAGCCTTTTTGCTGGCCACCAGTGGTATGCGCTTAAAAAGTGCGAGTTGTTAATGTGTTAACCCTTTTCAGCACACTGCCCCGGTCTGGGATACCTAATTTTAATTCCAAACTTGCAAAATAAAAGCTTAAATCAAATAATTCAAAATATCTAAGAAATTCGCTTGTGAGTTCCTGTGACATTCGATCATGTCTCATTTTACTAACAGATTTTGTCTGTGCCGGAAAAGGTTAACTTATAAATAGCAGAGTGTGGCTGCTATGTATAAACAAATGCTAAAAGAAGACAGATAAAAAAGCAATTTATTGCTTATTTTTAATGATATTTGAGAAAATACCAAGATTTATTTTCACACTACGGTGTCATATATCTTTTTTTTCCACATTTCATGTCCTTTTTTTTCTTCATTATATCATTTCTATTCAGTAAGTTCTTTATGAAAACCATTTGATTTGCATGAAATTGTTAACCTAAATCACATTTGCCAACTTTGGGCGCGACTTTTGCTAAATCCGAGTTAATTTAAGCAGGGTAAATATGCTTCAATCAGAATTTATTTTTTAAGAAATTATGTCAAGCAAGTTAATGTAGGAAATTTGAATTCATTAATTCGAAAGTATTTTCTGATTAGAAACCTGTTTAACCCTTTCCGGCACACTGTGCCCGGTCTGGGATACCTAATTTTAATTCCAAACTTGCAAATGGCATCAGTAATATTTTAGTAAAATTTTGCTTTTACAATAAAAGCCTCAATTAAGGAATTCAAAATATCTAAAAAATTCGTTTGTGAATTCCGGTGTCAGTCGATAATTTGTCATTTTAGTACAGATTTTGCCCGTGCCGGAAAGGGTTAACCTGGTTTAGTCCCACTCCCATTTTGCAGAAGTTATGTTGAAAGTTGACAAGTATTCTAAAGCTAACTTTAGAAATTATTTCAGGGTTGAAACGAATTTGTATTTTTCTTAATCAACTTTATCATTATTCTGAAATGCTTTCTTAAATATCTTTTACTAGAAAATTGATATTTTAACTTTTTTAATTAGCATGACTATATAACAAATTCTAAGGTATGCAAGCTGATAAGTGTAGCTCTATTAAAAAACACAAGTTTGCAAATGGATGGATTTTTGTATTTATTAAATTTAATAGTAAAGTAATAATGGAATAAATTAGTATTAATATTATATTTATTATTAGCATTTTTATTGCAACTCAAATGCTGTTTAAATATTTGTTTACATTGGATTATTTTATAATTTAAATTTAACATTATAGAAATATGCACTGTTGTTGGAAATATATGCAAGAAAATACAAAATTGCATAAACATTTGTTTTATAGCTTTTAATTTGAGGAAATAAAGGAACATCAATAAAAGTTGAACATTAATCGGATGTAGCAATCCTAACACTTCTTTCTATTTCATACATGTTAATATTTCTAAATCATATGCTATGCAAAAATTAAATGCAATTTATGCCCATCACGAGTATTCAAAAGATTTGAAATTCCGAGCATCAGTTCTTGAGATATGACTGTCACTAAAATTGTGTAAATACTACAAAATTCAGCATAGAAGTTCCACTTGGAAGGTGATTGACCCTAAAATGTAAACAAAACCAATTCATGTCAAGGATTAACAGAATCTGAAGTTTGATGAAATTCTTATATTAATTCCTCAGATAGAGCTGTTACAAAAAACAGCAACAAATTCAGAATAACAGCACCACCGGTGGAGAGTTATTTACAACAAAACATAAACAGCATCAATTCATTTCAAGATCAAATCTAAAATTTGGTGGAAATACGTGTATTCATTCGAGGTCAATCTGTAACAGAAATCTTTAAAAATGCAGTACAGAAGCGCTATCTATTGGGCGATTTACACTAAAACGTAAAAAACTTAAATTCATGTCAAGAACTAACAAAGTGTGAAATTTGGTGAAATGCCATGCATCAATTCTGAAGATAGTGCTTATTCGAAAATCACACAAATGCAACGTAGAAGCGCCATCTATTGAGCGATTTACAACAAAATATAAGAAACGTCATTTCATGTCAAGGACTATCCCAATATGAAATTTCATGAGAATTCGGGCATTAATTCTGGAGACGGAGACATTGCGGAAATCTTAAATAAGGCTGCATAACAGCGACACTTATAGAACAATTTTCACCAAAACGTAAAAAAAAACATCAATTCATGTCAAGGAATAACTGAATCTGAAGTTTCATGAAAATTCGGGAAATAATTCTGGAGATTGGGCGATTGTGGAAATCTTAAATGAGCTTGCATAGCAGCGCCACCTATTGAACAATTTACACTAAAGCGCTAACAAACATCAATTCATGTCAAGGACTAACTAAATCTGAAGCCTGTTGATATTCCATTCATTAATTCTGGAGATAGAGCTATTGCGAAAATTGCACAAAAAGCAGCATAGAAGGCGATTACACTAAGCACAGAAACTAATGAGCACCAATTTATATCAAGGACTAACTGAATATAATTTTTTTATCAATTCCGTACATTAGTTCTTGAGATGGAGCACCCACAAAATTTTTGTGACATACTAACAGACAGTCTCACAGACTCACAGACAAGCATTTTGTAACTTTTTTTGTCTCCTAGGTTTCAAACGTGTAATTCCTTCGAAAAATGGAATTCGATAATTTTCATGAATCCATTAACTTACTTCTTCTAAAGATTGAAGAAAGTAAAAATAAAAGAAAAAAATGTATAAAAATTACACCTTTTTTATTACGTTTGAACTGTTCAATTTCTATGACAGATTTTAAGACAAGTTTTACTTTACTGTTAAGGAAATAAAGTGAAATACTAGTATTATCTTATTCAAAATGTTTTTCTGATTCATAGAATATTGCTATTAAATACAACAACATTTTCCGGTCAAAATTACAAGTAAAGAAAAAGATGAACACATAAAAGTTCAGTTGCTTTCGATTTCATATACAATTAACTACTACCGGAAAAAATATAATGGAGATTTTTTAAGTAAAATCATTTTCATTTATTCAGTGCCCAGTAAATTGATGACGTCCATATGTCACGTTGTCCAAGTTACTTTGAGATGTAACTCGGAAGTGAAAGAAAGGGAAGGACGGGGTTACAAATTTGAAAGTTCGGCTGCGTTCGATCCTAAACCTAATTTTTCCTGTGAAGTGTCCGGAAGGTAATAAGGAGGTCCAACGAGAGCATTCAGAAATATATTTCATAGGTACTTGTCCAATAACATCTAGTTCTAATGTATACAGGTGTTTACTTTTCAAGCGATTGTTTGTTTACCTGTGTCTTTAATCTCACGAGAGTCGGTGGTATAGCTATGAAACCACTTAAACTTAAGCCACAGTGACTCCAGAACTTGGGTAAAAAAAAGTTTGTTTATTATTCGTGTAAAATTCAGCTTTTTCCTATTTATAAATACATTTATTTTCAAATTCCGGTCTCATTCATTATTTTCTACAGTTTAGCAACTATGCCGCAAAGTTTCAAAAAAAAAAAAAAAAAAACATAAAATCAGACTTTCCTGCACTTAAAGAATACTTTTTTTAAAATTAAAACCGGATTGTTGTAACTTTTTATTATTTTGTTATTTAACCCTTTCAGTGGCAAACCTCGTCCATTGTTTATATGCGGAAATAAGCTATTGACACCGCACTTTACGTACAAATTTATTAAAATTTTTAAAAAAGGGCAGTTTTTTTCCCTTTTTCTATTTCCCAAATGTAATAAAAAGGAAAAAAGTCTATAACCTTACTGGTAAGTTTGCGGAATTTGAGAATTTAAATTTAGTGGTTTCATAAACATATTCCCCGCTTTTGAAATAATTAAATCAGGGCTGTCCAACTTGGCGCCCGAGAAACACCGGGAAAACTTTACAGAAGTTTTTGTCTAATTACATCTCCAAATATCCCCGATTCAATATGATATTGATTTCTGTAAGAATTTTCTGGTATCCCGCGGGCGCCAGGTTGGACAGCCCTGTATTAAATAATTAATTTTTTCCCCATAATTCTTTCCAATTATAACAATGCAAAAAGATTTTGAAAAATTCACAATCTCGCAAAATTGATTAAGTTAATTGAATCACCGAACCTTCAGGTGAAAGTGCGTTTTTATATATGAGTCACATGAATTTACAGGAATATATAATTAGATTATAAAGATATTAACCCTTTCAGGGTCGCCGTTTGCTGTCTGCAAACGGTTAATTTTAATACTTCAATTGCCAACTGGTACCAATAATTTTTAGTACAGTTTTGATTTCACAATAAACGTGAAGAAACGGTTTTTTATTATTTTCAATGAAATTCGTTCGTAAATTGTGGTGGAAATTAATTATTTGAATATTTTTGAAGCATATTTTATCTTGCTCCTGAAAGGGTTAAACAAAATGCTGTACAGACTCTAAAACATCAGTTGGATCAAAGAAATGTAATAAAGTTATTTCTAAAAATACAATGCTAATTAAGAGCCATTATTTTGAAATTCAGACAAAAAAAGTAATGTTTTGATAGTTCTATTTTTTATTTGCCTTGGTATTTTTTTTTACGTTGAAGAAAATTATATTTAATAAATAATGCGTAATTTTGAAGCCCTGAAAAAATTTCCTCTTTCCTATAGAAAATCTTACAGTACAATGCTGTGAATGCCATTTTTCATGAAAAATTAAATGCTGATATGTTTGGAGTGCTATATCTCTTGTAAGCAACAACATCCCAAAATTCTTTTGGCATAAACTATTGGTGTAGCGCTACCTGCTTTTTAAAATTTATTTGTTTCCATGGGACATTGTCACTTTTTATTGTTATGTTGACTCAAAGTACAGTCAAAATGACGTATTTGTCTATTTTATGCTAAATAATGTAGTACTGCGCAGCTATTGTTCCTGTTAGTACATATAAACTGTTTAATATTCAAAATTTTCAAAATCTGCAACATCTAAAATAGTATTATTTCAAAAAAGCGCCACAATTGAATTAAAAAAAATGTATCATCTAATGGTTAAACAAATATATAAAAACATGGAAAAGAAAAAGAAATGGTGCCCCGTGATATTTTTTGGACAAATAATGAAATGGTACAAAAAATCAATGCCCATGATCATATTTTTCCTCCAAGAGAAAATGAAACATCCCATTTCTATTTAAGAAGGGGCAAAAAGAAGGTACATTTCATTTTCTCATAGGGAAAAAAACATAAAAAGATGAACGAGAAATAGGATTTTTCATTTTCTGACAGGGACGAAATGTAATAATCGGCATTGTTTACTTGACAATTTTTTTCATTTTTAAATTAAAATATCGCGAGACCCCACTTCTTTTTCGTTTTGAACGTTTACTTCGTTTTTCTTAAATAAATGCTACAAAATATTAATCTCCGACAAAAACTTTACAGATGAAGTAGTTGATAGCATATTATGCAAAATATACGATAAAAAGACCTTAGTGGTTATAATTGAACAAAATAAATGGTTCTCTAGAAAACTTTCCTTTACACAGTTATATTCGTTTGACTTATTAGATTTCCTCGAAATGTCCGAAAGCGAATTAAAAATATTTTTTACAGGTTCGTACTAATACAATTCATCTTACTTGGCGGAAATGCTGAAGGAAGACGCACTTTCACCTGAAGGTTCGGTGATTCAATTAACTTAATCAATTTTGCTAGATTGTGAATTGTTCAAAATCTTTTTGAATTGTTATAATTGGAAAGAATAATGGGGAAAAAATTAATTACTTAATTCAGGGCTGTCCAACCTGGCACCCGCGGGACACCAGAAAATTTTTACAGAAATCAATATCATATTGAATCGGAGATATTCGGAGATGTAATTAGGCAAAATGAAATTTATGAAACCACTAAATTCAAAAATTAGTAATAGGTTGTTGCCTGGTGCAATATGATAAAGTTAAAATTATTTTCAGCGTTAGAACACCAGAATATTCGTATTCCAAGCATACCGGTTTCGATAGCATATAGCATACCTTCCGGTATGCTATATGCTACCGAAACCGGTATGCTTGAAATACGAATATTCTGGTGTTCTAACGTTGAAAATAATTTTAACCACTAAATTCAAATTCTCAAATTCCGCGAACTTACCAGAAAGGTTATGAACTTTTTTCTTTTTATTAGATTTGGGAACTAGAATAAGGGGGAAAAACTGCCCTTTTTTAAAATTTTAATAAATTTGTACGTAAATTGCGGTATCAATGACTTATCCATCCCAAAATATCCATCCCAACTATCCATAAACTATCCATCCCAACACATATCAAAGAAAACTTATTGTTTTATACAATATAAACCTAATGCTACAGGCGTGTCTGCAATACTAAGACAATATTTGTGGTTGCGCAAATGGCATGAAAACAACTGACTGCTGCTCTCTTTCGGCAGCAACAATCTATTATCTGTCTTACGGGAAATATTTATCCAAAATTTTTAGACTCTCAGAAATTCTTTTCACGCGGTTGAGAAATAAATACATATCTGTTGTGATTGAAGATTGCAGTGATAATAATTAATTTCTTTTTTCTATCTTTTTTTGTATATTTACAATCTTATATTATTTTAATTTTCGTTTTAATGCATCAAAAAGTGTAATATATTATCAAGTGTCAGCTGTTTTTACCTATACAAGTCACAGTTCTTGAAAGTGAGGCCTAAAACACTGGACCTGACTATATCGTTGATGTATATATATATTTGCATTTAAATTTAAAATATATTCGCAAGAAATTAACTATGTCCTTACAATATTTTAATACCCTGGTAATTTTCCCACTGTCTTTTGACTAATATTTATTTATTATTTTTTTAAGTTTTTATCTCATTAAATATTAAATGGTTCAAAATTATAGATATATATTTATCCATATCACCAATGTTGTTAGCTTTCTATTTTTTCCTTTTCATTAAACTTACCTTCCGCTAATACACTGCTCAAAACAATTAAAGGATATTGCAGTTTTAGGTGGATTTTGTATCTGGGAAACTTTTTAGTTGATTGATACATGGTCGACAGACATAGTAGGTGTTAATTTCAAATTCGATATTTCAGTAGAAAAATGTTCTTAAAATAATAATATAAAATTTTCCTACCTTTCTTGAGGGTTCTTGAGGGATGCACGGTGGTCCGAATCTTAATTCTTGGCCGTCTTCAAAGACAGAAAATCCACATCAAAAATAAGAGACAAAACGTAAACACACAAAAAAGAAAAGTTGATTATTTACACACGCGCGCACAGATATTACATGTTTCTTGATCATTATTCTTAATCTGACTACATCGAAATCTGAAAGGTACAAAAAGAACATTAATAAAAATGATCGTAAAAATAACCAATGAGCGTTTAGTTTGCACAAGAAAGAAAAATAAAAAAATAAAAAAATGTTCTGAAAATGAGCGGCTGCTGGTGCCAGAATGTCTTCGTGAAGAGTGTTTTCACACTCCCCACCTTGAGTTCATTAGGGGACAGAACTCAATCACTGCAATTGGAGTCTTTCGGGCGGCCGTACAATTCTAACATGGCGAGTAGTCAAACGCTTCTGCAGTACTGCATCACTTTGATTATCGGCGATTTCATTCACCTCCAAAGAACAAAGTTTCTTAATGGGACGAATTAGCATTCCAGTTGCGGTCTTCAACTTTACTACACGCACAACGCCATCTTGACTAGGTATAAGTTCGATAACTCTACCAAGAGGCCAGTTTATTCGGCTAGAATTTTCCGTCCATATCAGGACAACATCTCCTACACACAAAGATCTTGATTTTTTCCCACTAAATACCGAACATTTTAATGTGCCGAGGTATTCGCTTCTAAATCTTGATTTTAAATCGTTTCTAATTTTAATTCTATAATGGTATCGTTTATTCATTTCTTTATGGTCTAGAAATTCTAGTTCAGGCATACCTATTTTAGTATTTTCCTGTAAGAACATTGAAGGAGTTATAACTTGAAGATCTTCATTATTATCTGTAACATACGTCAAGGGGCGGGCATTTATAATACTTTCACAATCGCAGATAACGGTATGTAGTTCTTCAAAATTTAAAGACGACTTGCCCAATACCCTTCTCAAGATTCGTTTCAGGATTCCAACAAGTCTTTCCCAAAATCCACCCCACCAAGGGGCAGAAGGTGTAATAAATTTCCAATCTATACGTGAAAACGCAGTAACCGCTTTTACTTTTTCATAGTCAATAGTTTTTAATAAATTGTGGCAGCCAGTAAAGTTTGTGCCGTTATCTGAATATATTATTGCAGGACGACCTCGTCTAGAAATAAAGCGTTTCAGTCCTAAGATAAAACTTTTGGTTGAAAGAGCTGTCAATAGCTCGAAATGCACAGCTCTAAAAACTGCACACGTGACTATTAAAATCCAGACTTTAGATTCTTTTTTCAAATAAAGAGGCCCGCACAGATCTAATCCTATTATTTCGAAAATCGCGGCTTCTCTGACACGATCAAGAGGTAAGACACTTTCTGCTACATCAGGTGGTTTTCCTGAGTGTCTTTTACAAATGATACATTTGCCGATTACCTTTTTGATTGTTTTCCGACTCTTCAGTACCTAGTAATTTTCTCGTAACGCAGTCATTAGCAAGGGTACGCCACAATGACCGAATTCTAAATGTTTCGAAAATATAATCTGTTCTACGACGTAATGATTTGAAGGGAGTAAGATAGGTAATCTAAAATTAAATTCATCTTCTCGTTGAAATATCTTCGTTTTTACGCGTATGATTCCTTCCGAATCTGTAAAAATATTCAGGCATTTCAGTCTTGGATTATGTTCATTCACAAAGGATTCTTTTTGCACAAGTTTTAATAATACTGTTTCTGCCGCTTTTAATTCGTTGTGTGTTAATTGACCGAATATTCTGTCGGTACTACCCCTTTTCGAATTTTGGTAAAATCGCAAAATCCAACCAGTAACTCGCAAAATTTTATTGTAAGAAGAATAGCGATTATAAAATAGTGCCTCATCACTCTCTACATTAGGAGCGGTCACAATAGTTTTTCTTTTTTCAGAATTCACTATATCCATATTAGGAAAAATATTAGTACTAGGCCAAATTTCCTTATATTCTGAAAGCCATGATGGTCCTAACCACCACTGAGATTTAATAAGGGATTTTGCACAACAACCGCGTGACGGTAAATCTGCTGGATTCATATGTCCAGGTACGAAATTCCATGAAGTGGTGGGGGTAAGCTTTCGAATTTCTCTAACTCTATTTTCTACAAATGTAGCCCAAAGACCTTCCCGTTTTATCCAGTATAACACGTCCATTGAATCTGACCAATAGAAAGTATCAACATTTTCTAATTTTAAACCGTTTTTAATACTATTAGACAATCTAGCTCCAATACAACAGGCCAATAACTCAAGGCGTGGAATGTCCTTTAGAGGAGCTACTCTAGAACGAGCCTGAATAAGTTGACAAGTTACACGATTTTCTACTTCATTTCTTAGATAAATGCATGTAGCGTAAGAAAATTTACTAGCGTCGCAGAAAATATGTAAAGATAAGTTTCCCTCTTTTAGAGATAAGTTAGACAATCTTCGCGGGATCTCAAGATTTCCCAAATCATTAATTTCCTTAGTCCATTTTCTAAATTCCTTAACTATCTCATCGGGCAGCTTGGAGTCCCATGACGCCTTTATTTTCCAGCATTTCTGTAAAAGTAATTTTGGAATTAAGGTCACGGGGCAAGTGAAACCGATGGGATCGAATATTTTATGAGTTAGGACAAAATTGTTCTTTTAGTGATGCACCTATTTTCCAATTTAAAATTCCGAAAATCACACGATAATGTATCACTCTTGGTGTCCCACATTAAACCAAGTAAGGGAATCTTATCCTCAGCCGCATCACTCAAATGACCCTTTTCATTAAAGCCTAATCCAATTTCTTCGCACCGATTATGACACCAACCACGAAGATCAAATTGTGCCGAAGCTAAGAGTTTCCGTGCTTCATTGCGAAAATATTCTAACTCTTCTAACGATTCTACACTAGCTACACAGTTATCTACATAGAAAGATTCTTTAAGTTTTATAGCAGCATCTTTAATGTTCTCAGGTGCTTCATCTAAGTGACGTGTTAGAGTAGCGGCCAAAACGAAGGGGCTACAACTGATCCCAAAGACAACCCGACAATGTCTATAAATTTCAAGGTTTTCTGAATTCCCATCTCTCCACCAGAAAAAACGTAAATAATCTCTATCCTTTTCATTCAGTGATATCTGTACAAAAGCTTTACGAATATCTGCTACCATACCTATCTTTCCCACTCTAAATCGATTTAGAACAGAAGGAATTAGTTCAATTAAATTAGGTCCCTTCTCTATACAATCATTTATGGAAACAGAACCCTTAACATGTGCTGATCCATCAAATACCGGCCTAATTTTGGTCGTAGAATTAGGTTTTATTACAGCTCTATGAGGGAGATAATGGACTTTGGTGTTAAGTTTTTCCTCTTCTTTCACTCTTTCAATAATCCCTTCCGTTTCCCACTCATTTAAAACTGCTTCGTAATCTTTCAACAAACCGCAATTTTGGAGATTCTTAATATTATTTTGCAGGCGTTTTGTCGCTAAATCTTTATTACTTGGAATGGGAGGATGCACATTTAACCAGGGAAGACAAACTTTGTACCTACCATCAGTTTCGCGTCTTACGGTTTCTTTAAAATGCTCCAAAACTAATTTCTGGACTTCTTCCTTAGTTTGTTTTTCCGCCGGATCTACTATGCCTAAGGAATCTAAATTCCACAAATCTGTAATTTTGGCATCGTTTACATAAGGACCAAAAGAGAACTATCCCTTTCATTTCCGCCAATTTTGCCCATAGTAGTCCAACCTAGTTTTGTTTGCATCGCAACCAAACCACAAGATAAATTTTCTATTTTTCCTGTAAACAGTTCTCCAACAACATCTGCTCCCAAAAGTACATTTATTTCATTTAAATTTCTTTCATATAAACAATTTTTACCTTCAGGGCAGATATCGCTCAAAAATATATTTTTTCCTTTTAATTCCGCAATACAACGAATGTCTCTAATTTTGGGTACATTAGCACAAATTTTTTCTTGTTCCATTACCTCAATTTTAATCTTTTTACCTCCCCTTAAACCCCTTAAATTAACAGAATAACAGTTATGATCTACCGTTGTTTCGGTACCTCCAAACAACCCGTGAGTAATTCTGACCTTTCTTAAACTCTTTAATTCCATCTTATTAGCTACGAACTTTGAAATATACGACTTAGAAGACGCCGTATCTAACAATGCGCGTACTATATATTCACAACCATTATTTCTTACATAAACATATAAAGTTTGTAAATAAACTTCTTTCGGCAAGTTTTCATTTGCAAAAAGGGCAATATCCGACACTTCGGTCTGTTGTTTAGATTTTTCCTTTTTTATGTTTCTAAACAAAACAATGTGTTATGACTCCCGTTGCAAATCCGGCATTTTATATTTTTTTTTTTTTTTTTTTTTTTTTGCAAAAACGCGATAAATGTTTTTTCATTTCTAAGCACTTAAAACATGCTCCCTTTTTCATTAGAATGTTCTTAATTTCATCAATAGATAACTCATTAGTTCTATCGCAATCAACCGATGAGTGATGAAATGATTCACAAAAAACGCAGTTTATTACGTTTAAATTCTCTTTTTTGTTCGTTGACACTAAATCATTAGCTGTGGGATAATTTTTTTGTTTATTGTTATTTTGAAACGAATTAAAGTTTTTCTTTTCAGGAGGAATTAAAAAATTTTCTATCTTCGTTCATTGGGTTTATTACTAAATTAGCCTTTTCTCTTGCTTTTAAACAAGTAGATAAAAAATTCATCAATTCTTCAATTTCATAAAATCCTTTTTCATTATCGGACTTGTTAAGTTCTATTAACAAATCTTTCGGAATTGTTTTCAAAATGGTTGTACATAATACACATGAAATGCTATTTAAATCTGTTCCTAAGCTTTGCAAACTTCTCAGTTCTACTGATATTTTATCAATATATTGTCGGAAAGCATATATATCATTCGAAGTTCTCAATGGATTGATAGCTAAAAGATTACTAATATGATTGTGTATTAATAATTGTTTATTAGCAAACCTACTTTTCAGCAATTCTATAGCCGCATCGTAATTTTTTTCGGAAACAGGAAAACCTTCTATTGTGTTTAAAGCGGTCGATCTTAATTGCGATCTTAAATAATTAAATTTATCAACTTTATTTAACGACTTATTATCATGAATGGCCGATTCAAAACTGCTCCAAAAGGAAAGCCATTCATTTATATTTCCATCAAATATTGGTATATGCAATTTCGGTAACTTAACTTTTACAGAATTATCCACTTTTTCATTAAATGTACTGTCTGAAAATTGTTCTTTGTTACTTTCTTGTTTTGATTTTAAATTTAAAAATCCGGCATTTAATTCTCTAATTTTCTGATTTGCGCGTGACTTCCATAATATTACATTTTCGCTATACTTTTCAGCGGCTTCTAATTCTTTCTCTAAATCATCGGGATTGACTAATAATTCAATTGAATTATCTGTTGTCTTAAGTGACTTAAATTTGTCGGTCAATGTTTCAACATGTTCTTGCAGTTCTTCGATAGACACATCGTCTGATTTTATGGAAGTTTCGATTTTATTTAGAATTTTCGTAACAGCCGATCGAAAAATAGTTCTTCTTTTTTTAAGTGTTTCTAAATTCTCAGCCATTTTTTTTCTTTTTCTCTACTTAATTAGTTAATTTCAAAATTAAAATTCTTAATTGTTTCAAAATATATTACCACCGTACATCCAGGCAGGGATGCCATGTTAATTTCAAATTCGATATTTCAGTAGAAAAATATTCTTAAAATAATAATATAAAATTTTCCTACCTTTCTTGAGGGTTCTTGAGGGATGTACGGTGGTCCGAATCGTAATTCTTGGCAATCTTCAAAAACAGAAAACCAAGAAAAAGACAAAACGTAAACACACAAAATAATTGATTATTTACACGCGCACACAGCTATTACATGTTTCTTGATCATTATTCTTAATTTGACTACATCGAAATCTGAAAGGTACAAAAAGAACATTAATAAAAAAGATCGTAAAAATAACCAATGAGCGTTTAGTTTGCACAAGAAAGAAAAATAAATAAATAAAAAAAAGAATGTTCTGAAAATGAGCGGCTGCTGGTGCCAGAATGTCTTCGTGAAGAGTGTTTTCACATCGCTAAAATTGCTATCACGATTCACAGAAATACTCTTTACCGAAATCATTTCCTTAACAACTTCATTTAGATTTTCCGTTTATCTACATTTCACGACTTTTTTTTCACAAGAATAAATAATTTTTGCGGGATAAGATGTACTTCATTATTTTCTATGTCCTCGTGCAATTTATTTCCGTCATATTAACTTGCATAAATCACAAGAGTAAATTTTTATTTTTCAAATGAGTGAAATGCAATGATTGGGAGTCACAATTCGCGTTTTCCATTTAATTCGAAACGCATACTGACCCGCATACAGGGCCGCAACAGGCGACTATTTTTATATTGTGTTTGTGCCAGTATTTTTCTAATATAAATGCATAGCTGCCAACTTTCAACTAATCTTCCGTAATACCTGGATTAGTTTGATCCAGGTTAACGTCATATCAAACCAGAAAATTTATTCTATGAATCTTTATTTATTTATTTTCAGGTTTGTTACTGAAACATCCTTAATTTCATTTCTTTGAAAAAATTCTGGTTCGAAACTCATTAAACCAGGGCCAAATTGACGCATGTATTACGGATAATCGATGTCAGGTTGGCACCTACGTAAATGTTAAAATGTATTTTGCAAATGTTGACAAAGTGTGTGTTAAAACTTTTGTTTTGAATAAGTAATATAAGTTAAAATTAAAAAAATCGTTGTGTGTGGCAGCGTGTGTCTGAGTGCGTTCTATTTTTTACTCTGCCACCATTTCGTCCAAAAAACTTTTCTCTCTAATTGAGCAGCAGACAATTGTTATAAATGCTGCACCAATCAACTCATAGAATAGATTCCGTAAAATAATTGTCAAAGACGTAAGAACAGTTTGTATCTCATACACTATACTTGTGCTAACAATTCTTAGTAAAACAATCTTTTCGGCAATAACGATGCTCAATAATAATAATCGTTGGAACATTGTGAGAACACCAAAGTAATGAAGACTCCCGTTAATAAAGTTTATGTCAAAAAAAAACTGGAGCCGTAAAAATTAACTGACAAAATATCTATATTTTAAATTAAATTTACCCATTCCTGGTGGTCAATTCCCCTTGCTGCATGTTCAAGTAACTAGGCCTTTCCTTTGTAGAGGCTTAGATAAATACAAAGAGAACACAGTTGTAAAATATACAGACCGCTTATGGACCTTTCACTTTTGATTTGCTTAACCCTTTCCAGCACTGCGCCCGGTCTGGGATACCTAAATTTAATTCCAACCTTGCAGAAGGCACCAGTAACATTTTAGTAAAATTTTGTTTTTACAATAAACGCTTAAATTAGGGGTTTCAAAATATCTAAAAAAATCGTTTGTGAATTAGGGTGTCAGTCGATAATTTCTCATTACGCTAACAGATTTTGCCCGTGCTGGAGAGGGTCGGCACTTTCGATCCTGGTGAACTATAAACAAACATGTCTTTTCATCGAGAATAATGGTCTCTTAACAATTCTTTTTGCTACTATCGACATGTAGTGACAGTAGTATGTATCTATGTAACAATTTTTTAGCTCACAGGCTATCAAAGCCTGGGAGCTTATGTGCCCGTCCGTTCTGTATGTGCATATGTGCGTATGTGCGTAACGCGATAACTCACGATAAAAATATCCGATTCACTTAAAATTTTGAATATATGTTTATTCTGATAAGGCGCTTCCCTGATTAGTTTTTGGAGTTCATTCGATATGTATAAGAGGGAGAGCGGGGGCTAATGCCCCTTCCCTTAATTGATATAAATCGGTTTTTCAAGCATAATGATTAGTTTTCGTTCAAAATTTAGATGGAGGATCATTCTGATGAGGCACTTTCGTGATTAGTATTAGGTGTTCACTGGATAAATATAAAAAGGTGGAACGGGAAATTCATGCTCCTCCTATTAATTGATATAAATGGGTTTTTCATGCAGGATAATTAATAGGATATTTTCATATCCGTGATTAGTTTACGGGGATCAATGATTAAGTATAAAATGGGGAAGGGGAGGCAGCTCCCCCCCCCGTTGAAATTCTGTTAAAAATGGAAAAGTAAATTATTTTCAAGGTAAAATGTCACCTTAATCTTCAATTATTTATAAAATCTTCTAGATTTAAATGTTCATGAGATTATGGATCATTCAGTTTTTTAAATATTTGTAGTAGTAGTAATTAGTTTTTGTTGTCCTTGTCTGACATTTTGGCCAATTGTTTCGATTTTTCATTCTTCATTTTAGACTTAAATAAAATTTTTTAAATCACTAAAAATAGACTAATCTATCAAAAAAAAAAACTGTGAAATGTTTTGCCAACTTATGACGATGATGTAGATAAAGGATCTTAACTACCCGCCCTTGGAGACTAGTTTACTCTTGCTTAAGTCTGTGTTAAGCGTTGTGTCATGTTTCTTTTAGAATTAACTTAATTTGCTTGCTCAATACTTCGCCAAATCGGAAGATTCTGAGAGAGGAATCGCGTTTCTCTCTTGTTTATGTTAACCGGGTACGGGTGATAAATCGCCAATCGTTGTTTACTTAGGATTTCTTTGCATTTCATTAATTCAATTTAAATCATATCCTTTAAAATCATTTTATTTATAATACAACAGTTTCATTTAAAATTGAAATATTTAAAATTCAGTGTTTTCATTTATTTCTTTTTATTTTCGAAAAAGAAAAGGAAAACAACGAACAATTAATATATCATAAACCAACGACATTTAATTTCAACATCAAACTTTAATTTTCTAGTGGAAAAAAATGCTATTGGCGAGATTTGCACCTAGCTAATATAAAAATACCAAGAATTTTTTGCGATGTGGCATTTTTGGCGATTTATCAACTTTTCTGGGCTTACATTTAAATTGCTGATTAGCACGAAAAAAGCGATGTGGTCAACCCGGGATTGTTGATGACAGTCACACGTCTTTAGTTTTTATTATGTAGATAATTCTAGAAATAATTTTTTTTAATTAAAGAACATTTTATTAAATATTTCATTTTAAACTTAATTTCAACCGAGATTTATTTTGAAATAGCATTATTCTGTACTGCATTCTAAAAAAAATCTTTTCGTGAAAAATGTTTTCGGTTAAGTATAAAGAGAAAGCTTTATAAATATTCTTCTTTTAGAAGTATTTCAGTACTACCTGAATAAGCGCAGATATACATTTCGCAATACACATCTTCAATTTCAAAATAGCATGTGAATTTTTAGAATATATACGGGGCTGGTCCGGGAACTGAACATCAATATTTTTAATAGAAAATTTTAATCTAGTTTTCTAGAGCATTTGCGATAAAAACATCCAGAGAAGGCGTTTTCTGTTCAGCTTGCAAGAAAAATCTAAAAAGAAAAATTTTCTAAGCAAATATCGATGTTCAGTTGGCAGACCAATTGGAACCCCGATTATAGGTATCGCAACTGCGTCGTCAATTTTTAAGATGCTCTATTATTCCTTTTTGGAAATTCGAAATTTCTCGATAATATATATATATGTACTTGTAAAATTAGTGTTAAAATAATGCTGCATTTAAAGTTTATAGGTATTGTAAAATTTTAGGTCGACTTTAATAAAACATAACAAGAAAAAAAAATCTTGTGTGATGTAAAACTATTTATAAAACGAAAATATAAGAAAACAATTTTTAAAAATCTTACAGTGTATAGTTAAAAATTAAAGTAATACATATTTTTCTCCATTTTCAAGAATTAGAGTTCGTATTAAGAGATTGAAAATTGCTTTTTTTTATAATATACAGTCTAGTCTCTCTATAACGAAACTCCATACATCAAATTTCTCTATATAACGAATTTTTAGTAGGAACGGTCCCCTTTTCGCATAATTACATTAAAACAGTCTCTATATAGCGAAATATCTATCTCCATATAACGAATTTTTTCATAAATTGGTCTTAATTCATTCAGTTTTAAAAAAGCTTTGAAATCATACGGAATTAATTTTCCATCACTTATTTTTGATTCATCGTCAGTTCTGAGTTTTTTTAATTAATTTTTTTCCTTGTTCTTTAAATCCAACGAATTCATCCCACTCCCACACACCTTTCAACATCCCTCTCAAAACAGAGTCAATTGGATTGATACACATGTAAGAGAGAAATTAATCAGAGACACATAAGAGAGGCCTTCAAATGGAAGAAAATATTAACTACAATTTTTCATTCCATGCTAAAATTTAAGGTCCTTTTTTTGAGAGCGTAACAATTTTAAAATCAAAATAACAAAAAATTACAGATTTCTTCGACTGAAATTAATGCAAGTCTTCCTTATTTGATTTTCATTAAGCTTTCAAATAAATATCTGTTCTCATTTTTGAAACAGCTTAAATAATTAAGAAATAAAATGTCAGGTTAATATTTACTTTTAAACATTTCAAATTCTTAATTCAAAAGATCAAAAATAATATTTGTTCAAATTTCACACATTAGATACGATTTTTAACATCATTCTCCATACATCGAATTTCTCTATATAACGAATTTTTTACAGGAACGCTGGATTTCGTTATATAGAGACTCGACTGTATTTCTATTTAAAAAAATCTTTATATCTATTACTTATATAAAGCTTATTAAAGAAATCATTTTTAATCATTAAAATAACAATATATATATTTAAAAATGGTTACAGAACACTTAACCTCCTGGGCCCCGCGAACAATGTCCGTTTACCAGGCTGTAGGTTTTACTTCAATCGAAGCTTTTTTTAAACAATATAATTCTATAGATATATTTCAATTTTAATACTTTAAGTTATGATTAAAACTCCCAAAGATCTTACTCCTACACAGAATTATTATTATTGTTATTCTTTTTTCATATCATGTTGTTAAAACTACCTTTTGGTAGCATTTTTAGAAAGTTACAGAAAAAACAGCAGTAAAATTTTGTCCTTCTGCTTGGTGGTCAGTGGCTTAAAGGTTTATAAAAAGTCTTTTAGGAAACAAATCTACTAGTTTCATAACACAATCGTTGTCATTTTCAGGATCTGTAGTATTAAAAATTGCAATTTTTCTAAAATTAAAAAATAATGAATTCGATCCATATTTCTACTTTTTTAAATACTCTTTTGTCATTACATTTTTTAAGCTTGCAGGTAAATATAGTGATGATAAAAATTCATGAACTCTGAACTGCGAGCGAAGCACATTTTACTTACCCATCATATAGGGTAAAAATTGCAATCGTTTTAAAAACACGTTATTCCAGGGATGAGATTTCCGCTTTTTTGGACACCAGTATAATCTTAGAGAAATAGTTGTTCTTTTAAATCACAAAAATGTTCCGATTAAATAATATAGAATTTTCTCTAAGCTTTTACTGGTGTGAAAAAAAGCGGAAATCTCATCCCTGTTATTCACACGTTTCAGACACTGGAAACAACGGTCTGATTAATTCGATTAATTATATGAAAAAGTCATACACGCGTGCCATGTCAGTCACTGAATTTTCCGTTTAGGCCGCGCCAATAACCGGTGACTGACAGACTAACATACCAGATAAAATTAAAACAGTTATATGGTTTTAAATATTACTGAAAATGCATTTCAGTTTCACATAACTTATATTTATTGCACGATTACGCTATCATAATAATTAGTTAGAGTAATATAATTTTGATACTTTTATATCACGTTTTACACCGTCAGTCACCATGGCACTGAACGTGTTACACGAAGTGAGAAATATCCACATTAGACAATAATTGATAATAGTCAAATACATTTGTTCTCTTTTGCATTTGTCTAAGCTTCCAAAAAGGATTGCTTAGGTTGCGTGAGGAGAAGCGAGTGAAGACTGAATGAATATTTCGTGAATTTAGTTTTTAATAAATATAATCTGCAACTTAATTTTAATGGTATTAATTATATATTTTTTTCACATAAACTCATTAAAGAAAGATAAATTACTCTGGCCCTATCTAAAATAAAAATAAAAATAAATTTAGATCTGTGATAGAAAATGGAATTACAACGCGAATGCATTTAATTGTCACTTGAAAGACGCGATTTAAGAAAAATAACTTCGTTGAGAAATACATCACTCATTCAGTCTACTAGTCACAAGCTGAGGTTTCTTCTCCTTGTCACTCAATGAAGTCCAATTACGAAAGAATAACAGCACAACATTTTCTAGATCATTGATGCTCCAAGTAAGTGTAACATTTTAGGGAGTACAATTCCAAATCTATTACTTACACTATCAGTTTCTGTTGCTTTTCTTGCGGGAGGGGGGGGGTAATTTTCTACTCTAATAATACGAATAAATTTACAAAATCAATATTTACTGAGTTTTAAAATCATTTCCGATCAAATGCTGAAAGAGTTAAAATAGAACAAGTATTAAATAATTATACAAATAATTTTTTTAGATTTACATTTTTGTATTCTTGTATTAAAAACAGCTGTAATTATTTTGATCATGATTCAAACTTACAATTTTTTATAACGCTTTCGAATTTTTATTAAAAGTCATTTTTTAAATGAACTTTAGACTTATATTTGTATTATTATATAACACACTAAGAGTCCTTTACATGTGATACTACTACTGAAAGTAAAAACTTGAACGGGTATCGATATACAGATCTATATTGCTTTAAATAATTACTGAAAATATATTTCAAATTTATTTAACTTATATTTATTACACGATTATACTATCTGAATAATTACACTTACAGGAATATAACTTTTATTGTTTTATACCATATTTTACACTGTAAGTCATCATGGCACTCAACGTGTTAAACGAAGTGAGATATATTATCACCACAAGTATCGTTTTCTCTTATGCATCTGTCTAAGCGTCCGAAAGGGATTACTTAGTTACGTGAGGACAACAGAGTAACGTTGATGTGACACACAATCGTTAATTCAGTTTTTTATTAATATAATTTTCAACTTCATTTTTCTGGTTTTAATTTGTTTTTCAATTAAATTCATAAAAGAAAGCTCTATTACTGTGGCCGTGTGTAAAATCCAGGGATGAGATTTCCGCGTTTTTGCACACCAGTATTATTTTAGAAAGAATGTCGTTCTCTTAAATCTCAAAAATGTTTTGATTAAGTAAACTAACATTTTCATTAACAAAATACTGGTGTTCAAAAACGCGGAAATCTCATCCCTATAAATCACAAGAATAAATTTCAATCTGTGATAAAAAATGGAATTACTGCCTGAATGCAGTTAATTGCCACTTGAACGACGCGATTTTAGAAAAGTAATTTCGTTTAGAAATACATCATTCATACACTCTGTTATCGAAAAACTGAGGTTTCTTGTTCTTGTCAGACAATGAAGACCAAAAATAGAATAACAAATCTACATAGTTACTAAAATTTTTCTGTAGAAAATTTCTTAGGCCTTGCATTCAATATTATTTCAAATTTTTATGTTCCGATTTGGAAACTTTTTCACCTTGTTGATTATACGTTTTTTAAGTAATTGAAAATTTGAAATAATATTCAATGTGAGGATTGAGAAATTTTCTTTAAACAAATTTCCAGTAATTATGTAGCTTTATTCAATTTTATCGATGCTGGATATTCATTAATTTCGTGTTTGTACCAGAGCTGGTAGCTCACAGGAAGAAGCAAAACATATTCCATCTTGTGCTGTGGTTGTAGTCTCGCCAACATATATAGTGATAAGTGACAGGCTGGGTATCATTCCAAATGGTTCAGCTGGTTCCGCTATACGGATGGTCCCCTTGGAAGTCCCGGCTTGGATAGTTTTCACTCTGTTGGCTATACGCTTTTTAAGCAATTAAAAATTTTAAATAATAAAAGAATAATAACACAGCATTCTTCAGATCAGTGATGCCCCAGGTCAGTGTGACTTTTTTTTAAATTCTAAATTTGTTAGTTACTACACTATCAGTTTTTGTTGCCTTTTCTCTTTTTCGGCGGGGGGGCGGGGGATTTTCTACTCTAAAAATGAATGGAAATAAAAAAATTACAAAATTACTTTTTCTCTGAATTTTAAAAACTTTTTTGATGAAATGTTGAAAGAGTTAAAATAAAGCAAGCATTAGAATAACTATACAGATAAGCTTTATGAATAATTTCGTATCGTTTTCTAGTAATAGAAATCGCTTTAATTATTGTGTTTGTAATTTTAACTTACATTTTTTCGTAACGCTTTGGAAATTTTATTAAGATTGCTTTTATTAACACTTTGAGCTCTGGTGAGTAAATTTCTTCAAAATTCCAAATGTCACACTGGCAAAGAAAAAATCCTGTTAACGATATGCACGGAGAAATGCATTAAACCTCTTTCAAGTAAATTTTGTCAAATATTCATGAGCGGTTGTGAAATTTCGAAATTAAAATTATGTGGTACAAAATTCTACCATCAGAGCTCAAAGGGTTAACCCTTTAACGTTCATTGGTTTCGCCACGAAACCACAAAATTTTAATTCCGACACGCAACACTGACACCGGTATTTTTATCTAAAAAAAATCTTTTTTATTTTGTATGTGAAAAATCACTTTTTCTTATTTAGAAATATATTTGTTCTTAATTACCGGTGTCATTCATTTATTTCGACATCTTAGCAATGCAAATGCTATGAACGTTAAAGGGTTAAAAGAGCTTTGCACTTATATTTGCTCTACTATAGACTAAGAGTCCTTTACATGTGAAACTACTGAAATTAAAACTTGAACTGGTGTAGACACACAGATCTTTATTGTTTTGAATAATTACTGAAATGTATTTCAAATTTACTTAACTTGCATTTATTACACGATTATACTACCTGAATAATGATTTACAGCAATATATGTAATTTTTATAGTTTTATATAATGTTTTACATTGTCCGTCATCTTGGCACTGCCCATGTTAAGCGAAGTGATAAATATCCGCATTAGACAACGATTAAAGAAAGTCAACCATCGTTTTCTCGTTGGCATTTCCTAAGCATCCGAATGGGATGGCTTAGTTACGTGAAGCCTATAGGCTAGACACAGATTCACATTGTCTTGAATTCAGTTTTTAATAAATATAATTTGCAGTTTCATTTTTATGATATTAATTCTGCCTTTTTTTCACATAAATTCATGAAAGCTCCATTACTCTGACTACTCGAGAAATAATCACGTTAGACAATGATTTAACCCTTCGGATACAAATTTTATTTGATTAACACCACTTTTTTAAAAAGAACATTCCTTGAAGTAGACAATTTACAACAATCTCTGATTAACCCGTGGACGCGAGCAGGGCCTAAAAGACCCGGATTGCGAATGGTTTTTACAATTGTAACCACTAAAATTTTTAGAGTAATTTTCAAATTACGTATTTTGTTGCGAAATTTGTAAGAACTGTCTCCGTCTAATTAAAGTGATTATTATAATTTGATTTTATTGGTGACAAAGTTAAAACCATTCATACCCTGGGTAAGCGCACGTTATCCCGGGTTAAATAAGGAAAATTTTATTTTCCTTTATTACTAGTGGCAAAAAAGAAATTTTGGGATGAAAGGTGATGTCTCCACAGCGGTGATAACGGAGTGTCAAGGGTTAATGTCATTCAAATATGTTTTTCGGATTTGCATTTGTCTAAGCGTCCGAACGGGTTTGAGAAAAACAGCTGGTGATTTGGGCCATGAATACTTGAATTCAGTTTTTTATATATATAATTTCCAACTTCATTCTTATAGTATCAATTGTTTTTTTTTTCTTTTTTTCTAATAAACTTATAAAAGTAAGTTTCATTACTGTAGCCGGGTGTAAAACCATAAAAATGAATTTCAGTCTGAAATGGAATTACTGCCCGAATGCAGTTAATAGTCACTTGAACTTATGTGATTTTAAAAAAAGTAACTTCATTGAGAAACACTTCACTGTTAGTTAAAAGCTAACAAATCTGTTTCTTGTCCTTGATCAATAATAGAATAATAAATCTACATACTTACTGGCAGAGTCGCCAAGTCTCCGGAAATTTGCACACCACTGCTACCTTACAGGGTTCGCACACTCCTTATATTTTGTAAGGACTCTGGCACCACTATTAATGATAAGAAATTCATATTTAATTTTTAAGATACATAATTTTCAACCACCTCCCCGATTCGCAAATTCTGCAATATTTTTCTGCACTGAAATACATTTAAAAGACTGTAAAAATTTAATGGTATAACTGTGCGAACCATATCTTACAAAAAATCTAGTTCTGTTCAATCACCGATATGCTTCAATTCAAATGAAGAAAAATTTTCTTTATCAGGTTGAGTCTAAAGTTTTGACCCTTTTTTTATTTTAATGTTGACAACAAATATTTACAAAAATACAAAACATTAGTGAGGATAGTAATCACCATTAAGTTCGACAATCTTCTGCCAACGTTTTGGCAGTTTTTCAATGCCTTCCTTGAAAAACTCTGGGCTACGTGAGTCGAGAAAGAGGTCAACCTCTTTTTTGACCTCTTCTGAAGAATTGAAAATTTCACCACTAAGGTGCAGTTGCAGATGCGAAAACAGATAGTAGTCGGAAGGTGCCATGTCCGTACTATATGGAGGATGTGGCATTAAGTCCCATTCCAGCTTGTATAAGTTCCAATTAGTCCACGCACTGACGTGTGGCCGGGCATTATCCTGGTGAAACATAACCACCTTGCGTCGGAACTCCTTACTTCGCTTTTCCCTAATTGCTGCGTCCACTTTATGCAGCATGCTGCTGTACGACTCACTGTCGATGGTCTGGCCACTTTTTAAGTACTCCTTGTATATAATACCGCGACTATCCCAGAAAACACAGAGGAGGATTTTTTTATAGGTCAGTGTGCGCCTGGTTACGGTCCTGACCGGTACACCTGGTTCAGACCAGCCTCCTTTTCGACTGGTGTTGTCGTAATAAACCCATTTTTCATCACACGTAACAATCCGGTTCAAAAAATCACCCTTTCGGTGATATTCGAGCAAGTTTACACAGGTCCGTTTTCGTTTTTCTTTGTCATTTTGTGTCAGATCGTGTGGCACCCATCGATTGAATTTGTATTCAAACCAATGTTTTTTAATGCTCGAATTATGGTTGTTTGAGAAACATTGAAGTGAGATGCAAGTTCCCGTGATGTAGCATTTTGATCTTCATCGATGGATTTCCGCAATTCGGTCTCATCAATCACAGTAGGTCGACCAGCACGTGATTCATCTTCGATGTCAAAATTCTTAATCGTAAAATTTTGATACCATCGTTTGACTGTACTAAGTGATACAATATCCTCACCTAAACGTGCACACATGTTACGGTGACATTCTGTCATTCCGGTGTTGCTACAGAACTCATAGTAGATGATGGTTCGAAGCTGGATACGTGACAGTTCCATTTTCGAGACTTCGTGTAGGCTACAGATGATAATTTTTCAAAACAATAAATACACAGTGTTGTAGCACACGTCTTCTTCTTTCGAAACCAGAAAACCGTATGTAAAAATGTCACTTAACTTGCGAACGCCAGCTGTTTTAGTAGCACTATTCTGCGAAAGGTTCAAAACTTTAGACTCAAGGTAATATTATATTACTGGTATCTAAAAGACCGGAGACTTGCAGCTCTGCACGGGAATTTTTTCTGTAGAAAATGCCTCACGCCTTGCAATCAAAATTATCTAAGATTTTTATGTCCCGGTTTGGACACTTTTTCACACTGTTGGTTATACGCCTTTTAAGCAATTAAAAATTTTGAAATAATATTGAATGCAAGGCGTGAGAAATTTTCTACAGAAAAATTTTAATAATTAAACAGCTTTATTCAATTTCATATTTTTTATTAATTTCGTGTTTGCCCCTGAGCTTTTCACTCTGTTAGTTATACGCCTTTTAAGCGAGTAAAAATTTGAAATAATAACAGAATAATAACACAGCATTTTTAGATCAGTAATGCCCTATGTGAATGTGACTTTTTTGGGAGCACAATTCCAAATTTGTTAGTTACACTTTTAGTTTTTGCTGCCCGTTTTTTAGGGGGGGGGGTGGAATTTTCTACTCTAAAATGGATGGAAATTTTAAAAAATTAAAAAGTCACTTTTTTCTGAATTTTAAAAACATTTTTGATCAAATGTTGAAAGTGATAAAATAGAGAAAGCATTAGAATAATTATACAGATAAGGTTTATGAAACTTTTCGCATCGTTTTCTAGTAATAGAAATCGCTATAATTAGTCTGCTTGTAATTGTAACTTACATTTTTTTCGTAACGCTTTCTACTTTTTAATAAAACAGCTTTTGCACTAATATTTATTCTGCCATATAATACACTAAGCGTCCCTTACATGTGATGCTACTAAAAGGGAAAAAACTGAGTTAATATAATTATACACATCTATTATATATATCTACAGATCTGTAATACTATCTTGAACACATTTAATCTAAAAAAAAATAGATGAAATACCTAAACGGTCTTTGGCCAACTTTCTGAAATTAAAAAATATTAAATACCGTTAGAAAAAGAAATGGCTGGATAGTAAATGACTATTTCCTTACTGCAATTATCCATCACAATAAATAAATTTACTTTCATCACATATATATATTGATAACTTTAAAATTAGTTAACTTTGGAAGAACGACATTGGAAAAAGAAAAACAAAGAAAATGTGTTGTGATTCGGAGAAGCAGCTAATTAAAACTCATTAAGATTAGTATCCTGAAAGGATACAATATTTTTTTTATATTGTACCACCGAAAATTATACGAAGTTATGCATAGAATTGAACCAAATTTTTTGTCTAAGTGTTAGGCTATGGTCAACAAGTACTCCCTGAATTTGAAAAAAAAAATCTGTCTGTCATTGTACGGTCCATCACTTCGTTCAGAAACAAGACTCCTGCTACACTGTTTGTAAACATCTGCTGATAACCGAATAAGTAAAAACTATTAAATTTATTAAATATCATGATCTACGTTAACCCCTTTCAACTCCGATTATCTGATTGAAACAGAAATTTATGATAAAAATCAAAGTTGGAATAGTAATGAATAAATAGTATTAAAGTAATAACTAATTATTTAACGATCATAGCATTTTCATTGCTAAGATGTCGACCTAAATGAATGACACCGGTTATTAAGAACAAATATATTTCTAAATAAGAAAACGTGATTTTTCACATACATAATAAAAGCGACATTTTTAGATAAAAATACCGGTGTCAGTGTTGCGTATCGGAATTAAAATTTTGTGGTTTCGTGGCGAAACCAATGAACGTTAAAGGGTTAAACATTAAAATGTACGTATAAGATATACCAACTAGTTTGAACCTTTCCCGCACGGACAAAAATGAGTAATTATCGCATATGACCGGAATGTACAAACGACATTTTTACATATTAATAGCTCCTTTATTTAAGGTTTCATTATAAAAGCAAAATTTCATTAAAATGTTATTGGTGCCGTTCGGAAGTTTGGAATTAAAATTAGGCGTGCCCGGAATGGGCACAGTGTGCCGGAAAGGTTGAATAAAAATTAACCTATAAAACCTTAAATAATTTTAAACAATTAAATTATTTATATTATTAAGATAAAATATTTATTTAAATACGATAAAATGAGCTATACCTCTGGTAAAATTTTACATAACAGCGCGTTTTGAATATTTAAAGTTTCCTTTCAGTACAATGTAATATCAAATGCATTAATTTTTTGCGAAAAGCATGTATAAAATTGTAAAAATCAAATTGTAAACTATTTCTATGTACTCTTCCCACGTGCATTTGAAGGAGATTTAACATTTTGGGGACAAGCGAGAAGTATAGGCTTTATGCAAAAGGCTTTAAAAACATTATTTAACCCCGCCAATAAAATTTCACTGCAAAAATGTGCCATATTTAATGCCTTATTATTCTGGATTCAAAAGACATAAATTTCTGTTTTTTAAAACCGTAGGTAATACATTAAAAATTTCATAAGAGGCTCCCGTCGCATAGATGTGAACCACTCACGATCATTCCCGTAAGAGATACTATCGAAAAAACGCGCTTGTACTGTAACGAGGTAGAACCCGTCGAATTTCGACGAAAGAAAATATTTAAGAAGGAACTGTTTCATTGATTTATAATAAACCTTCAAAATTAGCTACAGTAAATAAACCTACAAAATTAGCTACAGTAAAAAATGCATCTTATATTGGTTAGTCTACTCTCAAACAAATGTTATCTTAAGCTAAATTTAACAAATTACTATATCTATAAAACTCAATTATTCAAATTATAAACATTAAACTTCAAACTAAAATATTATAAAAATTAATAATTATGATGAAGTTATCAATTGAGGCTCTTATGTTTGCTATAAATTCGAAGGAAAAAAAAATTCCAAATTGACAGGATCATAGAATTTCACGTAAAGTCTAAACCCGTCACCCTTTTCATCTTCACAAAATTTACATACGCACTTCTCTATCCGTATTCAATAAAAAAAATAATAATTTAATTTGATCATTTTAACTTCTATTAGTAGTATTTTAATTATAGTAATAGTATTTTAATTTGATCATTTTAATCTTTAACTCAAAACTTAATCACGATTGAAAACAACATCTTTGCATGTGAACTACAAATAAAAAAAACATTAAATTGAGGAATAAAAACGAAATGCAACCGAAATTCACCGGATTTTATAACAGACGATTTTCTGGACATGGTGTTTTAAATTCTTTTTTTTTTTTTTCAATTTTAAGAGAAAATGGCGTAATTCTGTTGCCACAATTATAAAATTCGTACTAAAACTTAAAAAAAAAATTATCTCAAAAATAAATTGTGATACAGCTTTGAAACAAATTGCATTTAAAATACATTTTTTTCTCTACATGACGGTGTAAAAGATGAAAATGTGCAATATTTAGAATTATAAAATTTGCAGTAGCGAAAATTGCAAAGTCAAATTGCGTGGGAAAGTGTTTCCATTCACAAAATAACGTATGCGTTACGCACAGATACTCCCAAGTTACACAAAACCGTAACTTGGGCTCCGTGATCAAACACATGTATGAAAAGTTTTAAATGCAATGCTACCGAGTATGATTTATGTTAATATTTTTGTTCAATACATTTTCCGGTACAAATATATTTTTTAATTCATAAATAATTTTCCATTCTTGGTGCGTTCGTAATTATGTAAATACGTAGCAATCAAGCAATCAAGCAAATAGGTCAATGGGTAAAAAGGTTTAAACTAAATTTTAATGGTGTTACACTCAATCTAACGTAATAAAACTGATATACATATATGAAGTATATATACTATAAAATACATTCTATACAATCTGTGATGCAAGGAATATTTGTTATGGATTTACAGGGCCACAAAAAATACAATATTTTTAAAAGTTCGATATTGTACGAACTCACATAATTTGCTATGCTTCATGTGTAATTTTCAACTTGTGACTCATGCGAAAGCACTTTTCGATAAAAGAAACAAAGAACAAATTCATATTTAACGTAGCCATACTAAACCTTAGTCATTCATACCTGACTAAAATTATAAATACTTGATATTGGGGGGGGGGTGTCAGAAGATCGCCATCAATGTGTATAATTCATTAAAAGAAAACAAAACTCAGATTAATTCATTGGAAGGCATTCATAACATAAAAATTTAGCATAATAATTAAAAGGGATGCAATTTTTTTATTAGTATATTTTCGAAAGTTCAAATAACTCTTCCAGAAGAGAAATTCGGGTGTTTTCAAACCGAACTTTATTCAATCCGTATTTTATTATTATATTATAATATTACTTTATTATTATATTAATTTTATTATTATCTGTAATTTATTATTATATTACACCTTTTTGTTAAAACAAAAAATAGTTTAGTCTACAATAAAAATGTTCAATTACACGACATCAGGGATGGCGAAACTATGGCACGCGTGTCGTAGCTGGCACGCGAGAGGATATTTTTGGCACCCCGTTAATCGAAGTTTCAAATCAAAATTCAGCCACATTCCCCTAGACGCCTAGACTCTGTACCTCATTTATATATTTTTAATGATACACGTGCTTAGCTGAAAATAGCTTTATTTTTTCATAAGTTCATTTGTCATACCACAGAAAAGACAGACTATCAGGCATCACAAATAAAAATTTTATAGTAAAATTATGTTCATTTGGAATTCAATTCTAGACAACTATACTTGCTTAAGGAAGTTAGCGTTTGCAATACTGACAATCTTTTTACTTATGCTTACAAATCCCTATTTTGAGAGATGAACAATGTTAAAAATTCCAATCGAATCAACTTGTTCATCATGTATTTTATAAAAATAACCAATTATGAGCTAGATATCAATCATTTAGCATCCAAGATGCAACACCAGAAATCACTATTATTTGCTTAATTACTTAACTCTTTTCTAAATTAAATTACTTAAACCGTCTCTCGCTTAAAGCACAGATCCACATAAAACGCCAATTTATTAAAATTCCAACCAAGGATATAAGAATAATTCTGCAAAATATCCTAATAAATCTTGACGTCTGTCACTTATCATTTTTATGCAAATGGTAATTGCCAGTCGATAGAAGGGACAAACATCGATATCTAAAACATTTTCAATTATGTTCGAAAGTATTAAAATTGTTATTCCCATATATCATTGACAGAAGAACTACCACAATTTCCTGCGTATAATCCGCGGATCAAAGAATCATTTTTCGACCCAGAAATTTCTTTAAACAAAAAGTAATGTTTTAGTTCACGGTAAATATTTAGCTTGAATTACTAAATAAAATCCCTGGGTCGAAAAAGAATTGTTTGATCAGCGGATTATGCGCAGGAAATTACGGTACACGAATTCGCTGAATGTATTTTCCACTGAACAGGCCACATCCAAATATCATCTTCAAAATATACTTGAATACATTCTAACAATATATGCACCATTCAAACAAATTTATTTCAAACACCACTTTCTCTCATTGCATTTACATATTAACTCCCCAGACATTTTAAGAACAAATGCAAAGTTTGCTTCCAATTCACAATAGCCAATCAGAGCTGTTTATACACTTGGTATAAGTGTAAGTTAATTGCCAAATGCTTTGTCTTCATCACATTACTATTTTGTTTCAGAATCATTGAAAATGTAAACTATCAAAAGTACTTTATATATTTTTATATAAAAAAATTTAGTATGTGTGTATTTAGTTGTGTACTGTGATGGTGAAATTGTAACTCTGTAGTAACCGATTTTTTTTTTTTTCTGTAACTACCGTAATTTTGTATCGATAAGCCGCAGCTCAAGCAATTCATTTCCGACCCAGAATCTTTCAAAAATAATGTGTAACGTTTTGTATCGCGGTATATAATTATTTAAAATTACTGAATGAATTTTCTGGGTCGAAAATGAATTGTTTGAGCTGCGGCTTACCTACATGAAATTACGGTATGTCAGATTTTGCTGATGCAATTTTTGGGTTAAAAAATATGTTTATTGGTTCAATATAAATATTAAATATCAACTACATGAAAAAATTATCTATCATTTTATGCAATAAACACAGGAATGCGATACAAAAAAATTTTCTAATAATTTAATTCCAGTAAAACTAAAATTTTTAACTTTACACAGAAACCTGTTCTATATCAGATTGGTACCGAACCGGAGTACGCTCGATCACGCTATTCATCGTGGTGCCTGTATGCTCAATAGTTATCTGAGTTAACCCTTTACGGCGCAGGGCAAATTTATTGCTTAAGTGTTTAAATTAATGATTGACACCGGAATTTGTAAACAACTTTATTTGTAAGTAAGAAAAAGGCTATATTTCACACATTCAATAAACCGTAATCTTTTTAAAGAAAATTCCTGTGCCAATGTCACGTTTGGGAATTAAAAGTAAGTGGTTTCACAGATATACCCCCGTGCTGCAAGGGGTTAAGTATGAATGCTGAAGTAATAAATATTTACAATCAAAAAAATACAACATTCTTATTTTTACTAAATTTTCATTTACTTTTACTTAATTTTTTATAATTCATGCAATTTTTTTTTAATTCTAAGTAAACAAATAACTAAATAAAAATACAATGAAACAAAATGTATTCCTAAAGAATGCATCTACAAACGTCCCTAAACTAACAAAGAATTCAACATAAAACAAGAAACAGTTTTCTGTCTTCAATCGCGTCAAAAAATTCGGAGGATTTTTGGTGTTTTAGAACCAAAAATATCGTAAAGTATTAGCCGCCCCATTTAACCCCTTTCCGGCGCACTGTGCCCGGTCCCCCTGGGATACCTAATTTTAATTCCAAACTTGCTAACGGCACCAGTAATATTTTGCTAAAATTTTGCTTTTTCAATAAAAGCTTAAGTTAAGGCTTTCAAAAAACCTGAAAAAATTTGTTTGTGAATTCCGGTGTCAGTCGGAAATTTCTCATTTTATTACCTATTTTGTCCGGAAAGGGTTAAAGATAGAATTCGATAGAAGACTGTGTTGCCCAATTTGGATTATTGCAAAACATTTTGCTTGCTTCATCACTGAAAGCTTTTAAATACGAGTAATTTCTAACGGTAAATTTATCTTTGTTGATTGTGAGATATTTTTTCATTAAGTAAAACAAGTAAAGCAAGTATGGTTTGGTATGTTTGGTTTATTTTGTTTCGGCTGATTATCTACTCGAGGGATATTAGGACCAGGAAGGTGCCCTTCGTGGGGATCTTTCTAAGGGGTACACGACATTTCGGTCCCGCCGTTTCGGTCCCGAGACATTTCGGTCCCTGGCCATTTCGGTCCCGAGACAATTCGGTCCGTGGCCATTTTGGTTCCCAGCAATTTTGTCAATTGCCATTTTGGTCCCTTGTTATTTCTTTGCTCGCTACCTTATAAGTCGGATTCTAATTGTTGTGGGCCTGACAAATGATATATGTTCTACATTATTATGGCTTTTTTTATTTATTTATTCTCCCCTTTCCTACCCCCAAGTTTTACAAAAAATTGAATATAAGAGTCCGATAAATTTAAACTTTTATAACTCGTAATAATGAAATCACAGCGAGCTTATTTATTTATTTATTTTCATTTTATTTTATTTTATTTTATTTTATTTTATTTTATTTTATTTATTCTTATTTTTTTATTTTATTTTTTATTTATTATTATTATTATTATTATTATTATTATTGATTGAACAATGTGATTCAAGTTTTGGGGATATTGTCTTTTGATTTTAGTAGTATAGTTATTAATCAGAATAAATATTTTAAATTTTATTATTAATTATTAGTATCAGTATTTTATGTAAACTTCTATAAACTACTATAAACTAAAAAGTATTTTATATAAAGTACTTTATGTAAAATTTTTTTTTGGCTGTTTACATACATTTTAGAACCTTCAAATTAGCATTAATTAATTATTAAAAAAACTGTCCTTGATTATTTTTCTTCCAATTAGTTTTATAATAAATGTCTTTAATAATTCAGTTAGACAGTTATAAGTTACAATGTATGCATATTTCTTCAAATCATCCATCTACACTCTCTCCTTTGATAATTCAGAAAGGAGATATATTTATTGAAGACATTTTTTTCCCTTATATTTTTATAATACAAAGTTGCATCTTATAGATTTCTTTTCATAAGTTACTTTCCATTTTTAACATTGAAAAACAATAGTGATTTCGTAATCGGGCATGCTATATATATATATATATAGAAATTTGCCTACGCCATTTTTTTAATAATAGTATTTATTGATTGCATTTTTAACAGTCTTCTCAAGCCATGAAGACAATTTTTCTGAGTTAATTTTATTGAAACTGGGCCTATTTTATTCTAATAAGATGATTATTTTTTACTTTTATTTCATAAAGTTAATATAATAAAATAAATATTATATATAAAATATAATATATAATTTAATAAAATATATTACATGTTATACGTTAATAAAATACATTACGAGTTATACGTGTGTGTGGTTTTCGGGCACTTATAATCACATTATACTAAAATTTTATGGCCTTCAGTTTAAAAACTCTGCAATGTTCCCTATAAAATTATATTTCAGTATGCAGGAGAAGGGACCGAAATGTCTTGGGACCGAAACGTCCTGCTTCACTTTCTAAGGGTACCTAACACGTATTTACGCAAGGTTCTAAGAAAACCGCGAAAACTCCGAATGGTTAGGCCAACGGCCGCGATTGGGTTCGAACCCAGCACCTTCCGTCTACCAGTTCAGAGGTCAGAACCTCTCGGCCACAGGTGGGCATTTTAGTATTGGAAAAAATTGTGTTAAATTCCTATTTTTAATTTAGGTTGACAAAAAAATGTAACAAATATGGGGTTATATTTGGAAAATATTGTTTTATAAAAATTCTAATAAAAGGTGCTTGAAAGTCCTTGGAGCGAACGAATCATGGAAGAATTGATTTTCAATATTTTGTCAAATTACGGCAAACATGTTTTTTTTTTTTTTTTTTTTTTTTTAAGTCGAAAAAATTAGAAGTTTAAATGACTTTTTTAAAAAAATAATTTTTTCACGGTAATTGTTGATTTACGTTAAAATCAAAACTATATATACTGCCGGAAAATAGAAAAAAATAGATATTAATTGTTCTCTAAATTCCTTTTATAATAATTAATAAATAACTTGAACCTTTTTTATACAAAAATATATTTCATTCAAAATTCACTATTTTTGTAATTGCACAATTAGTTTGCTATATGCTTTTTTATGTTCTGTTTTAAAAAAGCTGTTTTAAAAGTGATGCCAACGGAAAAAAAAAACTCTTCTCTTGAGTATACATCCAGGCGAAAGAAAATCCACCGAGTGGATTTTCTAACTTCATTTAAACTGAGTATTAAAAAAAAAATCTTGATTACTATTTAAAGTTCCTCTGTATACTTTTAGTTTTATTCGCAAAAGAAACTTACTCAAACGCCGCTTCATCAGCAGTAAATATTTTAATTGCTTGTCGTTAATTGACTTCTTTCAACTATTTGATCTAGATCCGCTGAGACCCATTTCAATTCCCCCTTTTGTTTTCTTTAAAAACATCGTTTAACAGCTCTTTTGTTTTTTAAATTAAATTTGAAGGAAAAAATGAAATAATCTACAGTTTTTTTTTTTTTAAGTCTGTAATTCATTTTATTTCTTAAAAAAGTATAACAAAAAGTTTAATGTAATATTTGAAAATATATTAATGTATCAGGGTTCGTACGGAAATAGATTAAAAAAAATAAAACAAACTGGTGTTAGAAGTGAAAAAAACTGGTATCCGTACGACAGCAGGCAATATATTCACCAGCGCGCTGATCAATATTTTTGAAACAATCTTGCAAATAAGGCCTATTTTTTAATATCTTTTACAGAATTTTTAATTTTTTATAACCAGTTTTTCAAAGCATACAATTTTGCTTAATTGGATAAGAATAAAAATAAATACTCGATTTAATTAATACAAAATTTACAATAAGAATTTACTGGTGAGAATAATAAATCATGATTGGAAAATGGACGAACGTATGTGAGACGGACAAATCATGATTGGCAAAAAAACTTTGCGAGTATGACGTGCATGCAAATCAGGGAAGCAGTTGATCATATGTTATAAAATAGAACAGACACCATGATAAGTCTGCAAAAATACATAAATCAGTTTGAATTCTATATTAATGCTGCCAAATATTATATTTACGAATTATGTGTAGGAAAGAAATGCTTTCACTTAATGTCATCTTTTTTATCGCATTCAGACCATTGAATAAAAGCAAAATGTAAAAGATAGCGCATTCTCTGCTGAAACCCATCATTTATCAACGAAAATTTACATTCATTCTTGGGAAACGGAAGATTTTAAAACGAAACATATACAAAAAGAAGAAAAAGTCCAGTTGTCAGAAAATATGGAAGCCATTCACAAATTTTCCGGTAATTCTTTCGCGTGTAATATCTATTTATTTACAGCGCATTATTTCAAATGTTAACCCCTTAGCTGGTTCTTTCTTTTCCGTTCAATAAATTGAAAATAACGGAGTAAAACCATTATGTTTTAAATAAAATATTCGTAACATTTCGCCTAAACATTTCTGCCTTTAAATAGTATGAAATTTTTTTTCTACAAAAAAATGGTGCCAAAAAGCTTTAAATGATGCAATAAGCAAATTCGGCTTGCTCGAACGGCGTACAGGCAAATCGGTTAATCCACCCTTGCGGCGCGATGGTTTCATAGATATACCACTTAATTTTAATTCCCAAATGCCACATTGGCACCGGAATTTTGTTTAAAAAAATTATGGTTTATCGAATGCGTGAAATATAGCGTTTTCGTATTTACAAATAAAGTTGTTTTTAAATTCCAGTGTCAGTCATTAATTTCAACACTTAAGCAATGAATTTGCCCTGCGCTGCAAAGAGATAACAATGTTACCTTTCTTTCCGAAATTGTTTTTTTCCTTGCAATAATATTTTCAAATTGTTAGGCAGATATTTTTCTTTCATCATCATAATAAACGCGAAGTCTTTTCTATACAAGGTAATTCTAAATTCATGGCACAAACTTTGAGGGTTGGTTCAGTAACTATACGTTATTGTATAGGAATGTTTGGGTGCAAGTGAATCTTGAGATACAAGTGCCAGTAGCAATTTGGCCCTTTTTTATTTCAAAATATCTCATTCACATCATAAAATTCCTGTCCCGTTCTTTACTTTGACCCAATGTATGTGTGATGGATATACCTACTGAAGACGTTTTGCTTCAGTTTACCTTCAGTCGCAGTCAATAAGTCTTAACCATTTGAGCTCTGATGGTAGAATTTTCTACCACTTAGTTTTAATTCCGAAATGTTACACTGGCACCGGAATATTCGACCAGATTTATAAGAAAAAGGTTTAATACATTTTTTTTCCCCAATGAAATCGTAAACCGAATTTTTCTTTTGCAAAATACTGGTGCCAATGTGACATTTGGAATTTTGAAGACATTTACCTACCAGAGCTCAAAGGGTTAATGCTTAACATTAAGCAATAAAATATGGAATTTCAGTGAAATTACGGAGTTTTGGGTTGGTCGAATGAGCCAAAGGGTAGAGCAGTTAAAAAAGCCTAGAACCATACATTTTTTTAAATATATAAATTAAGTAAAATCCTACAAAAATTTTAGGTAAATATAAAAAAAAAAAATTAAAAAGATAAAAGTAAAAAAGTTTTAATTGAAAAATTCTGGTATGAATTCGAAATTTTTGAATTACAATAATTCGCAAAACTGGCAAATCTGTCAAACAGGAAATATGTAGAGTTTGCTATTCTTTCTTTTATTTTTAGTTCATTTATATTTATTTTCGTTTATATAGTCTTTTGTCTTGAAATCTTGTACCATGAGTTTAGAATCACCCTGTATACATTCTTTTAAATAGATAGCATTTTCATAAAAATAATGTAATGATCGTCGTTTCACAATTTCGAGTTAAGACTGTCTCAGAAAAACTAATTAAGGCAATTTTCGTCGAGATTGAAATAACCGATTTATTTTATAACTTATTTGTGGAGTTCAATTTATAAGTTGAAACTAATACAAAATAGTTTGGATTTTTTAAACTGTGTTCGACTATATTCAATTTAAATTTAAAGTATAATAATTATGTTCATAATCGGAACAATTTTATAATTATTCTTAAATAAAAATTTATAAGTTGAACGTAGAATTGAACGCAATCCAGAGAAAATAAAAGTAACAATAGCATTAGTAACAATAACATTTACTGTAATAATAAATTAACAAAAAAAATTATGCTGAATTACTTATAAACTTATTATAGCCAGTGTCAAAAAATATCTACATAGGGTTCATGTTTTTCTAGTATTATTTTTCCACGCTGTCATTGAGAACAGCATGATTGCAGGATCACGTTTTTTAGAGCTTTTGAAAAGATAAGTTTTTACTAGAAGAAAAATATTCTATTTTAAGAACTTTACATACTTTTCTGGTGTTGGTTTAAGATTTAAAAAAAATGTTCATATTTAATTAATACATTTTCGTGTAAATTTCCTTTTTAGGGTGAAGAATGGCTAGCAAAAAACACAGTGAAAAAAAGAGGAACATAAGTGTGTGTTAAATAGCTTCTGGACGACCAAATGGAAAGAGTTGCTAATAGGTAGGGGTGAGGAGGAACCATCATACCAACACTTTTTTACGCCGGTAGATAACTTTCAAGTGAATCATTTTAGTTAGATGAGAGCTACTCATTTTTAGAACTGATGATACCAGCACCAGATAGTATTTTCATCAACACGTTGAAGCATGAGCCGAATTTCGATTGAAAGAATGGATGCTGCGTTTGGAAAAGTTCACTCATTTTTAACGTTTAATTCAAACAAATATTTGAATTTTCAGGCTTCGTAATTGATAACATTATGATTATTTACTTGAATTGTTAATTTTATATTGCAGAAAAAAGCTATTTCTTTTTTAAAAGTAGGAAAATCAATTTCAATTTACGAATAGAATCTTGTTCGCCTAACTAGTGAGAGGGCTATTTTAAAAGTAAGGGCCGTGTATGAATTAAAAAAAAAACAAATGAAAGAAAATATTTTTGTTTACTTGCATTTAAACGGCACATTATGCAGCTACTTAACATAATCACGTTATGACTGTGTATCGCATTATGACTGTAAATCATTTATCATAACATACAGCAGTTTGTTAATTCCATTTTCATAAAACTTTGCCGCCGCCCTATTCAATATTAAAATTTTTTAATGGTATATCGCACCTTGCACTCAAAATAAAATTTTTCAACACTCATTTTGATAACATGTCCAAGATAAAAATAGTACAAACATTTTTTTAAATAATGGTGCCAACAGAATATAAAAATAGTCACCTGGTGGAATACGCTGGTTTAACATTCCTATCATGAAAACGGAAAGAGATAAAGAAAGATAGTGATTTTCAATGTTGTAGAACATCATCGATTAAGTGTAAAAGGACACCTTGTAGACCTTTTACACTAAATCGATTACTCTTCGAAACGTTCTCATTCATGCGAAGAATGAAAATGTGCATTTGTTTTTCATGATTCCTCCATTGTTATATCACAAAACTTGAATAGAAGTAGAAGTTATTACCATTCAGACAAATATGCTTCCAAATGCAAACTGCAGTTGACGGTGAGAAATTTGAACATCTGAAATAAAAATACATTGTTATAACTACACTACATGGCCAAGGGTGACCGGCCAATGACCTTTTTTGTATTCTATTAGCATCACTATTTCTAAAATATAAGTTTGTAGTATATTTCTCCTGGACATGTTATACAAATAATGTTAAACAATTCTCTTTTGAAAGAGTAGTACGAGATAGAATTAGAAAATCCCAGTTTTGAATTGGGTGACGACAAAACTGTTTGCAGATGGAATTAACAAGCTGCTGTACGTTATGATAAATATTTTAATTTATAACGCGATTACGTTAATACGCGTAACTGCATAATGTGCCTTTCAAATGTAAGTGATAAAAAATGCTTCCTTTCTTTTTTTTAATTCATAAACACCCTTATTTTAAAAATAGCCCACGTATTTTAAAGCTATTCGCAATTGATCTATAGATACAGCACCATAATATTCACATAATCTTTGCGATGTCTCGAATACAAAAAATATATAAATAAATAAATAAATAAATAAACAGCTTGAAAAGTCTGTAAAAAATAAAAAAAATACTTTAATCTTAAATAAGCATTTCTAACATGAAAAAAATGTCAAGTTCAGATACATTATGATCTGTTATTCTTTCTACGTCAACACTCTCGCTGGGAATCCCATGGTTTCCTAGGACAAATCAAATGTAGCAAAATTTGCGCAAACCCGAGATTTCCACAGGGATTCATTTTTTCGTGTAATGAACTCTCCATAATTATTCACACGAGTTGTTTTTATCTTGAAACCATTGTAATATCTAATCAGGGTATTTTCCCGATTAATTTAGATAAAAATATCTACTTTGAAGAGCCAAGGAGAAAATATTTAAAAAACTGTGAAAGAAGTTCGACGTGCAGGGGTTAAACATGCAATTTTTTAACCCATTTTGATAAAACAATTTCGCAGCGAGAGGATTAATAAACAATTTACGCAAAAACAATTCAAATAATTTAAATACAATTGTTTAGACACCGGAAAATAAATCTAGAAAAATGCTACATTTTAAGCTGGATGTAGAAACAAACACTACGCTATTAGGTTTTTATGTTTTCTAGCATTCTTCAGGGATGGCTTGAAAGATAGAGGAAAGGGAACACGCTAATTTGGAGCAAGTTATCGCGATTGTTTTCGATACCGATACCACAAAAACAAAACAGTACAAATCGATTAATTCAATTAAGACATTATCTTTATAAACTAAATTTAATTATTTGACAAAAAGTGGCGTCAACCGAATAAAAATCTTGTAAAGATGCTGCTCTTGAATGGTTTTAATATCCGACTTAGAAACAATTTATATAGTAACGAAATACGAAAAGACTCATGTATAATCTATATATATGATTCCTGTCTCTGCGAGCGAAGACACTCACATATGACCGGCTGATGATATTAATATGGGGAAGTTTTTTCTAATAACACGTTTGCATTTTGGCATTTAACTTTTTTGCATTGGATAGCTGAGGTCCCTTTCCATGTTGCTCCTTTTTCAATTTTTTGATGTCGTTTATAGATATTTTTTTAAATTATACTTTCATTTTCGGAATCGGTTTTGGAAGTGAAACTAACTTCATTAAAATAAATTCAACCAAAATCGAAAAAATAAAAAAGAAATTATGTTGAGACAGACCTAACCTATCGAAGGTAAAAAAATATTTTAAAATATTGAAATGCAAATGCGTTTTTAGAAAAAATAATATCTCCATAGGAATAGCACCAGTTCGTGAGTATCTTTGATAGCCAGGAGAGGGGCCTTACTGAACATAATGCTAATCATCTCAATATTTTGTTCATTTCATTGATAAATGAGACAAGTTGGGGATTGTACGTGAAGAGTAGCAAATATGAAAGAAATTTAAAAATATTTGGATCTTCTTTTTATAGTATACAGTAATTCAAATACAATATAGTGTTTGAAATCTTTTGTGTGTTCCCGTAAATACCATCTGATTTCTATTATATATGACAGTGATGCACAACCTTTTTACCAGAAAAACGTTTGCCACCAGAATATTTGAAAAGTGTAGTTTCTTTTCTTTAATAGCAAAGTTTTTGTCATTGCTATAAGGAAAATTATTCGGCATAAAAGTAGTGGTATAATTTTGGCCCGCGGGCTATAGGTTGTGCACCCCTGATATAGGATATAACTTATGTTAAATCTCATCAACGTATATCAATTTCATAAAATGTTAAATAATTTAATTTAATTAAAAGACGGCCCAAACAATGTTTCCCAATGTACCATTATGTAGTGGAATACTTTTGTGTAACCCTATAAATAATAATAAGTATTCTTTGTATCATAGATTGAATGTATACTTTAGTACATACTTCATGAATTCATCTCAATTCTATTATATTCGAAGTAGTGTAGCACCATTAAAATGTATTTGAAACTATTTTTTCCTATTGACCGTAATGTAATAGAACGCTTTTGATTGTCCCTTTAATTAAACTATACACAACTTTCATAAAATATGAAAGGACTCGTCAAAATTATGCAACAATTATATATTTTAATTCTCAAATAATTAGGTTGGTTAGTCTTTGCTCTGTTATATGCGGACACACAGACGAACGGACAGACAGAACGATGACAATAGGTACTATGTAGTTATTTAATTACGAAAGCAACTAAAATATTCAGATCTTGGTGCAATAGTTACAATATTTCGGATATAGTATAGTACCGAAAATCTTTTGTATGTCCCTGTAAATATTATCTGCTTTCTATTACACTGGAAATACCTTGTAGTAATCCTTAGCCAAATGCAGTCGAGTCTCTCTATAACGAAACTCCATACATCGAATTTCTCTATACAACAAATTTTTAGTAGGAACAGTCCCCTTTTCGCATGATTACATTAAAAACAGTCTCTATATAACGAAATATCTATCTCCATATAACGAATTTTTTCATAAATTTTTCTTAATTTATTCAGTTTTAAAAAGCTTCGAAATCATATGGAATCAATATTTCATCACTTATTTTTGATTTATCGTCGTTGCTGAGTTTTTTTTTTAAATATTACTTCTCTCCTTGTTCTTTAAATCCAACGAATTCATCCCACCTCCCACACACCTTTCCACATCCTTCTCAAAACAGTGTCAATTGGATTGCTACACATGTAAGAGAGAAATAAATGAGAGGCACATTAAAGAGGCCTTCAAACGGAGGAAAATCTTAACTACAATTTTTCATTCCTTGCTAAAATTTGAGCATTTATTTTTTGAGAGCGTAACAATTTTAAAATCAAAACAACAAAAAATTACAGATTTCTTCGTCTTAAATTAATGCAAGTCTTCCTTATTTGTTTTTCATTAAGCTTTCAAATAAATGTCTGTTCTCTTTTTTGAAACAGCTTAAATAATTAAGAAATAAAGTGTTAGGTTAATATTTACTTTTAAACATTTCAAATTCTTAATTCAAAAGATCAAAAATAATATTTGTTCAAATTTCACACATTAAATACGATTTTTAACATCATTCTCTATACATCGAATTTCTCTATATAACGAATTTTTTACTGGAACGGTGGATTTCGTTATACAGAGACTCGTTTGTATATCAATTTCATAAAACGTTAAGTAATTTAACACAATTAAAACACGCACCAAATAATGTTTTCTCTATTTATTTATGTAATGGAATACTTTTGTATGGCCCTGTAAATCGAACACAAAATTTCTTTGCATCACAGATTGTACAGAATGTATATTATAGTATATACGCCTTATAGTATCATGCCACTTTTATTATGTTTGAAAGAGTATGACATCATTAAAATGTACTTGAAACTTTTTTTTCCCATTGACCGTAATGTGTCGGAATCCTTTTGATTGCCAATGCAGTTGAACTATGTACTCGATTTTCATAAAATTTTAAATGACTCCACCAAATTATGTAATAATTATATATTTTAAATTTCAAATGATTCGATTGGGTATTTTATGCGTTGTTACATGTGGACAGACGGACGGATTGAAATACAACTATAGGTGCTACGTATTTACGTAATTACTAACGCACTTAATAAAGGATATATTCTCAAATAAACTTTTATGTTAACACTGTCTTATGTTAACAACGCGAATTCTTATATTGTGAAAAAATAATAACTTGAGGAAAAACATGCCACTTAAGATATAACGCACGATTAATCTTCCTACCCTGAATGGGTCTAATCGACCCATAGCTATAATTTGTTTTATACGATTCGCACCAGAACATTTTTCATAAAGAAAATTAAATAACAGATCGAAAGAAATAAGCCAATTAAATATATTAAAATGTTTTAAATAACAATTCTGGTGTGAAATGTTTTTATCAAGATTGTGTAAAATTGGAACAGGGTAGGAAGGTTAAGGTGGAAATCTGCAATTGAATGAAGCTAAAATCATAATTAAAACATTCTGTTATACATTTTGTGTACAATAATGCACTTAATATTCAATACTGGTATCTATCGTTGAACAAATAAAAAACGACATTGGTAAACATACGCTGAAACATTCGTTTTGCAAAAATGTAGCGATGCATCGTAATCTTCTTCAACAAAGCGCCAAATTTTCGAAAATATTTATTTTAATTTGCAAATACTAATAATGAAAGTAAGAAATATATAATTTTTTAATTTACATCCTTAATATTTTTATCCAGTATTAACAAATTGCTGTATAAATCTAGAAACACAATCACTCCAAGGCTTTGCACCAATTACAGTTTTGGTGAGGTTTACATTGCTGTACTTTTTATTGCTGTAGTGTCAAATAAATTTTCATTTTTTGTGAAGCCAAAGTACCGCATCGGGCGGATTTTTTATTAAGAAATTTTGAAATCACAGAACAAATTTTGAATAGCGATTTTGTTTAATTTAAATTATGGGCTACCAGACATATTACAAAGCAAATTTTCTCTCACCATTTGCTTGTATTTGACCGTTCCAATGCCGTAGGAACTTCCATTACATGCTTAACACCTGTCCATCATGGCAAATAGAGTGGTCACTATCGAAACTTAAATTTCTGAAAATGAAAATACTTTTCATATAAAGCAAACTCGGAAACGTCTGAACAAACATTCTGAATTTTTAATGTTTACACAGACAAAAAATAAATTATTTTTGTGCGTGTGTGAAAATATGAGTGAAGTAACGGGAATTATTTATGTAACATCGATTTTTTTTATTTTCCATTTATATGTCTTTATTATTTATCATAATAAATTAATCCTTTTGCACTCGAGAGCTCTCAACATGAAGGGGTTAACACTTTGCACTTGAGAGGTGACTCTCGCACACCACTACAGTTGTCAGGTGATCCTCGTAAATCAAGACGCCAAATGCTTTTGACACCACTAATGTCTTACAGTTTATTTCGCCACCTTTTATCACCGATTATTCGGCCATTAGATAAGGCGAAGAAAATTAGTTTCGAATACTGGTGTCCAGAGTATTTTTAGCACCCATTTACTGGGGATGTTAATGGTCAGTGAATCACCTCTGGAGTGCAAATGGTTAAGATTATACATTATGCCTTATATATTATCGGTTATATGAATTATTGTTATTTAATTAAAAATTATTATAAATAAGTTTTATTAAAATAAATTTTCTTTTTTTACAACGTTTATGTTATTTAGTTTGTATTATTTTCATATAAATGCACAAAACTTATTTTTAAATTAAAATACATTCCTTTTTTCGAATACATTACACACATTTACATAAAAAATCACGAAATGAAATATAATTGCAACAATTAATCTGCTTTCTGCAATAAGTTATTAAATTTAGAAAAACAATATCCTGCGTCTTAGAAATGCTTTTTGTTTGCTCATTCTGTTTATTTCAACAGGAAAATATTTCCGGCTGCACGTAATTACACTTTAATGCTCTGTTGTAGAATTTGTATGTTTTTATAATAATGAGTATTTAGTTTATACAGACAATATGTTTCCTTATACTATCATTTCCGTTAGTAAAAGTAAGAAAATTTTGTTTCCTGCACCTACTAAATAAATTTACAAAATGGAAGTAGCGATAAATTGAAATTATTATTTATTCATTTATTGCAATAATGTGCAAAACGCGAATTTCAACACACAAGTTAAAAACTATAAACAACGTTTTAACGCACAGATCTCCTAAGAAATTCCCCTAAAGACGAGATGTGCGCTTTAAAACGTTGTTTGTAGTTTTTAACTTCTATATTTATTTATTGGTAATAACAATGTTTAAAAAAAAGAGAAAATCATAGAAGGTTAATTTGTTAATTTGTTTTTGATGGGTAACTGTTTAAGAGAGTTTGATAGTAATTATTTATTAGAGTTAATAGGTGTTTTTATGAAATTAAAAAGATACTTACCGTGCTTGACACTAACATATTAACTTCTGTTTCCTTTATTTATTTGTGATTTTAAGTGGTTTATTCTTTCGTTTTGACTAAATCATTTTTTTAATTGTAAAATTTATTATTTTCAATCAAGACAAATGCTCATTTTTTGGTAAAGTTTTATTTTTTATGTCTGATTCGAAATTGCTATTTATTTAAGATAAAATGAAACCACTTATTTAAATCGCCTTGTATATTAAACTATGAGATGAGAGAAAAAACACGGAATAAATGAATCAGAAGTAATTTCAAAGAAAGAAGATTAGATACGGCATATGAGCGACGTTTGAAGTAAAGTTAAAATGAAAATGGATGAATTTCTATTTCTTGTCAATTTGTGAATGACTCCTATTCTGCAGAAAAACAAGATACTTCAATGTTATTTCATGGTAATTCATGTACTAAATTTATAAAATAAAATTGCATTTAAAAAAATATCTTTCTATTGCTATTATTCTTTTTCTTTATATCTTTCATGAAACAAAAACAAAAGTATTTTTATTATTCGAAACATTATCATGCGCGTATTTTAACAAGACACATTTAAATATGCCTTATAAGTTTTGAAGAGAAATTTTTGAAAGTACTAAAATAATTTTTTTAAAGTTCATTTTATTTCTACTGCTACCTATTAAAAAAATACTCTAACATTTAAAGAAAATCTTTTGGTCGAATGGAAGAAATTTACAACTTATGACATCATATTCGAAAGATTCAAAAAGAAATGTGGCAGATATTACAAATAAATTTCTTAGATAACGATTTCGAAACAATTTTGACTTTAAAAAGTGTTTTTTTACGCGATGGTGATTTTTTTTATTCATGTCTTATTCCTTTTTTTCATCACATCTCAAATTGGCTAATTGAGGATTTTTTTTTTTTTTTCGCATGAAAAAATTTATAAAAACTAGAAATTGCGGAAATCATTACAGAAATAGGTACCGTAATTTCCTGCGTATAATCCGCGGATCAAACGACCCAGAAAAATTTGAAAACTAAATGTGACATTTTACATCGCGGTAAATATTTGGCTTCGATTACAAAATAAAATTTCTGGGTCGAGAAACAATTGTTTGATCCTCGGATTATACGCAGGAAATTACAGTATTAGTTAGGGATGTAACTAAGCTTTTTCGGCAAAAAGAGTGTCTTAAGTAAAAATTACTCCTTTCAAGACTAATTTATTGTCATTAAGTAATGAAGTTAGATATTATATTTAATACATAAAACTATTTCTTGATTCATGGAGAAAAGAAAAAGTTCAAGACGAAATTGTTGTTCTAGCGATTGTTGTGTTGCGAAAGAGAACATATCTTTTCTATTTCTCATTTATCTCAAAGAAAATTTAAAAGCATTAAAAAATAAGCAGCTAAACGTGTGTATATATTAACCTTTGGCACTCAGTTGTCTTCGCTGCGGGGACATCATCTTTTCTTCCAAAATTTGTTTTTGACATTAATAACAAAGGAAAATGAAAATTTCCCTTATTTAACCAGAGAATTTTTGAAATTGTCTACTTCAAGGAAAGTTCTTTTTAAAAAGTGGTGCTAATAGAACAAAATTTGTGTAAGAGGCACCGGAGTCAGAAGGGTTAAAGATTAAGCGAAGAACCAATCATACCGGGAAAAAAGTTAATTTATCGGCATAGGCTGTTTAAATATGCTATGAAACTCATGTAGCACCACAAATATCAGTATTGTCAAATCTCTCTTTCATTTTTATTTATAAAATTCCAAATTCATATTAAAAATTTATGGGCAGCATCTTACTTACAATTATTCAGTGAATAGCAATCATTATTTTTTTTTTTAAAAGTATTGCTAACTTTCTGGTTTTATTTGGGATTTTTGAATAAAGAATCCGACAAATTTGGTAACACTAACAACCAGGCATCGCCAGACTACAAATGCATTACTTTCTTCTCATTATGTAAATGAAAAGAAAGTAACGCATTTGTAGTGTATATAATGGAATAAAAAATGGCCTCTCCGCTCATGCTTATATGTTACGCAACAAGATTTCATACTGTTAATGAGTCCGTTGATGTTAACTTGTTGCAATACATCCCCACTCATTTAAGAGTTCCGATTTTTAATCGTAGATGAGGCCATCTTTCTTATTCAAGTGTTACATGCATTTAATAAGTCTCGCGTAGTTACTGGCCAATCCATAATGTCCTTTAATAATATCATCTTCAAGTTGTGATGTATGTGGCCTCGCGTGTATCGCGGCCTCAGCTGAAGTTAGATCCACAGAAGAAAATCTCACATGAAGTTAAAAAAAAAGAAACTTTATCGTCGATCTATTATGCAGTCGCAGTACCCACATGGAAGATTACAGTGCTCTTTAGCTGTTTAACAAAATTAAGATGAATTACATAAGAAATAACTTAATACGTATTCATATCGTATTTTGACAAATCAAGTAAAATAATTGGTGTTTAACAGAACAAATTTTGATTGAAACGTTACAAAATTATATAGCGCATCGTGTCGACAGTATGAAAGAACAAATTAATAAAAAAATGCAATTTATATGAAACATTATAATATTATTCTATGAATATTCCAGAAAAATGAGAAATATATAGACATATAAACACGATGTATCACGGACGAATATGTTAAAAGTAGAATGAGACAGTTATAACCATGCAGTGTAAAATGACAGAATTTTTCAGGCTATCATTTTCAGCGATTTACTAATTCAAATAGCAAATGTTAAAAACCAATATAATGAAACATCATAACTCGGTTAAATTCAGTGGAGAAGAACACAAAACTTTTTTTTTATGAAAACACTCCTAAAATTAGCGGGTTACAGATTAAATTTTGGTCAGGTAGAAAAGCTTACACTCTGTATACAGTTTAAAATATTTTCCTCTCAGATACAAATCTTATAATAACTTTTTTTCAATTTTTTTAACCAGGGGTGCAAAAATCTAGGCGCCAGAGGGTAGTCTCTCACCACTAAAATTTTAAAGTTTTTTTCGCTCAAAATTTAATAGCATTCTAGCGGGAATTTTACACGAAATATTAGACGAAGAAAAAAGAAATAAATTTTGTGGTGAGAAACTGCCTGCTGGCGCCTAGATTTTTGCACACTTGTTTTTAACTACTCTAGTAAAAAAAAGCTTTTTCAATCCTTTTTCTCTTTTTTATGAAAATAAGAAATATTTATTATTACATTTTCAAGCAGCAATTGGACAACATTTTTAATGTTGGTGTATGAGTAAAGAAATAAAAAGTAGTTTGATGTGGCAATCCCAAAACTTTCTTCTATGTCAAGCATATTAATACCTCAAAATTCGCTACCACAGTGTCAAAATCAATAGACAATCGATGCTCATCGGGAGGATTCTAAATGCATGTAATTCCGTGCATTAGTTTTTCAAATAGGACTATTGTAGATATCGGAAAAATTGTTGCATCGATTGGGCGATTTATACCAAAACATAGTTAGCAATAATATTTATCAAGCTGTACCTGAATGTGAAGTTTGATAAAATTTCGTGATTAGTTCTTGAGATAGAACTATTGCAAGAACTGAATAAAATCAGCATATAAGAGACAACTGTTGCGAAATTGAACTAAAACGTAAACATAACTAGTCCCTATCACGGACATCCTGAATCTGAAGTTTGATCAAAATCTGTTCATTAAATCTTGAAATAGAGCTATTGCGGACATCGTGAAAATTACAGCATAGCAGGGCCTTCTGTTGAGCTATTTACACTAAAACATAAACAACATTAATTCATGTTCAGTTTTAACGGAATCTGAAGTTTGATGGAAACCAGTGCAACAGTTATTGATATATAGATGTTGCGCAAATCATAAGCAATTCAGCATAGCGGCGCCATCTGTTGAACAATTTACTCCAAAAACTAATCAGCATCAATCTGTTTCAGGGAACACCTGAATATAAATTTTTAAGAGATTCTGTGTCATTTTTAAGAGATTTCTGTGTCATTAGTTCTTGGGATAGAGCAATTGTGAAAATTATGAAAAATGCAATATAGCAGCGCCACCTGTCGCACAATTTATACCAAAATGTAAACCGAATCAATTCATGTCAAGGACTGAAGTTTGATAGCAATCCGTGCATTAGTAATTGACATAAAACTGTTAATCGTAAAAAAAATGCAGCAAAGCAGCGCCACGTGATGAGAGATTTACACCAAAAACTAATCAGCATCAATTTTTATCACGGTCTATCTTAATATAATTTTTTATCAAATTCCGTGCACTAGTTCTAGATATAGGTTGCCCACAAAATTTACAACAATTACACAATCTGACAGAGATTTTGTAAAAAAAAACATGCCTTTTTGGAATCTCTAACCCCTAAAACGTGCAAATACATCGAAAATCAGAATACGAAAATTTTCGATCTGTATACGTTTTACGTTTTTTACCTATGAATTGAATATGCATGAGTGTTTTCGGTATTACTTTAATATATATACAAAATGAATTTTTCCACAGAAACAACAGATGTTTCTGCAATTTAGGTTGCTGAGCCTTGATGTTGAATTGGAGAAAAGTTTTTTAATTTTAGTTAAAAGATCTGGATTCTTTCATCTGGAAAAGAGAAATTTTTTAAAGATAAAATGTAAGTATGATAAAGAAAATTATGTATTTCTTTACTTTTATTTTTCAGAACTTTATAATTATTAGAATGCCTTGAAGCATTTACATACAGTAATATATTTCTATTTTTTCAAAAATATATTATCTAGGAGTAAAAATCTATCCGAAAATTAAATAAAAGACACTACTTAACTGATCAATCCTTAAAAAAAATCTAGTAGTGAATATTTTTTCGCCTCTTTTACACAATTTTTTATTTTTTATTTCCCGTTAATTAGAACAGAATTTTTTGCCTAATCGAATAGGAACAATGCTCCTATTAACTAATCCAAAATTTACAACACAAATTTATACTCGTGAAAATAATAACTGATGATTCATCCGAACGACGGTCACAGTGCCCAAGCTCTAGGCTGGTTCGGTAGAGGCAGAAGTCAGCTTCTACAAGCGCCAAGTGTCAGTCGCTTACGTTTTTCCGATTTATTCTGAGTGTAATTTTTCTGTACCCTTATTCCTAAGCCCCCTTGTGACGAATTGTGTGACCAGTTCCACGTTACCTCATACATATTACTGCATATTTTTCTTTGAAGGCTGTTCTTTTAACCTTCCTATCCTGTCCCTCTTATTCAATCTTGATAAAAACATTTCACACCAGAATTGTTATTTAAAATATTTTAATGTATTTAATTGACTTATTTCTCTGAATCTGTTATTTAACTTTCTTTATGAAAAAAGTTCTGGTTCGAATCGTATAAAACGAATTATAGTTATGGGTCGATTAGACCCATTCAGGGTAGGAAGGTTAATTGAGTCACCATCAGATAGTGGGGAATTTTATGGCGTTGTCTAGTAAATGTGCATTTATCAAATCATCTATAAATGTTTAATTTTTTTATGAAAATAAAATGTAAAATATGTATATTTCCTTTTAGTCCGAAAATAACTGAAAATTCGTTAGATTAAAATAGTCATAGATCCATTAGTTCTTAACCACTTAACTAGTCAATATTAAAAAAAAATCTTTTAACCCTTTAACGATCAAAGCATTTCCATTGCTAAGATGTCGAAATAAATGAATGACACCGGTAATTGAGAACAGATATATTTCTAAATAAGAAAACGTGATTTTTCACATACATAATAAAAGGGATATTTTTAGATAAATTTTAGATAAATTTAGTAGATCCATTAGTTCTTAACCACTTAACTAGTCAATATTAAAAGCTAAATCTTTTAAATAATGACTATTTTTTTATATGTCTTTTACAGGATTTTTAATCTTTTAACACCGGCTTTTCAAAACAGAAATTTTTGCCCAATTGTTATAGAAAAAAAATTCTCGGATTAAATGATGCAAAAATTACGATAAAAATCACTTGAGAGAATAATAAACCGTGATTGGAATAAGCTCGTATGGCATATAGGCAAATCATGGAAGCGGTTAACCTCTTAATTTTCGCGCCGGAGACATTCACCGGCTGCAAGCTTCAAGCTTTTTATTGAGAATTATTTGATTCCCATCAGTTTTATAAAATAGAGTACAGTAAAACCCCGATAATTCGGATTAACTGGGACCAGACCCAATCCGGATTATCGAAAATCCGGATTATCCGGAGAATTCGAAACAAATGAAATAAAATAAAATATATTTACAGAAAATCACCTTTATGTTAAACTTATTGAATATTTACAGACAGTAAAAATGTTTACTTTGCTCAATTCTTCCGAAAAGATTTCAGAAAAACTTTTTTTTAAATTCAGAATATGACGATTAAACAAGTTAATGTTATGGAAATTAACCAATTGCTTCAACAAACATGAAAAAAAGATGACTAAATCGATCCGGATTTGCGGGGTTCTACTGTAATTGGTTTTATTGTGGTATCATTTTACTTGTCATTAAATAAGATGAATATTTCGTTTTTCAAAAGGGTGGTGACAATAATAAATTTGAATTTTCAAACCGTAATTTAATGCGATCATAAACCTTTTCTGGCACACTGTGCCTGTTCTGGGATACCTAATTTTAATTCAAAACTTGCAAACGGCACCAGTATTATTTTAGTAAAATTTTGCCTTTGGAATAAAAGCTTAAATTAAGGAATTCAAAATATTTAAAAAATTCGTTTGTCAATTGCGGTGTCAGTCGATAATTTCTCATTTTAGTACAGATTTTGCCCGTGCCGGAAAGGGTTAAGGGGTTAAGGACTTACTCATTGTTGTAATTCTTTATGTTCACAAAATGAGGATATTTGAGAATTATTTGCATGTTTGCCACAAGCGACTTTTTTTAATGTTCTGTTCGCACTACTACTTTTTAAAAATACATTTAGTAGTATGTTTCTCTTCCAAATGTTGTCAAAACTAAAAAAAAAGGTATTTTGCTTTGAAGAAGTTTTGCGAAATCGAGTTAAAAAATACCGCCCTGTATAAGCATATGATTTTCGTCCGTTTACGAAAAAGTGGTGCAATAATGAATTTCAATTTTTAAACTCTAACTTAATGCGACCATTAACTCCTTGGGGACGAGCGACACGTATACGTACCGCAAAAAGGCTTAAGAATGTTTGTTTATCCCCACCGGTAAAATTTTACTGTAAAACTTGCATTATTTAATTGGAGCGTTTTATTGATTTAATAAGATGCAAATTTCTGTTTTTCAAAACCGGTGACAAAACATTAAAAACTTTGTAAAATGCTCCTGTCGCGAAGGGGTTAAGGGATTAATAAAGGATTTTTATCTTTATCTGGTATTTTGAAACTCTTAACGTTCCAACTAGTGTTATGATTTTTTAAGATTGATAAATGCTATATATTTTTTTTTTTTAAGTAGTACTTTGATTGTATTTGTGAGTTGCAAATATCAGAAAAAATACCAGTTACGTGATCTTATTTTGTGAGTTGAATAAATTATCAAATATATCAAGTATACATTTATATATATTACAAATTTTAATTTTTTTTCGCCAAAACTAACCTTTATACTATATTAATTTCCTTATAATAATATTCCGTACTTACTTCAACTTATTAAATTAAAATCTTGTTTCTAGATCTAATCTGTTAATCTTTATGAAAACGATATAAATTCTTAATTCGCCTTAAAAAAACCTTTATTCCAGTATGCGTAAATTTAAAAAGATGGCTCCAAATTAAAAATATTCTTAATTAAACTTTATTTCTTAATATGCCAAATAAAACTCATTTTTTCTATGTTTTTATCAACCCTTTTTACGAAAGTCTTGTTAAATTTATTCCAAAACAATACCTTTCAAAAAATATCATTACTTTATTTTATCTATTTATTTATTTTCCCTCATTCAACATTTGATATAGTTCATATCAATAAATTCATTTCTTTTCTTTTTCTCTTAAAATTAATCGTCTATAAAAAATCGTCTGCCTAAGATAATTGAAAATTCTGAGTCGATTATAAATTGGTTAAATAATATTTTTTTTAAATAAAATTGTCGTCTGTCGAATATTAATCTCGGCTCTGGGCATGAATTATGTTTACAAAAAAGAATGATGGCTTGAGAGTAAAGAATGTTCTAGAATTTTCTTTTTAGATTTAAAAGAGGAATCCTCGAGAGGTGGTAAGAGGATTCTTGGGTTCTCTCTTCCATGAGTACGGCTGGTTGTAGTAAATGATGGAATATTTTTTGGATATTTCGGTAAAAGTTCGTCTGCAAAAGGAGCTTTTCTCTCTATTATAACTACAGTTTATTAAAATGAACTTGCAGCAGCCAAGGAGTGATTTATTGGATCTTCTACATTTATTTATTTTGTTTTTTTTTTCTCGCTGGCCATGACTTCTGTGCGGAGAAAGGGAAACCCGGCGATCATGTTTCTGGCCCCTAACTTGAAAATGTCACATATACATACTTTATAATTATTATCTTACAAACATTAACTGTAGGGGGAACAGGGAAAAGGACTGTATAAAACTCTAAACTTATTTTAATATGCTATCACAGTCTATTAAGCAAATATTGCATCTGAAAGCTATATTCAAATTCTACACATTTTGCAACAAAATGTTAAATATCACCGCCATTAACTCTAATTTAAATATCCTGGTGTGGAACATCTGTAACCATTCTAAAAAAAAATAAAGTAAATGTCTTCAACATGATTATTTCCTATCTCAATCCATCTTATTTAGAGAGGGTGTCTGTTTCGTGTCTCAAGATTTACTTTTGTTATTTTACATTTTGTAATATATTTTTATTCTTTATGCTTAAAATCTGTTCCTAATTTAATAAGGTGTCTTTTACAATGCGAAATGTAACATATGGTGCAATTTTGAATAATTGCTTCCAGAAGAAATATTCAAAACTATTGCAAATATACTTTATTCGAAACGCATTATTAAAACGTGAATGCATAGCAGATAGATACGATTTGTGTATTCATCCTAAAAAAAGATGTCCTCAGTCAAAGAATGAAATATCAATGATTTTTTTTTCAAATCTTCTAAGAAAAATGTATTTCCACTTTTCTGAGTTTATCTCGAGAATTTTCAATAAAATTGCGCCTTTAATAAGATCCTTCCTCTATAGGATGTCATAACCCTACGTTTAGTATCTGACGTATCTTGTATTGAAAATATATCTTATTCTTAACCCCTTGGGAACAAGCGACACGTATACGTACCGCAAAAAGTTTTAAGAATTCATGCTTATTCTACCCAGTAAAATTTTACTGTGAATTTTGCCTTGTTTAATCGGAGCATTTTCTTGATTCGATAAGGCACAAATTTCTGTTTTAACAAACCGGTGGGAAAGCATTAAAAATTTCATAAAAGGCTCACGTCGCGAAGGGGTTAATTAACACAAGGCCATTGTGAAAAGATTGCATTGTTTTCGTGTGAATGCTTGAGGCGTTCGTAGTTTAATGAATGTCTTAACCTTCCTACCCTGAATGGGTCTAATCGACACATAACTATAATTTGTTTTATACGATTCGAACCAGAACTCTTTTCATAAAAAAAGTTAAATAAAAGATCAACCAATATAAATCAATTAAATATATTAGAATGTTCTAAATAACAATTCTGGCGTGAAATGTTTTAATCAAGATTGAGTAAAAAATTAACAGGGTAGGAAGGTTAAAAATATTTTTTAAACAACTGATTCGAGCTTTTCTAACTATCTGCTATACTATGTGGCCAATGATGACAGGTCACTTGCGATTTTAGACTTTTTAGTAAATATCAAGAAAAATACACGAGAAATAATCATGAAACGCAAGGTGGGCATATAGCATAGTAGATGTCATATTTTTTCGCGAAGATTTTTTTTTTCGGAAATCTCATAGGCGAGAGTCCACAAATTGAAGAAAAACTAATATCTTTTGAATAATCCTGTGAAAAATAATGTCGTAAGAACTTTGAAACTTTAGAAAATGATTCAAAGGCTTATTTTAGTATAACAATAAATAATTCTGTTTCCCAACTTTATAATGTTAAATAAACTATGACATAATATCGCTTTGTACAAAACAATTACCACTTTTTAAGTTATCTGAAATAATTTATGCATGTCTTAACCTATTTCAAATTTCGTTTACGTATTTTAAAGACATGAAATATACTATTATATACTGACTTCTTAAATTAGTTTTTATCTTTCTTCTAACTTATTTCGTTAACCACATTCCTTTCAACATATTTATTTGTAAAGGAAAACATAGCAGAGAATCCTTTAGATAACAGAGGACAAACAGAGAAGGATAACAAAAATTCCTTCCTACGTGCCGTAACAAAGATTCAAGTATTTTATCTAACGCAAAAAATGCAGCTTAACCCCTTGTGGACGAGCGACACGTATACGTGTCGCAAAAAGGCTTAAGAATCCTTGATTATTCCCACCTGTAAAATTATACTGTAAAATTTGACTTATTCAATCGGAGCATTTTATCGATTTAAAAAGGAACAAATGTCTGTTTTTTAAGACTGGTGCCAAAACATTAAAAATCTCGTAAAAAGCTCCCGTCGCGAAGGGGTTAAGAAGAAGATGAATTTGCTTCGTGAACTTAGTTTCTTAAACTGCGAGATTTATTCGAAGTGAATAATTCGCAGTACTTGCAATAATAAAACATCTTTTTAATAATAATTCGATGAAAACGAAACTAATACGCCGAGCTGCCTGCTTTTTGGTATTTTCTGGAAGTTCTAAATATAATAAACGGGTTTTGATTTCGAAATTTTATGTAAAACGTATTTTTTATATATATATTTATTTAAATTATTTGATAAAATAATTTTTTTGTATAACACAAATTTATTTTATCTTATTAACAAAATTTATTTATTTTATTAATGTCTTATTAACTATTAATCTACAATGCATCGCGTGTCACATCTGGCACATAAGGACTATAATTCTCATTATTTGCCATGAATTTATTATTTCTAATTATTTGCCACCATATTATCTTACTTACAATACTATTTTAACTTAATAGAACCTCGCTTTGACTTCTGAGACCATTTCAATTTTGTACAGCGTTATCAGAGCTCTGTTTTTCATTAAAATGCACATGAGTAACACATGGATGCTATATTACCTGCAGGTAATTCTGTGTTTATTTAATGTTTTCAAACACTTTAAAATTTAAACTTTGTTAACGCCATGAAATACATATTTAAACGAAACATACTAAAAACAAACAATTATGTTAAAATTTTGAATAAAACCAAAATGCTAGATTTAAATATATATTATTATTATAAATAGTTTAAATACCAGTTGTTAATTACTCTGAATAAATAGTAGTTTCAAATATATTGGATCACATTTTAGTTGCATTTCTCAGCAATTACTTAATTTCAATTCTCTAACATTTTTTTAATTTTAATCTAAGAAACATAAATACGAAACTGATGAACATCGTTAATATTAAAAATTATGAAACATTATTCTCAGTTTAAAGATCCAGTAACAAAAGTTTTAATATGTTTTTGCCAGGAAATAAATATCAAACTACAATTCAATATAAATGCATTAATAAAATTATCATGAATAACATTTTAATTTTCAAAATGTCATCTGTTTTTTGAATACTTCAGTTTTGGATATCATAAGTAGCTTTTCAAGTTACACAACCATAAAAATGTAAATGCTACAGATAAATATGCGGTAAATATTTAATATTTTAAATATGCGCTAAAGCTTGTTTGCGTTCTGATTGTTAAAAAAAGAAATGAACAATTAAGTTTAAATTAGCACAAAGTTTTCATCAGCTTATTTTAAAATCATATTCTAATTGTAGAAATAATGACATTTTTATTGATAAAAACTATTAACATGAGATAAAATGAATTTCCTAAAACGAGATAAATCCTTATTTTTATATAAATATATGTATTTATCATTCATATCTAATTATAATAAAAAGGCTTTCAAACAATTTTTTGCGTACTATAAAGAAAAATTTCTAACACTCATTGATATTTATAGGAACTTTTAAACTTAATTTTAATTTTAAAACACCTATGTTAATTTTTATGGAGATCACCTGTTATTCTATGTTTTATTGATATCTTTAAAATTAAAAAAAAATTTCATCTGCATGAAAGATTTAGTTATTGTAACACGCGCTTTCCAAAGGAATAAAAGAAAAAAAAATAGACTCACGCGTCACGTGACCTGAGTTTTGCTAAATTAAAAAAAAAATGTAGTTGTAATATTTCTCGTTTAAAAGAAATCTGGCAACACTAGTTCTATTAACAAAAAAAATGTTCTTTTTCTTAGTGATATTGGAATGTTGGTTGTGAATTGTGGTTTTATCTTGTGATGGTGGCGTGCGCCAGAATTATGTAAAAGCTTTATTTGTATATAATGTGTGTACGTTAGTGTTATATTTGTAAGTGTCGTCTTTTCAAGTAATAAAAAGTTTATAAAGAAGAATGAAACCCCGAGGTATTTATTAAGATAAGGTATCACTTCTTTCTTCTCTTCTACATTTGTAAGACGACTTCTTACAAAAATGGCTACCCAACGTCTGGCTACGAATCAATTTCAAAGTATTCAGCTATCTTAGTTCCAGAAAAGTTCGATATTTTTATAATGAAATATGATTAATAAGAATGAAAAAAAAAATGGCTCGAGCGGTCGTGCTCGTCTGTTTGTGAAGTATATTTTAAATGATTAACATAGCAAGTTTGTTTCGTTGATGTGAAATCATTCGATTGTGAAATACGCACGAAATAAAAATGCATGCATGTTTAATGCAAGAAAATGGCACGAGCAGTCGTTGCTCGTTTGTTTGTGAAATGTGTTCTTCAATGCTGTGAAGAAAAAATTTCCACGGAATAATCATATGCCAAGCACCATTTTTATTTGTTTGCGATATATGTTCTCGAATTTAATCTTGCTTCGATAACGCCATTTATATTTGTTTGTGAATTCTACGTTTTCTATGCTTTAAAAAAAAAAAACTTTCAGTTCTTGTGCCTGCAGGTGTAACTCAACAAATATTTATTTAATCTTCAAGTTACTTTCTTAAAATGGATCCATATTTTTATCAAAAGAATGCATTCTTTCCACAAGTGTCTATATTTTGTTTTCTATTTGTAAAATTTTTCATATTTTTAGTTTTAATTTATTGATTTATTTTACAGCTCATTTATATATTGTGTAATTCCCCTTCCCTCCCCATGCTTATATTTTTTATTCTTTTGTTTATTTTCATTCTCTGCATGCATGTTTAATTTTTATCTTGATAAACTAACAAATTTTCTTACTTCGAATTAAAAAAAAAAAAAAAAAAAAAAAAAAAAAAAAAAAAAAAAAAGTTGAGAAATAATGAAATAAGTAATTATTTGTGTTGATATTATTTTTCTTTTCTTTTTACAAAAAGGGAAATAAGTTGAGAAGGAAAAAATATATTAAAATACATTGATACCATCAATACAAGTGTCATACGGTATGTGTTTATTAATTATTTTTTGTTTGTTTTGTTGTTGGTTTCGCAAGATAACAGAATTTAATTAGAAATTTTATTTGAGTGTTCTATTGTTAGTTGTTTTAAGCATTTAATTTAGAGTTCTTGATCTATTTTGAAATAGCATTGAATATGATTTTTAAAACAGATTGAGTAAGTTTTTGTATTTATTTATTTATTTATTTTTATGAAATAAGACTTTCTTTTCTTTTAAAGTTATATTGAAAAAAAAACTATATTACGTAGTCTTGTCATGATAATTTGATAATAATATTGATTGACATTTTAATTATTCAGATATGTTTTGACTTATTTAGAACATTGTTTATGAATGTTGCCAACAATTCAGTACTAGTTTTATATCAGTTAAAATAATGTTTTGATTAAATGACACGTAATGACAAACTAGTTTATTTATATCAGCAATAATTTAAAGTATATTTTCTTTAAAAAAAAATAGAGTTTAAATTTTAAAGATACTTTTATGAAGTTTTATGAAGTTTAATTATTTTAAAAGTATATTTTGCTAACATTAAAGTTCACTGTTTTGTTTTATTAATGTCTTGTTTATATGAGTTGTAAAGCAAAGCTCACGTCCGGGGAACAATTTATTTAAACGAATTTTTAGCATTAGTGGGTATATATCTTGTTGTTTGCTAAATTTACAAATGTCCGACCTCAACAAAGCACGAAAAGAAGACCTATTTCAGGTCGCTTTAGAAATGAATTTAGATGTACAACCCTCTATGACTGTTGTCACATTGCGTGATAAGATTAAATCCTCTCCCTCGTACGAAGTTGATTTCGTAAATTCGTTAGTCAGAAACCAAATTGCGACTCGCGAGGAAGAACAACGTAGACGAGACTTAGAGAAAAAACAAAAAGCAGCTGAGTTAGAACAGCGTAAATTAGAAGAGAAGCGTCGTTCGGAAGAACTGGAATTAAAAAAGTTTGAGATGAATTTTGAGCTTGAGAAGCTTAAGTTACAGGCTCAGAGCCAAAGTGTTTCCAGTGGAGCGGTAGGTAGTAATGCGGCAGGGATAATGTCTCATCCAGAGAGTAAAATAGATATCCAGAAGCTGTTGCCTACATTTAAGCCAGAGACAGATGATGTAACATTGTTTTTGGTGCTCCTGGAACGACAGTTAAAGCTTTCGAAGGTACCAGAACACCTCTGGGTTTCTTATTTACTAAGTGTTGTACCCTCTTCTATATCTACGCTTATTGCTCGTGAAAAAGAAGAAAACGCTTCAGATTTTTCACATGTTAAAGGTCTACTTCTAAAAAGGTTTAAAATTAGCGCTGAAAGGTTTAGGCAGCTGTTTTTCACGCATTGCAAAGATAAAGAAATTACTTGGAGAGATTATTACTTCGAGTTACGTGCTTACTTTGAAAACTGGCTGAAAGAGTTAAATGTAATGTCTTTTGAAGCTCTTCAGGATCTGATCATAGCGGATCAGATGAAAAGGCGCGTGCCTGTTGAATGCAAACAACATATGTTAGATGATTGGGAACATTTAAATTCACCAGTCGACCTTGCCGGAAAATTAGATGCGTATGATACTATCAGGTCTACGTTTTCTAAAAAAGATTCGGTTGTACCCCAGGAGAAAAAAGCGTATTTTCGCCGAGAAAATACATGGAAGCAGAGTAAGCCTCCAAAAGAAGACAGATCTTCTCCTAAGGTTGCTAATAAACGTTTAGAATCCGATATATTTTGCTATGGTTGTGGCAAAGTGGGATTTATAAAGAAGAAATGCCCAAATTGTTCCCCTATGGTTAAAAAACAAACAGTGCAAGCTCATCGTCTACAGCTATATAGTTTAAATACATCAGCAGTTTCAGCTCCAAATGTGCCTATTACGATCTGCAATAAGAAGGTGTTAGTCTGTGCAGATACAGGAGCCAATCGTTCTATTGCAGGAGAACGAATGTATAAATTATTTATGAAAACTGGTGTTGCATTGAATCCCCATACTCATGATGTAACCCTGGCTGACGGAATTACGATGGCTAGAGAAACTTTGTCTGCCACTGTGCCCGTAGAAATTGAAGGCCGAGTTTTCAAAACGGAGTTTATTGTTTTACCAAATGCCAAAGGTAATAGAACCCTTTTAGGAATGGATTTCCTTCACAATGCTAACATGGTGCTTGATACCGCTAAAAAGACATGGCATTTTAGTGATAAACCTCGTAAAGAGTTTGATTTTGTGGATGAGTACGAAGAAGAAAATATTACGTGTACTGATGCGGTCAAAGTGTGTCCGTATGCCTTACGTAAAGATGAAGGCAAAAAGTTAAATTCCGATGACAAGAAAAAACTTAAAAATATTCCAAAAAGGTTTCAAAAGTGTTTTCGACCAGGGGGAGAGACAACCCCAAATCTTAAACGTTTTGTAAATATTTCAAAAGTGTGAAAGAACATGTTGAAGTGAAACAAGATCAGAGGAAGAAATATTATGATAAAAATCATAGACGAATATATTTCAAGCCTGGTGAAAAGGTATGGATTAACCTACACCCAGTTAGCAATGCAAGTAGAAATAGAACATCAAAATTAATGCCTAAGAGAGATGGCCCATACATAATTTTGACTCAAAAGTCACTAGTGACATATGACATTGCTAGTCTAGAAAATCCTACTGAACGAATTGGATCTTAGCACGTTTCTGCCTTGTTGCCTTTCCAAGAATCTGAAACTATTCCAGTTGCACCCTTGAGAAAAAGAGGAAGACCAAAAAAGCATCCTGTTTCCTCACCGAGACGTAGATCGGAAACAGAGGGGGAGGATGTAACACGCGCTTTCCAAAGGAATAAAAGAAAAAAAAATAGACTCATGCGTCACGTGACCTGAGTTTTGCTAAATAAAAAAAAATGTAGTTGTAATATTTCTCGTTTAAAAGAAATCTGGCAACACTAGTTCTATTAAAAAAAAATGTTCTTTTTCTTAGTGATATTGGAATGTTGGTTGTGAATTGTGGTTTTATCTTGTGATGGTGGCGTGCGCCAGAATTATGTAAAAGCTTTATTTGTATATAATGTGTGTACGTTAGTGTTATATTTGTAAGTGTCGTCTTTTCAAGTAATAAAAAGTTTATAAAGAAGAATGAAACCCCGAGGTATTTATTAAGATAAGGTATAACTTCTTTCTTCTCTTCTACATTTGTAAGACGACTTCTTACATTATTAATTTTATTTATTTACTGTTGATAACAGCTAAAAATTGTAATTTTACATTAAGCAAATATTATTTATTAAAATCTAGATTTAAAAAATAATTTCATATTTTCGATTCCGTTTTATATATATTTGTTGAATACTTTTTAATTGCGTTTTAAATTTAAATTTTTTTATTTTAATTAAATAACTAAAAAAGTAAAAATCGTTTAAGAAAAAAAAATTTATGAGCATTTAAGAAAGTTCAGTATTAATTGTAGTCAGTAAAAAAACTTAATTGAGTTTTAAGCAATAATGTGGGAAGGATAAATATCCAGTGATAGAAATTTAAATTTTCGGTATTTCCCTATCCCTGAAGCGCATATTCTATTATTGGGTTTTTAAACGTTGCCCCGCAAAATATCATTTTTCAAAAAATCCTATGTTAGATATTCTATCAAAGTATATTAGTTTCAGTTCTCTATGATTTTCAAGGATTTTTTTCAAGATTTTCGCACTTTTCCATTTAGGAGGAATACAATTTTGAAGAGTATTTAAAAAACATATTTTGCTTATTTTTACATGTTGTGTAGGTTTTTGTGAAATCTGAGTTTTAACATTTTCAGGAGCAAAATTCAATCAGGAGCAGCATTTCTGCTGCTGGAATGTTTAAATAATTAAATAATACAGAACTTACGAAAAAATTTTAAGTGAAGGCATTTTTTTCGGGAACTTTTGACGACAAAATTTTACTTAAAATTTCAGAAAGCCGTTTGAAATTAAAGTTAATTGTTCATACTCATTAAAACCACTCTTGGAAGGGTTAGAAGAACATTTCTCTTCTGATAAAAGACTTGAACAAGAGCATTTGCCTATTTTGAAAAAATATATTGTTTTTAAGTTATGTGTCCATCAATCACTTCACCATTTTGAGAAAAGCAATACAGTGTCCTAGAAAAAATTAAAGAAGTTACATTATTCGTCATGCTTCCAAAGGGGACAGCACGTTAACTTGATTGGAATCTGACTAAATACACAGACACTGGTGCTTTCAAAATACTTATTAGTTTTAGTGCTTATAGCATAATTTTTCTGGTGTATATAAAAAAAATATATTTTTTATACTTTAAGCGACAGAAATTCATTTCTGTGACAATCTTAAATACGTAATACAGAGAAACATCCTACAACGGTCACTCCGAAAAACGTTAACCTCCAAATACCGGACACGATTTAGTGTTACCAAATCTCTTCCATAGAAATAACATTACACTAAACCTCCCAACAACGAATTCCGAACAACAGCCTCCTCACAGTCTCCTTCTTTCTTTCTTTCTTTCTTTCAAATTTCGAAGAATTTTAATTTTTTCGATTCTGTCGTCTCTTACACCAATTTTATTCGGTTGTCTCCACTTTTTAAAATGAAGTTACCTATAATTACACTAAAAGATTAAGCATAGCTCCCACCATCTTCCGCTTTTTTTTGACCAGGAAATATTTTAAAGAAAATTTTATCATTTGAAATCGTCGTATTCCGCCGATTAAATAAGGCAAAATTTTCGATTGAATTTTTTGGGGCCAAAAAATCAGAAGAGTGGGCAACAATGGATTAAGAAATGATTAAAAGGAGATAAATATGAAAAAATCTCTTCCCTGGATGTCTTGAACGACTATTTAGCATTGTGAAAAATTCAAAACTGAACACTGAATGAGGTTAAACAAAACTGAACCAACCTAAAACTGAACAGCAGAACAGCTGAATATTTTGCTGAGTAATAAGAAAACTTGAAACATCTCTTTATTAAAATTCATTTTTGTAAGATATATTGGAAACACTCTTTGTCGCTGAAATTTAAAATAAGAGTTTTAGTTCACAATCACTACAATGATAATCTTTATTGATTAATTTTATAATTATATACATCTCTCAGCCAACATTTATTACTACAAAATATTTTAATCGTACCATGCGCTGGTGAATTCGCCATGCCCTATATTTAATGTAAAGCACAATTTGCATATAAGTTTTGCTTGATACTAGATTTGAGTAGAGGAAAAATGCTTCTTATGGTAAATGTTCACTTTTCTTTTTGCCACAGTACTTTAAAAAAAAAAAAGTATGAAAATTAAAAAAAAAAATACTCACACCGGAAAAAATGTAAAACAAACATATAAAGGTAAAACATATTCCAAAGCATGGTTTGTCTTCTGACTTGATGATTGGAATCAAGAAAACCAAGTTGCTACAGTATGTAACTTGGAAGTAGAGATGGGAAGTATAGTATTTTTGGTTAACAGGTTACGGGTTTCAACAACCTGTAATTTTTTGTAACGTATAACTAATCGATGAGACTATGCTGTCAACAGACATTTTAATTATAGAGCCGTTAATTAAGGTATTGAATAATTTTGATACATAAGTATAGACGCTGTTTTAGTTCAGATAAACATGCGCCTTTAAAATCAACATAGAGTTAAAATTTTAATTTTTGCAAGACAAAAACTTAGTTAGTTGTGATACTTTACATTTCACGTATTATTATCGTTTTCTTGCACTAAAAATGCATTTTTCCTCGTTGAAAATTTATAAGTATCATAACTCAGTAAATTTTGCCCGTAGAGCTTTTTTTTCTGATCTACTCGTTAAAACACATGAAAACTTTTTCTAAATAAAAGTTATAGGAAACTTACTGAACACTGTATAAAATATGTAGTTTCTTAACAATTTAAAAAATAACTATTTTAATGTAAATTAATATTTATATGATGCAGAAGAAAGTTTAAAGCATTTTTACAATTGTTCCAATGACTCCAAAACTGATGGTTTAGAAATTAATTTTTTCTAAACCAGGGGTGCAAAAATCTAGACGCCAGCAGGCAGTTTCTCACCACAAAATTTATTTCGTTTTTCTTCGTCTAATATTTCGTGTAAAATTCCTGCTAGAATGCTATTAATTTTTGATCGAAAACAACTTTAAAATTTTAATGGTGAGAGAGTACCCTCTGGCGCCTAGATTTTTGCACCACTGTTCTAAACGATCAGAAATATCCCCCATAAAAACAACACCGTTTTAACAAGGAGATTTGTTCAAAAAAAAAATTGATCTTCATTCGTTAGCACCTTGATTTGAAGTTCGAATTTGGACATCCCCGAATCAATATCTGTCAACGCATATTCAAAGCTTATCCTACAAGAGCACGAAACATTACTTGTATATTTTTAATCAAATGTCATTCATCCCACAAATTTCGTATGTGCAAGTACGTATTTAAAATCCCCTCCCCAAAACTTGTGACAGGCCAAAAAATGACGTTGGTAGTATAAAATTGGCGCCCTATAAATTTCCGCTTCCGTCGACAACCGCCCCCTTTCAACCCCCCCTCCCATCCCTTTTCGAATGGCTGTGTCCTCACCAGGCTATTTTTCTCCTTTTTCTTCAGTAAAATAAAATTACAAAAGTAATGTTTTCCAGTTCGTATTTTCTAACGACGCAATATTGACAAAATAATAATGATAAAAAAAACTAATAAACATTTTATTAAATAAAAATCATAGCGCCAGAATACCCCCCCTTCCCCAAATACCATGAGTACATAGTAATATCCCTTTTTAAATATTCAAACTCAAAGATTGCCACCGTTTTACCCATCTAACTACATCCACGAAAGATTATGTCCCGTGTCCGAGCGATAAAACTCCCTTCTATTAACAATTAAATCCGTAAATCTCTTTAATTCCATTTTTCAAACAGCGATTCCTTCCCATTAAAAATATGACCAAAGATGACCGACATTATCTCCTTGCTTTTTAATAATCTGCAAGCATCATTCACTAACTTCACGTACTTTAAAATAAAAACACATTTTTCCCTCATTTCATTTTCTGTATTCTACGTATTTGTTTGATAAAAGCAATTTTCACTATTCCAGCTATTATTTTCAATAAATGTTGTTTTCGTTATTCTAAAAACTGATTCTATTGCTTTAATCTTTGTAACAGTGAGCGTTATAAAAAATACAAACGCTAAAATATATTCTGTGAAGAATCGAAGCCAGATGTTTTTAAATATTCATAGAATAATCAACAACGAATAGCTTTTGAGAGATTTTATCACGTGAACTTTTGAGATAGCAAAAGGACAAGGTTTCCTATGATTGGCTTCATTGATTAGACCAAAAGGATTTTTAATGTCTTGGACAATGCAAAAGAAAATGGTTCTATGATTGGCTTCCTTGATTAGACCAAAGGGATTTTTAATGTCTTGGAATCGTAGATCGACAGTGACGCGTCAAAAAGAAAGTTTCATAGGGTTTTTTGTGCGTCGGATTTTTTTTCTTTCTCTGTCTCAAAAGCGTTTTAATGCAGTTGGGGATTTTTGTTTTCTGCAGTAATAGAAATTCTTTGCCTTAGAATTCAAATAGATTTATAAGTTGGAATTTTTTAACTAAACTTTTATTAATTTATAAATATGATTCCTAAAATGATTTTCAGCCTTACTATTTGTTTCTTCTTTTTAAAATGCTTATCATACCAGGCGTTCCAAAATTAATAGGGACTTTTGGGTAATCTGTTATTGAATAATAAGTTTTTGGTTAATATTACGAATATTTATCCTGTCATGTTAAATAATGCACATCTCTACTTGGAAGTAATTATAGATAAACCGAGATGAACGTAACATTCTTTCCCTTTAACACGTTATGCGTGTTTATCTAGGTATTTATATTTGAACTTTCTCTTTTCCCAGTACTGTAACTTTTTTTTTAACATTCACCGCAAAGGAATATCAGTGAAACATTCTTCTACACATTTATAATTAATGTAACTATTAAATATAACTATGTGCTTTGCAAATGCATATATATATATATATATATATATATATATATATATATATATATATATATATATATATATATATATATATATATTTCAATCCATGCTTTTGAGAAAACTCCGCTTAAATTTCACACAAGTAAGAAGAATAAGTTTATTAGCTTTCCAGACAGTTATACCTTTCAGCTAAAAACCGTGTGTTATTCATCTTTGACACTATGCCCATACAAACATGTGTCTGCTTCAGCTGATGACGAGCTGTTACTGTTTTAGCTCGAAACGGATCCTGCTTCGTTTTTTAATTTATGGTGATTTTTACAAAGCGTATTATTTTAATTAAAAACTTATTATCTCCGACGGTACTCAATATTTTTTGTTGATCATTTATGGCAACCAGTTTTAAAGATATCAAATTGTTTCAGGAAAAAATATTTCAAAGTAGAAAATTCCTGAAAATTTTCCATTGCTCTAAAATGGAAATATTTAGTCGCAGAAAAAGATGTATGCCGTAAGTTTTGAACATAACCAGGTAAATAAGTGTACAAAATCACACAAAACTCATAGTTTTCGAGGAAACAGGTATTAAAGCTGGAATATTTCCTATATGATTGCATCCGCTCTTGTCTTCCTTCAAAAAGATTTTTTTACTTTGTAATTTTGTAACACAAAGTACTAGATTAACCCCTTATACGTACCGCATAAGGTGTTCAGCATCGTCGGTTATTCATACCAGAAAACTTTTATTGTAAATATTGGCTTATTTAATCCGTGCAATTTCGCGATTCAACTAGGCAAAAAATTTCAGATATTAAATAAAACGGTGAAAAGGATTAAAAATGCCGTAAAAAAACGTTCGTCCCGAAGGAGTTAAAAGACCACAAGTCATAGTTTAACACTAAACAAAATCCAAAAAAGTGGCGTCTCTTAGCTGAATAATGAGAAATTTTTAAAAAATGTTTACAAACATTTGATCGACTATAGACAATTGTATGACACTCTGTCGTACACCATTCTGTCGATACGTAATCAGAAAACTTGACTTGCCATTCGCAAAGTCCGGAAATTGTCTACAGGGCAAAATCGCCATTTTTACTCGAAAAATCCGAATTTGTGACAGAAATTGAAAAAAAAATTTTTTGTTTATATTGAACGATAGAAATCTTTCTTTTGATTGAAATAAAGATTCTTCTTTCAAATTTTCTTGCTGTGAATTGGAATTTCAGATATAAAATTAGAAGCCAAATTGCCAAACATAGCTACAGAGTGTCACAGAACTTAGTGTACCAATTTGTTCAGAAAATAAAGAACATGGTTAGGGATCACAATTACATAGAAAAGCATGGAGGAAACGTCACCCTCAGTGTTAATCTTTTCGCGAACAATAGTTTTTCTATGAAACCACGAAATTTGAATTAAAAAATGCAACCACGACACGAGAAATTTAATATAACTTTTTTTTTCATTTATCATGTATCGTGAATATCTCTTTTTCTTATAGTCAAATAAATCTGTTGGTAATTGCCGGACTGATTCATTTATTTGAACATTTCATTATGGAAATTCTTTGTCTGTGAAAACGTTTAAGAGATATTAAGACACAGAAAGACCAGGATGCAGAAAGCTGGGTAAAACACTTTACTACACGAAAAGCATACAATGTATGATTTGCAATTATCAAAGTATCTGTTCTAAACGTCTTCGATTGCTACGCATGCGTGGACATCTATGCGACGTGAAGTGGAGGAAATTTCGAAGATTCTGATTGTTGCGCTGATAGTAGTTACAGTGATCGAGATCCTCCAAATCCATTTCATAATGTACGGGCGTGTCATAGACGATGGTCTTCCTGAAAAAATAATAAACAGACGATAAATCAGATGATCAGCTGGCCAAGCGACGAGGCCTTAATGGCCAATCCACTGGTCCAAATGTCTGATACAAATGTCCACTTAGCTCCTTGCCCAATTAGATAGCGTTCCATCATTTTGAAACCACATGCCATATATCAGCGGGAACATTGTTAATTAATTCCAGAAGAACCTCCAGAAGAACTCGATGATTATGAGCGTCCAGAAGAGATTGTAAGATAAATTGCCCCACTAAACTATCCATCACGGTTCCCGTTTACACATTAACAGAGAAGCGCATTGTAAGGTTTGTGGTCGGATTCCACATTGGCTGTTGTCCGTGCGATCCATGTTGATCACACGCAATCGGCGTCTACAAATAAGACAGGTTTGTCCACTCAATGTTGCCAGTTGGATACTTTTTTTTATTCAAAAATTTTTTCAGACCATAAAATTTATTTATTTAAAGACATATTAATTAAGTTGAAAACAAGGAGAATTTTACCACTTTAAGAAAGTGGTGCCAATTAAGAAAACTAATTTAAGAAAAAGTAGCCTACTGGAAACACTGCATCAACCTTGAGAGGTAGCGTATAGCGCCCATGCCATTCCGTCTATGCTTTTTCATGTAATTTTTATTCCTAAGGGGCTGTGCAAATAGAACGTTATCATTTTAGGAGGAAGAGGGGACTGGCAAATGATATCGTAAGATATCGCTAGGGGGAGTGGGGATTTGTCTTTTGATATCGATATCATTTTTGATCCAACCAAAATTTTCTTTATTTATTTTCAACATAGTTTTTGGTTCAAAATAACATGTTATCGTTTTTTAGTCTGTTATTTATTTTTATGAAAAAATGTTTTTATTAAAATCACCAAATTATTATAAAAATTAATTCTGAAATATGGAATAGCCCAATATTTGACATTCTTTTTCTTCTTCATATATGTATGCGTATGCAATCACTGTTCGAGAAACCCTAAAGCTTAGGTTTACTAAAAAATAATAGAGAAAGAAAAGAATGTTGCTCACTTTTTTGTTGATAAAAATTTCGATCTCTTCACGCCCCCCCCCCTCCCTCCTCCGCGCAACATTATTACTGTTGAATGCATTATCTAACAAAAAGCTTCAAAAATACTTTTAAATCGAAACAATTTCTTTTAACTGTTATATGATATAAAGCAGGGGTGCACAACCTCTGGCCCGCGGGCCAAAATGATACCACTATTTTTATGGAGAATAATTTTCCTTATAGTAATGGCAGAAACTTTGAGATTAAAGAAAAGAAACTCCGTTTTTCAAATATTCTGGTGGCAAACGATTTTCTGGTTAAAAAGGTTGTGCATCACTGATATAAAGTGATAATTTATTGATTTCTCTTCATTTGAATCAATAAAGTATGTAACCAGTTTTGTATATCACTCCAAATAAAAGAGATAAATTCTAAAGATAAGAAAAAAGTTAGACATTGATAACGTTATCAATACCGGGGAGGGTCGAGTTTTTATATAAAACGGTTATATAGCCCTAATTTAGCTTTACTCGGACCATAGAATGTTGCGAATGCTTAGTAGTTTTACAGGTAATTTTTCGTAACTTAACCGCTATCTTTAAAAATAGTTTAACGACTGGAAGGATTGCTGAAGAATATTATCCGTGCATATGTTCATTGTGTATGCAAACATTGACGTAAAAGACTGTTTCGGGAAGTGTGTGAATCTGTCTTATAAGAATCGGTAAAAGAAGAACTTTGAATATATAGTATAAATTATTTTTAAATGAATATAAATGCTTTATGAAATGCACTGGTATTTTTAAATAATTGCAAATACTGACAAAACAATTATATATATTTAAGTATTACTATTTCTTAAGACTACTAAGACTATACTTGTGCATGTTCAAACACATGCAATTGACTGTTTCCTTAATATGCATACAAATAAGATATTTACTGATTTGCCTATTTTTTGTAGAAATGGAAAAGCGCATCTTTAAAATTGATATTTTGCAATAAGACTTTTGTCACTGAAATACCAGTTTTAAATGTGTTTGGAAATATTTCCTTTTAATTTAATATTTCCTAAAATGACAGAAAGTGTCATTCATGCAGTTTAAATATTTATGATTAATGCATGCCGATGATCTTCTGAATATAAAACATAAGTGCATTTCAATCGACATATAGTAGAAATACAGTAACTTTTTCCTTACTTCATACCCATTGACGACTTTTAAACGCACAAATCTGTACTGTAAATTAACGAAAATATATTTAAATTGTTTAATGGAGATTACAATTATATTTGAGTAAAGAAGATTTAAAAAATAAAATAAAAAACATAAGTTCTTTAATTTCTAATAAAACTGAGCGTAACTTTATATGTTGTATAGTGTTGAATACAACCTACATTTAGATTTTGTTTTTAATTCTATAATTTTTACGATTATGTTTTCTAAAATCTGCAGTTCACTTGTTCTATGTTACTCTTTTTTCATAACCGCATATGTAATTTTTGTCAGTATGTATGTTATTTTTATGGTGCGTTATTTTAACTAGTATAATGAATGCGTAAAAAAGTTTTAGCTTTTAGTCTGAATCGCACAAAAAATGTATTTCAGGGGGGGGGGATGTTTTCATGCATTAATATTATCAATTTTCAGACTAGACAGTATATTTACTGTCAACAATACAATTTCGAAATCAATATTCAAGTTTCGATTTACCGTAATTTCGGGTGTTTAAGCCGCGGATCAAACAATTCTTTTTCGACCCAGACTTTTTTAAGAAACAAATATGACTAGTTGGATCGTCGTAAATAGTTGTCTTCAATCACTAAGTAATATTTCTGGGTCCAAAAAGAATTGTTTGATCCGCGGCTTATACACCCGAAATTACGGTAAAAAAAAAACGTTTATTTGAAAAAGGATGAAAACGTAGTGTTACAAAAGCTGATAAATTTTCAATCATATTCAGAAATTCAGACTTTACTCTTGAATTTTTTTACTGTTATTTTCAAAACTTTAACCATTTGCAGGGCAGGGCAAATTCATTGCTTAAGTGTTGAAATTAAAGACTGGCACCGGAATTGGAAAACAACTTTATTAGTAAAAACGAAAAAAAAGGGCTGTGTCACACGTACTCAAAAAAACGGTATATTTCTTTACCAAAATTCCGGTGCCAATGTGGCGTTTTAAATTTAAGCGGTTTCATAGATCTACCTCCGCGCCGCACGGGGTTAATAATCGATATTTCTCATTGTGTAATATATGAACAGCTATTCGAACTTCCTGGTATGAATTTTACATTTCTCAATAGTAATTCCTCCAAATTTGTTAATACTGAATAATTCGATGTTGCAATTCCTCCAAATTTGTTAATACTGGATAATTCGATGTTGCAATTCAGCACATTTATGTAACATCAAAAATGCTGTTAGGTTTTTTTTTTCTTAAATTTTTGAGCCATATTTTTTACATTTCCATACCATAAAAGTAGCACTATTCAGTGTAAAAAAAGTGTAAAAAAGAATCTTATAAAATTTTTATTTTTTGAAAGAGTTATGCAACAGAGCTAATGAAATACAAATCTTTATTGTACTCTAAAATATTTGTATGTACTAAAATCCATTTTTCTGATTTCATGCATTCGTTTTCAATAAACCTGTATTTAAATAAGCAGTTTGTGTCTTTCAATAAATAACCTCTTTCAAACGAATTTCGGAACTTCGGGTCGAAAGTCATTAATTTGTTACAGTCGTGAATGAGTTCATTTACGCCGTCAAAGCCATGTGATTATATTCCATTTATGAAATGATTCATTCTACAAGAAACAAGGCTACCACAGGCGGCTATTTTTGTATTCTGCTCGCACCACTATTTAATAGACACACAAACACAGACGGACAGACATTTTGTAAAAATCTGTTTTTTTCGAATCTCTGACCATTAAAACGTGTAAATCCATCGAAAACAGGAAGTAGAGTAAGATTTCGATTAAAAAAATGAATCGTAAAATTCTGAATATACTGCTATAGTATCAAAGCTACTGTCATGATTTATTTAAAAAAAGCAATTTTTACCGTAAAATTTATGTTGCGATTTTCGGTCATCAAAAACTATCAAATGCATCTTCAATTAGTCACTCGAGTTGAAATCTCGCAGAGGAAACACGTTTTTTCTTCGCGCTACGGTTTCCACAGAGTACGGAATTGTAACAGAGCCTCAACTCGGCTAGATAAGAGCGCCCTCAGTGGATAACTTAAAAACTAAACCATCGCGTTGGCGATTTTTATCCTCGTGTTTCTGTTTAATTTTAACCCTATTCTGCCTTGGCGCTTCTTGCTGAATGCTGATTTGATTATCTTTGCACATGTGCTTATGCTATTTGATCTTAGATTTCCGCGCTTATATTGATTCGTAATTATTACTGTTATTGTTCTTGAATTTTCAAGTTTAAATTATTAGGTCGTTATGTTACGAAGAGACACATGCATTGTTTGCAAGACGAATACGTCAAAGTTATTTCATATTAAAATAATTCTTTCATAAATTTCAAAACAAGAAACAGCAAGCCGTTGCTGTATTTTTTTTTTCTTTTTTCCCCTATCATTTGTTGCCAAGGGAGCGATGTTTCGCCGAATTAGCAACCTCTTTTATGTTATGATCGTAATTTCAGAATGTTCCGCTCGTGTAGCTACTGTCTATGCGTAATCCCATGTTAAACAAGTTGCCATTACAGTGTATGAAAGTTGATTCTCTGTTACAATTCCGTATTCTGTGCCGGTTTCTAAATTATTCGAATGTTTTTGTTGTGCGGTGGATCATGGCTCGCTCTGAATAGTGTTTTATCGTGCGACGTTGATCTGTTACGTGTATTTGAGTGATATTTACGGATTATGGCGGCAAGTATGGAGGATATTATTAGTGGAATTATCCACGGAACAAATGAATCCTAACTCTTTTGCTACATTTACGGGACTCTCTGCTTCGTATGACGAGAAGGTTTTCCTAGTGATGAAAGATTTCTTCGCCTACATAGATGACTACATCACCTCAATTAGATGCAAGCCGGAATATCCTAACTCTTCGCCAGAGCAAGAAGAGGTAAACCGTGTTTGCCATGAGGCTTTTTCAATTATTGGGGAGCCTTTAACATATGCTAAACTTAGTGATTCCGCGTATTTTAGTGCTTTTTGTTTTTCAAAGTATCGTAAAACTTCTAGTAAAATCTTAAAAGATTTTAATTTAAATGATATTCTTTAGCTAAAGGTAAAGGAGTTAAACGAAATTTAAATGAGGGAAGCTCAAATTTACCCTTAAACAATAAGTTCTCAAATTTTTCTTCAGATGTTCCTTTTGAAAATATGGATGATACTGAGCCGAATAACGGCACCATTTCTGACGCCAATTCTGGCGCCCCCAAATCAGTAAGCTCTAAGACAAAACTTAACCCTTTTATCATTGAGTTAAACGAAAATTGGTCTGAATTGGCCAAAAAAGTATCGGAAGTTAACAAAGAAAAACCAAAAATCGCCTTTTAAGGGTGAGTGTTTAATGGTTCACTGCAAAACGGATGAGGACTTTCGAGCCACACAAAACTGGATGGATGAAAATACAAAAAAATATATTACTTTACACCCTAAAGAACAGAGACCAAAAAAGGTCTGTATTAGAGGGTTGCCATGTTTCACCGAGAATAAATTAATTGTTGATAGCTTGAGAGATTACGGGTTTACCGTAACTCGGGCATCAATGTTGAAAAAAGAAAAAAAAACAGGACAACCTATGCCTATTTACGCAGTAAATGTTCTACCTACTAAAATTTTTGAGGAAATATACAAAATTAAGGAAATTTTCTACATTTCGGTTACCATCGAAGCTTTTCGTGGGAAGCAAAGGATTAAACAATGTTACCGGTGCCAGGGCCAGGGTGCCAATGTTACCGGTGCCACGCATCTGAGCTGTGTAATTTCACCCCAAGATGTTGTAGGTGCGGACAAGAGCATCATAGCCCTACGTGCCCGCATAAGTGACGAATAACGCCAAACTGCGCAAATTGCGGGGGTTAGCAACCCAGCACCTACCGGGGTTGCATTAAAAATCCTTATCGTCTTGAGAATACTAACAAAAAGAATCCCAATAAAAACTCTACTAAAAGCAGTGAAAAACCTGTCAATAATAAAACCCAAATTTCGGCAGAAACATTAAAGGATTTCAACTATACTCGGTAAAAGCCAAATACTTCAGCTAAAACTAATACTGCTAAAACTGAGCTCCCCCAACAGAGGGCGATTCTTCTACTCAAAATAATGATAAAAATAACTCTACCAATACTACCTCTGATAGACAAACTTCACAGCCCACTGTTGAACCCCCTTACAACTATTCTAAAGATTTGCAGGAAATTTTCAAAACTTTCCAGGACTTTAAAGAACTTCTGCAAGTAACTAAATTTTTAAAATGCATAAAAAATATCTCAACTAAAACTTAAAATATTTCTAATCCCATAGGAAAAGTGCTAACCATAAAAACTGCGTTTGACAAACTTGCTAGTGATATCTCTTTGCCTGAACATGTCTAAGTCACACCTAAACTCTCTCAATGTTTTAACCTGGAACTGTGATTCTATTAACAATAAAATTAACGAATTGCGTGATTTTATTCAATTATCTCACATTAATATGAATTTTGTTTCTATATACGTTAAACATTCTGGTTTTTTTCCCTGTCAATAATCTAACACAGCTTTTCTAACAAAATACGCACAGTTTCATCGCTGGTGATTATAATGCTCAAAACCTGTCACTCAACCACTAGCAGAGGCAAATCCCTGCACAACATGGTCAGACACCTAAACTTAAACTTACGCGCACCCAACACATTGGGTATGGTAACTCCCGTCCCTCAGTCATAGATTTTGCTATTTTAAAAAACTTTCCTTGTCATCTCTACTGTCTTTCACGACCTTAGTTCTGACCACCTCCCTGTTTGCTTTAAAATAGACCTTGATGACCCCCCCCCCCCCAGTGGCTGTGGATTGGAAAAAATTTCGTAATATTCATCTTAACTCTGACTTTTCTTTTCCTGAGATAACCAACAATAATGATATTAATAATGCAGTAACTAACTTTCAAACTTTAATTTCTGATGCTCATAAACATGCTACCTATTAATATGCTAACAATAATAGTTCTTTTACGCTTTCTAACTAGATATACTGGATATAAAGTTGACTGTTAACTAGGAGATCCATATCAAAGATTACATTGTTCATTGTTTCAGCTGCTGCGAAAACTCTGTTATTGATTATGAAATCGTTAACGGATGCTCGATGTGCTGGGAAATTTCAATCACATTATCATGCTGATCTCAATTGCAGTATGAAAATATATTAAAAAGAAAATGTTTGTTCGCGGGGAAATGGGTAAATTTTTCTGTCGTCTCCTCTTCTGTCATCTCCTTCTCTCGTCTCCTTTTCTGTCGACTGTTGTCTCCTTACACAAGATACTTGGAGCTAAACGGAGCATTAAAAATATAGTAAGAATAACGGAATTAAATAATTAGAATAGGAAGTAATAATCAAATTCCTGTTTGAATGCTAAGAGTAATGCATAATATTTTAAATTTCTTAAACAATTAAACCGCATGCTAATTGTACGGGAAAATATCTTCGCAAAAATTGAACATATGATATAATGTGACTCTTTGATTTTGTAAACAGCGTAAATGCATATCTTTTAGAAATCGAATGAGTCTCATTTACAATAGTTAATAATTCGTTGAAGAGGCTTGTTAAAATATATTTTCATACACATATATATTTATAATAAACAGTATATTCCACATTATAACACAGTAGGTTTCTCAACTACTTGATAACTATGAAATAGATATTTTGAAATTGAATTAAAATTCAAGGAAATGAAATACTATAGTTAAAATTTAAAACTTTAATGAAAAAAAATTATGTACGGGTAAGAAAAGAAGGATTTCAGATGTTCTTAAAATTGTCCTTTGAAAGCTTCCCTTTTTTAGCTCACAGGCTATCATAGCCTGAGAGCTTATGTGCCCGTCCGTTCTGTATGTATGTACGTAACGCGATAACTCATGATAAAAATATCCGATCCACTTGAAATTTTGTATGTAGGTATATCCTGACAAGGCGCTTCCCTGATTAGTTTTTGGAGTTCATTCGATATGTATAAGAGGGGGAACGGGGGGCTCATGCCCCCCGTTAGTTGATATAGATGGGTTTTTCATGCAGAATTAAGTTTTCAAAATTTAGATTAGGATCATTCTGATGAGGCGATTCCGTGACTGTTATTAGGTGTTCATTGATTAAGTATAAATAGGGGGAACAAGGGTTCTAATGCCCCCCCCCGTTAGTTGATATAAATGGGATTTTCATGCAGAATTAAGTTTTCAAAATTTAGATTAGGATCATTCTGATGAGGCGATTCCGTGACTGTTATTAGGTGTTCATTGAATAAGTATAAATAGGGGGAACAGGGGTTCTAATGCCCCCCCCGTTAGTTGATATAAATGGGATTTTCATGCAGAATTAAGTTTTCGTTCAAAATTTAGATTAGGATCATTCTGATGAGGCGATTCCGTGACTGTTATTAGGTGTTCATTGAATAAGTATAAATAGGGGGAACAGGGGTTCTAATCCCCCCCCCCCCGTTAGTTGATATAAATGGGATTTTAATGCAGAATTAAGTTTTCGTTCAAAATTTAGATTAGGATCATTCTGATGAGGCGATTCCGTGACTGTTATTAGGTGTTCATTGAATAAGTATAAATAGGGGGAACAGGGGTTCTAATCCCCCCCCCGTTAGTTGATATAAATGGGATTTTCATGCAGAATTAAGTTTTCGTTCAAAATTTAGATTAGGATCATTCTGATGAGGCGATTCCGTGACTGTTATTAGGTGTTCATTGAATAAGTATAAATAGGGGGAACAGGGGCTCTAATGCCCCCCCCCCGTTAGTTGATATAAATGGGATTTTCATGCAGAATTAATTTTCGTTCAAAATTTAGATTAGGATCATTCTGATGAGGCGATTCCGTGACTGTTATTAGGTGTTCATTGAATAAGTATAAATAAGGGGAACAGGGGTTCTAATGTCCCCCCCCTTAATTTATATAAATGGGTTTTTCAAGCAGAATTTTCAGATTTCGTTCAAATCTCTGAATAGTTTTGGAAGTTTAATGGTTAAGTATAAAAGAGGGGGATAACTCTTTTTAAATTATATAAATGCTAAATGGGTTTTTATTAAGAATTATCTAATTTGCTCTGAATTTTGGATATAGATTTTTTATATGATAAAGCATGTCTTTGATAGTATAGGAGGTTCAATGATTAAGTATAAAAAAAGAGAAAAGGGGAGAGCTGTTTCCCCTTCTTAATTTTTTTTTTCGAACGGAATTAACCCTTGAAAATATAAAGCTTTAATGTGCAATTAGTATTTGTAGCCTGTGAGCTCAATGCCTTCAGTTTAACTGGGCAGTATTCTTTATTCAAATTCTAAAACACGTTTCGCTTCTTAATTAAAACACAGCACAATGCAATATTTGGTCCTATTTCAAAATTTTGCCTTGTCAAAAAAGATAAAGCATGTTATGTTCCTAATTATCCCCTGAGGGGTTAATTAAGTAGGATATCTGAATTTTTTGACACTGCTAATTTGTGTAGAAAATTATTCACATGTGGTACCAGTTAAATTGACTGCTTTCGGCGCTATTAGAGTTAAAAGATTTTTATAAAAAATGTCGAGGTAAAACAAAATTTGTTATGATAAAATACTTTTCAAAGTACTGATTTGTCAAGTTTCTATTACATAATTCTAAATTCTCCGTACAACAATAGCGTTAAAATTCACGTTGTGTTATTTTGAAACAAAAAATGGTATGAAGGGAAGCAAATGACCGTTATTACTGCTTCAGTTGCCAGAATTACACATACTGCGGACAGGGCCTGATTACTAACGGGGCACTCTCCCAGCAGGAAAAAGAAATAGAGAATTTTTCCTTATTCATCACAGTAATTTTGAATGAAAAGGGCGTTTAAAGAAGACGAAAATTTCTATAAATTTTTTCTGGTGAGAGAGTGCCCCGTTAGTAATCAGGCTCTGACTGCGGAACCATATTGAAACCCCTTATTTTGCGAAACATTTACTGAATGCATTTCTTGCATGTAAGGAATAATTAGGTATTTTAAGAAACTACGCAGAAGGTTTTATTCATTTAAATCTATTTCTGTTTATGCTTCGAAGAAAAAAAAATGCGTTTTCTTATACTTTAACTGATATTTGCATAAACATACATAATTTAAAACATAGTTTATTAAAGAGAGCGATTTTTCAAAAGATAGAAGATTTTGAAAATATTTAATGAAATTATGGGATTTTATTTTTAAATAAATTGTTTTAGAACAGAATAAACAACTGCTCTTATTTTCAATTGCATTAAAAAATTATTGGATGTATCATGCATTCTAATTTCTGAAATTTCTTAAATTAGCTGATTCCGATTGCATAAGACAAATGCTCTAAAATCTGAAATTCCTACCTGTTTTAATTCATAAAATTTCATAGCTAATTTTCATTATAAATATATAAATGACAAAACTATAGTTATAACAAACTAAAACTGAGACAAGGTTATTTAAATAAATATTTTTAAAAATACTTCAACATGAAACATTTTTACCTTAAAGAATATAAAAAAAAAAAAAAAAAAAAAAAAAAAAAAAATATTTCGCGGCCAACTGGTGATAAATTGACATACAAATTGTATTTTCATTATTTTTTTACGAACGTTCTATCGGTGTTCGGCTGAATTTTTTTTATAAACACATATACGCACATGAGAAGAACATTCTGTGATTTTTTTCAGAATTTTCCGAGCATGCCCGTATGGAGACCTTCCTTGCGAGAAATAAAAAATGCAATCTAGTGGCGTAACCAGGGTGGGTGCCCTAGTGCTCTAAATATGGCTCATTTTTTAAAGTTCTGTTTGCCTTATCCAACAAGAAAATATTCTGCTATGAATCAAAGAGAAGAAAATCTAACAGTATCACTCGTTTTGGGCACCTACTTTTGTTACGTCATTGGCAAGCCCTGAAACAATAAAGAATCTCATAGTAATCGTTCTTCTAAAAACAGTTACTTCTGTTTTTGACCACGTGCCTCCAAAACTTCAGAGCTGAAGTAACGGATTGACTGTAACCGTGTGCGATACTAATATAGGACAGTCCAAACTAATATGGATACGAAAGACCAAACACAAATTCGAATATTTCGCATAAGACAGATCGGCTCCTTTCATTAAACACGAAATTAAGGTAGCGTTTGAAGTTTGTGTCTTACTGTGGAACTGCAAGAAGTGTAAGTCACCGATTTTAACGAAAGTGGTATCGTTGGAAAGATCTCATCGAATGCAGTAAAAAACTCAATGATACCCGTCGCAAATGAGCCGTTTTCGAGATATCCGACAATTTATGTCACGTAGCTAGTGCACACATAATGGGGGACCACAAAAAATTTTATTCTCGATTTTAACGAAAGTGGTATCGTTGAAAAGATATCGTGAGGATTAAAAAACTCAATGGAACCACCCGTCGGAAATAAGACGTTTTCAAGATATCAGACAATTTGTGTCACATTGCTAATACACACTCCTGGGAAACTGCATTAAGTGACATAAATTGGTGTATATTTCGACAACGGCTCATTTCAGATGGTTACTTTTATTGAGTTTTTTACTTCTCACAATGGCATCTTTGCAACGACACCATTTTCATCAAAATCGGGAAAACAATTTTTTGCGATTCCCGATTAAGTGTGCACTAGAACAGTATGCACTAACTACGTGACATAAATTATCGGATATCTCGAAAACGGTTCATTTCCGATGGGTAGATCTATTGAGTTTTTTAACGATACCATTTTCGTTAAAATCGGGACTAACTTTTTTGCGGTTCCCTATTAAATATGCACTAATTACGTGACATAAATTGAGGATATCTCGAAAACGGCTCATTTGCGACGGGTAGTTCCATTGAGATTTTTACTGCTCTGGGTGAGATCTTTCCAAAGATACCACTTTCGTCAAAATCGGTGTCTTACATGTCTTGCAATTCCCTAGTTAGTTCTGCTGTACGTTGATGCCGTAGTGATTAACGATTCTAAAGTAACGATTCGGTACTTCGTATTAGTGAGAATACTCGTTACTGAATAATGAATGCGTACGGTTTGCAGCAGCTCTATCTTTCAATGATTTCAAAATTTTACCGAATGAAGTAATTTTCCGTGAAAAGGGTTAAATGACGAAGTATTGCATTTTTAATCTTTTTACTATTGATTTAATAAAGTTTCAACTTTCAAAGAAGTCATACAGGTGGTTCAGTAGGAAACGTTCTAAAATTAGGGCCGTTCGAGTGAACGATGATGTGGTCAAAAGTGGCAATTTTTACATAGGCGGTTTATAGTGTTTTTGTATCGATTCACTAGTCTCAATTACGGTAATTTTTATTCAATTTTATATGATTTAAAATTCAACAATAGCAAATTTAAGTTTTTTTGTTCTGCATCTGCTTATCCAGGTAATCTGTAAAATGCATCCGTGCATCCTAGTGCATCAATGTTTTTTTTTTTTTTTTTTTTTTTTTTTTTTTTTTTACTTGGGCGTTGGGCGTTTATTTTATCAAACGTCGCTCACTGCCAAATTTTCTTCTAAAGTCATGTCGTCTCTACATTTTGAACTTCTTAGATACCATAGAGGAAGAATGCACGAACGAGTTTACGAGACGTTTGTCTTTGCAAATAAAAAAAAATCGGAAACATAATCTTAACAAATGCCTTCTTTTGAATACTTTTGCAATTTACACTGATTTCATATCGCCACTAGGAAAACCATTAAAATGATTTAATCTTTTTGGGATAGCATGTTTTATTAATTACGATGACAGCGAAAGTCGATTTTTTATCACTGAAAAACATTTTTTTAACCTTACACCGGAAAATTTATGCTATAAATATTGATTGGATTAAATATTTTGATGTACAACATCGCTGTAACGGAATATTGTCTTAAAAGTCTTGAAATCTTGCTGCCATTTTGTGACAGCATGAAAAATATTTAAACTTAGACGTTGTGTGCGAAAAATATTTCCTTAATACTTCCGAAGAACAGTTTTCGGTAATCGTATTTCCTCCAAATGATTGAGTCTTGGTAAAGAATTCATAACGTTTAAAAACAGGTTTTAATGTACTAGGCAACTTGAAGATTATACAAAATTTAAAACAGTAGATTTTTAATTGAAACCTCATTTAATTCAAACCTCCCATTGTCATGTTCTGGATATAGCAACAAGTTAAACATCTTTTGTAAAATGAATTTCCATTTAATAAATGAATAGGCTGAGCGTCGAGATTTAACTTGCAAAGCGTTCTAAGTTATGATTTGTATGTAATCTCAGGAAATAATGGAATAATTCCAAAAATAAAGGTTGCAATCAATAATGACTGTGTTTGATCTTTGACAGAACCGGTGTTACTACAATATTCAGTTGATAAGAACAACAAACGTTCTAAAACGTGTTCAAAAACATTCTAAATTACTTTTTAGGGAAAATTAGGAAATGCTAAAGCAAATTACTGGCGACCGTCCCTGTGTCAACACAGGCATTTTATTTGGTGCAATTTCCACAAGAGAAGTGCTAGATTATTTAGCAAGAATCTTGGAATTGGATAAGATGGTTAATTATATATCATGTAAATGAGTTTTAAGAAGGTGGTTTCTTAAAATTTCGAAACTCCAAATGATTAAATCTAAAATGAGCATAAGAGTTTCAAAATACTTTTTAAAATATCATTGATTTAAAATTAGTTTCAGTTGTTCTTATTAATTTAAATATCATTTATGCCTAATGCAGTTTAATAAAGTTTAATAACACTGGCTTAAATTATAATATTTTAATTACTCCTTCTCATATAAGTTAGAACAACAAATATCACGTGATATATTTCAATTATTACTTGATCAAAACCGCTGGGTGCTAGTAATATTATAAAAAATAGTATAAATAAAATAAAATTAATTTTGGATAAAGTAAAATATATTTATTAAATTAATAATTTGGTTGAATATTTAGGATTGAATGTTAGTTTAATTTATTGACCGCTTCCCTGTTTTACTCGTAGCTAATACGGGCAACGTGTTTTTACCAATCATGACTTGTCCGTACTATCTACAGGCATTCATACTCCAATCATAATTTATTCTTCTCACCCGTAAAATTTTATTGTAAATTTTGCATTATTTAACTGAGGCATTACGCTGATTTAATTAGTGAAAATTTTCTATTTTAAAAAATCGGTGATAACAGTTTAAAAATTCTGTAAAAGACATGAAATGTAGACATTATGCATAGCTGCCAACTTTACCACATTTCTCCGACCTCAAAAATTTTATAGTAAATATTGTCTTATTTAATCGTCGAAATCTTGCGATTAAACAAATGGTATATCTATGTACAATTTTAGTGGTAGCAAAAATGCGTAAAAGTTGGTAGCTATGCATTATGCGATTTTTTATTTAAATATTGATCATTTAAGTGGTTAATAAGTAAATGATGATGATGATGATGATAATAACAATTATGTGAATAATCAATGACCAATAGATATATTGTTCATTCTTCATCATTACAAATTTTAAAATTCAAAATTTTTGTTCAGATGACAATATTTAGTCCTTGCACAGTAACATTTCCATTTTCGGACTTTTAACTAATTTTTGCATCCATAATTTATAATTAAAATTTAACACGCTAAGTACCACATCAGTCACCGGTGAGTGACACTAAACTTTTGTTTGAGCCGCGTCAGTTGCCGATGCCTGATTGTCCAAAAAATGATGTAAAACTAAAAAATATTATATTGTTTTAAGTTATTGCTTCAAAAATATTTAAAATTTACTTAAGTTTTATTTGTTACAGGATTATACTTCCTTAAAAATTACTTAAAATAATATATATATGTTTTTAGCCGTACATCATATTTTGCACTGACAGTCACGGGTAACTGACGCTGCGTAAAAGAAAAACGCATTGTCTGTCATCGTGGCATTCAATATGTTAAACATGCCTTTTAATATAAGGCATGTTTATTTTAGATTTAATATTCATATTAAAGTTCAAAAAATTAAATTTCCTATTATTAATATAAGGATTATATAAACAATTTAAGAATCAGAAGTAATTAACACCGATATAATTTATTTTGTGTGAACCACAAAAGATGGGGCGAGGCATCGGTTCCGATTCAAAAGTTCTAATTTAAACAGCATTCGACACTACATGTTATTTTGTTATGTAATTCTTAAACTATATAAGGCACGTCATGTAAAATTAATGGTGTGGAGTCAGAGAATATGGTATTCTCCTAAAAGTACATATAAAAATGTGTCTACATATCAATTTTTCTCTGTGGGACGTTTTATGCCGGTAAATTAGTTAGCACTCTTCCTCTCTCTTGCTTGCGCCATGTTTAAATTTGACCGATAACAATCCAATTAGCAGTTTTCCGTGCAGGATACGCCAAAATATGGCTCACGCAGAGGGGAGATGAAATACGTCACTTCCAGGATCTGCCTAGAAAGAGCGGACGAACACGTCATCTGACGTCATTCTCGTCATTTTTGAAGGGAGAAACAAATTGTTTGTGTTCTGTGGATGTTCGCTGCTCGTTTATTTTTTGCTATGTTTATGTATCATTAGTACTATTTCTGTTTGAAAGTATTGATTATTATTTAATTAAGTTTTGTAATGGATAAACATTACTCTGTTCCCAAACGTTCTTTGAATTACAGAAATATTTAGATTTGTGTGGTTGTCTTCAAAACATGCAGCCAGGAAATGATTTGTGAAGCAAGATTCTCAGGAAGGATTAATATCGGACCGTAGTATTGCTTGTGTGAAACTTTTAAGAGATTCTGATCTTATTATGATCAGTGAACTAACTTGAAAAAAGGTACAAAAAATAGAAAAAAACTAAAAAATACATGCACATACATAAATATATGAATTACAATCAGATGACATGTATGATATTGCACAAGGCCTTTATTGAAACGGCTTCCACTGACTTCTTTTATGATTTCTGCATACAATAATAATCTTTTATGTCCCTTAACCTTCCTCCCCTGAATGGGTCTAATCGACCCATAACTATAATTTTTTTTATACGATTCGAACTAGATCTTTTTTCATACAGAAAGTTAAATAACAGTTTCAGCGAAATAAGTCAAAAGAATATATTAAAATGTTTCAAATAACAATTCTGGTGTAAAATGTTTTTATCAAGATTGAGTAAAATTTGAACAAGGTAGGAAGGTTAAAAAGAGACAATATTTTATATTGTGAACATTTCTAAAATTTTGCAAATTCCGTATAATTGTAATTGGCTATGAATGCTTTTCAATATAATGGAAACATTTACAAAAATACTTATATTTCTTCTGGTTTCATTTAATTAAAAAACTGATAACCTTTAAAAATATGTAATACAATACAGAGTACTAATATGGCACTTTATAATAAATATGGCATTTACAAAACATAAAATTTTACAAAGAAAAAAGAAACATGGAAATTTCGATAGTTACGATATTTTATTGAAGAATGTTTGTTCAAATCATTTGAAGATACCTTCTTCTATCTTTCCGGTAGTCTAATAAAGCATTTTTTTAAAAACATTTTTTATTTGATTGCAAAGTACTTATCGAGTTGATTTTTTATGTCATTCAAAGAATTAATATTTTGAGACGATAATGTTTGAAGATACTTTTGATGGAAAGTAACAAATAGTCGTCGGACGATGAAATCTGAGGAGACTGAGAAGGATTTCTCAGAATGTTTCAATGGACGCAAATAATTTGTTTCGGACAGTCAAAGATGAGTTGGAGTTATCATAATTTAAGATAATGCATCGTTTGTTTGCTAAAACGGATTGTTTCCTGGCAATTGCTGCCTTCAATTAGACCATTCGCAAATAGTAATTTTCAGAGTTGATGGTCTGGTTTGGTGGATGTATTTTATTGTAGATCCATATTCACCAAATAAAGACCAAAACTTTCTGCTATACGAGTCCGGCTTTAACAACAAGAATGGGACCCTTATTCCGATTGGATCAGGAATGTTTGCATTCTTGGTTATTTTGAAATATCAAACTTTCATCTATGAGGACCAATTTTTTCATAAAATGATCCTTTTCGCTGTTGAAAATGCAGTATATAATTTTAATCTCCAACAGGTCGGCTGCAATAAACTATTTTTAAATTCTAGCACCAGTCCCTTTTTGTAATACAGTCGACTCTCGTTAATTCGAAATCGGATAAATCGAATATTCGCTTAATTCGAACTAAACATGAAGTCCCGAAAATTTCAGTAGCAGAATAACATTAAAAATTTTCATTTAATCGAACTAATTTCCTCTTGACTTTGTTTAATTCGAACTAACGAGATTCCGATTTATCATTTTTGCTTAATTTCTCCTGGATTACGGCCCGTGTACTCCCGGGTAAATTTTAATCCCTAACCAGGGAGTACACGCGCCGGGTCTTTTTGACCCGGACTGCGTATGATTTTTGCAATTGTAACCACTTACCTTTTTAAAAGAAACTTTCAACTTATTTTATCGCAAAGTTTGTAAGGATTGTCTCCGCCTAAATAAAATGACGGTTATAGTTTGATTTTATTGGTGACAAAGTTAAAACCATTTCTACCTTGGGTTTTCCCGGGTTAAATGCCTCATTGGTACGAGAATTTCGGATCGACAATTTTATTTTATTATGTACGTAAACAAAAGCTTTTACTTATTTTGTAATAAATTGGTTTGTAAATTCTGATGTCACTCAATCATTTCAGAATTTTACAAATAAAAGTAATTTGTCTCTGGAACGAACTGTCGAATGATGCGAGTATATTTAAAACACTCATTTGGTCGCTGGTTCAGTTATTACTACTAATATTACTTAAAAATTCTTTATATACAAATTATTTACACATTATATTTACATTTTAAATAAAGAATAATGATCCAGTGAACACACGATAGGTCCGCTATGATCGCCTATAAAACCAAAAAAATAACAGACGATATTCCAATGTTGCCAAAACGGCAAACCTAAAGTACAGTAGAATGCGCCAAGGAGACGCACTACATCCAAGGTTATGGGGAAGCCATAATATACCGGCCCCCGTTAATATGTGCCAACATTCAACAATAATTCTAAATGTAACAATAAACAATTGCAAATAATAGGAATTACAATTCTACAATCAATAATACACTTTTTTCGATAAATTACAATTATACTTCTTTGAACATTATTACTTAAATTATTACATAATCTAAGTTTACCAAAATGCGAAATGGATATGTTATAATACAAACAATAATTATACTTGAATATTATGCAAGATAATTATCAAATTAATACTCAATAAATGTAACAATTTAATAAATTTAACAAGTTAATAATAGTTAATCAAGAATATATAGAGACGAAGACACGTAAGTTGCACTTTATGTTATGAAGCTAAGCTACACAAATTATGAAGCTAAGAATTAAAAATTTTTAAACCCAAAATGAAATTGCTATACATAATAAATAGGTCAAATACAAATATACAATGATGGTAATTATAATATAATTATTTAAATCTTTCAAAATAACAGGTCATCAATTCTTTAAAGGAAGTAGGCAAACTTTAGAGACACACCTCGTAACTATACCTGTTGCTTTTTTAATTTCTAAAACTCTAACCTTTTTTATCAGATCCATATATTACTTTATTTACACGACCTAATGTCCATTTGCCAGGAGGTAAATTGTCTTCCTATAGAATAACCATACACCCTTCCTTTAGGTTGTCCTTCTCAATATACCGCCTATTCCGTTGGTGTAAATTAATTAAATATTCAGTGTTCCATTTTTTCCATAAAATGTGGGTCATTTTTGTTAATTTCTGCCAATGTGATAGTTTATTATCATTAATTTTGGTCAAATTGGGTTCAGGAATTAAAGTTATGTGTCGACCTAACAAAAAATGGGCAGGGGTCAAGACTTCAATTTCATTTGGATCTGATGACAAATGTACTAAAGGACGAGAATTTAGAACCCGTTTGATTTCGGTGATTAATGTCCAAAATCCTTCGAGCATGACTCGAGAATTGCCCAAAGTTCTTTTGAGATGATGTTTAACACTAGAAATACGGGAAATTTTACTCAAGTTTTAAAAAATATATTTAACACCAGAATTTTCCTTTCAGACTGTTTAATTTATTTATTTGTCTTATTTTTACTGTATATTGTTTAAACTTATTTTATAAATAATTTTCTGGTTTGAACCGAAATAGTTTCATTCGGTAGGGGTCAAAATGACCCCTCACCGTAATTCTAATGTTAACCCTTTAACGATCAAAGCATTTTCATTGCTAAGATGTCGAAATAAATGAATGACACCGGTAAGTAAGAACAAATTTATTTCTAAATAAGAAAACGTTATTTTTCACATACATAATAAAAGGGATATTTTTAGATAAAAATACCGGTGTCAGTGTTGCATATCGGAATTAAAATTTTGTGGTTTCGTGGCGAAACCAATGAACGTTAAACGGTTAAAGGATTTCACCCCAGCCTCCCATAATCCACCAAAATTGGGTGCACGAGGAGGGATGATTTCCAGTTAACAGCCTCGGAAGCCAAATAATTTGACAAAGCATCATCGGGTTTGCTACAAGCGCTGTAATTTCTTCAACGCTTTATTTGTACCTACAAAAGTAGTCCCATTATCCGACATTATCGTTGAGCTTTTACCTCTTCTAGCGAAAAATCGTTTCAATGTGTCAATAAATGATTCAGATTTTAAATCTGTCACTATATCTAAATGGATTGCCTTTGTGGCCAGACAAACAAAAATTGCAACTTAAATTTTATTATATATCCCCTGCCTCTGATTTTTATACTTAATCATAAAGGGTCCACAAAAGTCAATTGAACATTTTTGAAATGGCGCGCTAGGATTTACTCGTTCGGCTGGCAAATTTCCCATAATTTAATTTGCCCCTATTGATTTGTTTTTAAAACACGTTGCACATTTGTGAACTATTTTACGAGCCAAAGATCGCCCATTTATTATCCAATATTTTTGCCGGACATGATGTAACAATGATTGTGGCCCTAAATGGAAAAATTTGGAATGAAAATATTCAAAAATCATTTCGCTTAATTTATGATCATGTGGTAACACTACAGGGTGTTTCCTCTCATAGGTCAGACTGGAATTGTCTAAACGACCTCCAACTCTAATTAAATTATCGGAATCTATATAAGGATTTAGAAATTTTAATTTACTATTATCTGAAATGATCCTCTGGTTCCTCAAATGATTGAGCTCTTCAGAGAAGGCTGAATACTCAGAATTTAATCAGAAAGATTTCTCCAACTCTCAATTCACTTGTAGATAAGGCACCACATTTTTTTCCTTACCCTTTTGACAATTGTTTATAAATCTAAAAATATAACTTGTAATACGAATTAATTTCAAAAATTATTAGTGAGGTGTCCGTGTAGAGTCCATGAGGTCTTAAATAGCACCTACTCTATTGCTCACAAATGTTTTCAATTGATGGGGCGATTTCCTAATCCAAGGCAGTGATACTGTGCAGTCGCTCTAGCAGAGCTGCCGACTTCTACGCCTATTTAAATCTTATAAACATGTTTTGAACCACAAAAATGTTTTAGCTAAATATATACCAAATATATTCAATGTCATGCATTACAGTACATAATCTTAATTATTTACTAAAATTTCTGTTTCTAATATGTTTATTTGACTGTAAATAGGCGTAGTAGTTGGCAGCCATGCTCTAGTGAAGAACAGTTTTTATTGGAACATCAAGTGACGGTATAACTTTATGCATTAATTTTGCTAAGAGGAGACAAGAGCATAATTCAAGACGACGGATTGTCACTGTGTTTTATGGGGGATACTCTAGACTTGCTTCAGAATAATTGTGCATCAGGAGAACCTTTAGCTGGTATATACTGGATGTATATGACGGCCCATATGCCAAAGAAGAGGCATCTGCGAAGTTATGTACGACTATGCGCTCTTCACGAAAAAACAACTATAGGAATTTTTAAATTTTCTAATTCTGAAAGAGTGGAAACAAAATCATTCCATTCTTTCGCTGTGGAATCTGGTAATGGCTCGTTCCAATCTATCTTAGCTAACTAAGTTTTCTGCATAAAGATCTTAGCCCTTGTTACTACAGGGCCAATTAATCCGAGCGGATCGAATATTTTTGAAATCAAAGAGAGAACGTCTCGTTTACTATAAAAGTCCTTGTTATGAGTCTTTAATTTAAACAAAAAACAGTCACTTAGAGGTTCCCAGAGAACAACCAATGTTTTTACTGAACTACAATCTGTTTGATCATCGAAATTATATTCGGTGGCAGCCATAGTATTAGGTTCAAATAATTCTCGGTGGTTTGCACACCATTTGTGCAATTTCATATTTGCTCAAAAGCTCTATCAATCGGGACTTTAGAATTTTCACCTTTTCGAGAGTCGATTCCCCGGAAAGTAGATCGTCTACATAAAAATCCTTTAAAATGACTGACGATGCTAGAGGTAAGTTTGGTTGCTCATCAAGAGCTAATTGTTTAAGAGCACGAGTTGCTAAATAAGGAGCATTAGATGTCCCATAAGTAACTGTATTAAGTTTATAAGTTTTCACTGGCGCGTCAATACTATCCTTCCACAAGATTCTAAGAAAGTCTCTTTGTGATGGATCAATTAATATCATTCTATAAATTTTTTCTACATCCGCTGTGAATGCATATCGATGTTTTCGGAAACGTATCATAATTAAGAATAATTCTTATTGAGGAATTTTGCCCTCTAAAAGAATGTCATTCAATGACAAATCAGATGTCGTTAGCGTTGACGCATTAAAAACGACACGCAAGCGTGTTGTACTTTTTTCTGGCCTGTAGACTGCATGATGTGGTATATAATAAAGGTTCTTTACGGGTTTTGATTCTTCTACTAATTCCATATGATTTAAGTTTTTGTATTCTTCCATAAATTCCGAATAGAGAGGTTGCAAATTCGAATCCTTATTTAATCGGTGCCAAACTTGATCGAGCCTTTTTCTGACTAGTTTTTTGGATCCTCCCAGGGATATAAAATTCAGCATCTGCTAACGAGATATTTGTAGGAATATCAGCAATTTCTATACGAATAGGTGTAAGTGGGGTTATTTCTGTAATTTTTGGCACTACAAGAAATTCCAGTTCCCTTGTGAAATCTCTATTTTAATTTGAAATCACAGTTTTAATTTTATAATTTAATGTTGTGGTTGTTTTATTCAAACCCGATATTGGAGCAAAAACTTTTGATTTCTTTAAGTCCAATTTCTTTGCAAATTCAAACGACACACAATTTATTTGGCTATAAGAATCTAAAAGGATCTTGCCTGGATAAAATTTCCTTTACTTGCTTTTATGTCAATTACTGCAGTTGACAAGATAACAGTTTTATTTGAAGCGAATAAGCAATTAGAAAGATTTTGTGAGACTGAAGGCGTCGGGCTTTGTTCTAGATGTCGTACTGTCTGATCAATACTTGTCCTTTGGAAATGCGTTTCATTATTGGAACCAGTTTCTTTATCTCTATGTAATAAAGTGTTGTGGGGGGATTTGCAATGTTTACATACATGTTTCGAAACACAGTTAGCTGCTAAATGTGATTTGTCAAAGCATATGAGACAAAGTTTATTTTTTTTAACGATAGCAAATCATTCACCAAATTGCATATTTAAGACTTTGTTACATTTATATAGGGGATGAAATGATCCATAAATAATACACTGTTTTTCAGAACTTGTATTTACTAAAAGGGATTTTGATTTTGTTTCATTAAGGATTTTTGATCTAGTTAAACTGCTTCTATTAATGCTTTCAAGCGATTGGCTTCTTTTTTCTAAAAAGTCAATTAAACTGTCGAAATTAGGAACTCCAGATGTGTTTATTGAAAGTTCAAATTGTTTTCTCGTTTCCTTATCAAGTTTTTCTAAAATTATAGTTGTAAATACGATGTCAGAGAGGTTATTTCTCTCAAATCCTAAATTATTAGAGCTCTGATATTTTTGTTTATAACATCTCATAAACACCTTAATTCTATAGATGATTTATGTGAAATTCTTTCAAAATCTAACACAGTCTTTAAATGTATATTAACAACTATTCGTTTATTTTAAAATTTATTTTCTAACGCTTTAAACAACGAATCAAATGTATCATCTGGAGTTTCTAATAATTTAGCCTCATTTCTTAGCGCGGAATGCAAATAATGTAATTTTTGAACATCAGACAGTTCTAGATGTCTGCACGGGCCGGGCCTCGGCCAGAAACCCGAGCCCGGCCCTCGGCCCGAAACCCGAGCCCGGCCCTCGGCCCGGCCCCGGGCCTTACTTCTGAAGACTCGGGCCGGGCCTAGTCACTAATCTTTTCGGGCCGGGCCTTAATTTTTTTGCTGGAGTATCGGGCCGGGCTTAACCTTTTTTGTCCGTACGAAGCCGAGAATGATTCCATTCTTCCTAGTTTTCATGGACCAAAATAATCAGTTCCTGTTGAATCTTCCTATATGAAAATCCTTTTCTCGACTTTTTATAAATCAGTAATATTTGGCTTTGTCCAAAAATTTTTGCAAAAAATGCATATACTTTTAAGCCGTCATTATTCCACAATTAAACATTAGAATTTATTCCTTCTTAAAAATCGTAGATTACTAGGCGTTTTAAAATAGTATTAAACACACAGGAAAAAAAAACCATGATTATGACGGAATTTTCTTCTAAATTGAAAACTGAAAGTTTCTTTTAAAATGTTCATCCATGCAAAATGAATACAACAATACGGGAGAAAAAAATATATTAAACATTTACATCTGTTAAGAAGGGAATGTATTTTTCTTTCGTTCCAAAGCGATTTCGTCTTTGGAAATTTTACCATATACCGCTTTTTCGATTTTTTGTCTCCATTACAGGGAATATGGATTAATAATGCTAGTGATAACTGAAACATCTACCGTATTTTCGGGTGTATAGTCCGCGGCTTATACAAGAAAAAAACCTTCGAAAAAGCCGCTGCGGCTTATACACGGTGCGGGTTATACAAAGATTTTTTTTTTAAGTTGGAAGTCGTGATATTTTTCTACAATTTTTAAACCTCAAAAGATTTGAAAAAACATCGAAATTTGTAAATGTTTTTCGCTATGCCGCGAAATATAGAGAGTTCTTTCATGTTTGTAAAAACTTTTTATTATTATTATTATTATTGTTTGAATACAGTTATTTCTGAGTTTGGAAGAACTGTTGCAACTATCGCCAAGTACTGCACTAACCGGAAGCGAGAAATAATGACGCTCGAACGCAGTGTCCTCTTGATTTGAGAGGGTAAAAACAGTAGTATAACATGGTACTTATTTTAAACTTACTTTTTGCTGAATAAGTCGTTTTAACGTTAACTGAAATCAGTTTTTCAATACAGATGTGCCATTTGCTGAGGAACGATTCAAAAGGAACGATTCCGGCAGTGAGACTAAAGGAACGATTCAGAAAAGGAACGAAATCACGGAATCGGTCCGAAACTCCGAAAAGGTCAAAGTCCTTGGACTCGTTCCGAAATGAAACAATTCCGAAAAGGTTCGATTCCTCGGACTCGTTCCGAAAAGGAGCAATTCCTATGACTCGTTCCGTGAAACGACTCTGAAAAGGAAGGATTTCTCGGAATCGTTCCGAAAAAGACCGACTCATCTGAATCGTTCTGAAATGACGTAAATCACACACTTTTTTTTTTGTTCTTTGCAACAGGGCAGGGTAGATTATTTCTTTTAAAAATAAACTAAAAATGATCTTAAACTAAAAATTGTCAAGGTAGGAAAGGTTCCAGATTTTGGATTTTGTACTCTACAAACACAAAGGGTTGCTGCAGCACCGATTCGCTAGCAAACTATTTTCCGATATTTTATTCATAGATTTTTTTTAAGGTCTCGCGTATAAGTCGACCCCCCTCCACTTTGAAATTCTTTTTTCGTCTAAAATTTCTCGACTTATACGCGCGTATATACTTTGATGGCTTCTAACTTCGAACCCTGATCGAAATATACGTTCATAAATGGTGTATAGTCTGCGGACTATACACCGATGCATCTCCGCGGCTTATACACGAACTTTTTTTACTACACTGCTTGATTTAGGAGTGCGGGCTATACACAGGGTGCGGGCTATACACCCGAAAATACGGTACATACAACAAACAAAGATTCATTTAAAAGCGTAAATATCGCAGCCTACGGCACTTCTGCATAAATGGAGATTATAAACATGGAAAAAAAAGACTAATATATATTTTTTTTGTCAGAACTCTTCCATAAGATTAAAGATCAATGTTCTGTAGAAATTCACTCGATCCGGGCCGGGTTCGGGCCGAATTTTATTTTTTTTCCGGACCTGGCCGAGCTCGGGCCGAAATTTTAACTTTCAGGCCGTGCCGGGGTCGGGCCAATATTTCTTCGCTGGTTCACTTATTACTACTAATATTACTTAAAAATTCTTTATATACAAATTACTTACACACTATATTTACATATTAAATATAGAATAATGATCCAGCGAACACACGATAGGTCCGCTTGTTCGGCAATAAAACCAAAACAACAACAGACGATATTCTAATGTTGCCAAAACGGCAAACCTAAACTACAGTAGAATGCGCTAAGGAGACGCGCGACATCCAAGGTTATGGGGAAGCCATAACAGTCTTTATAAGGATTAGTGGATTTTTGTGTATTTCTATTATTATGGGAAATCTCCTCCACTATTAGATCTGCATATTATTTTCTACGCATCGCAACTCTGATGAAAAGGCTCTCACTGAGGCAGACGATTTTGAAGCAGCTATTAAATCCTAAGAAGCCAGACGATTTAAGCGGTAGAAAAAAGAACTGAACGGAAGAAAGGAGAATGGAATGTTTGGGAGAGTTGTGGTTGACTTTAGAAGAATGTTGATTAAGATGACGAGATTAAGATGTTTTAATTAAAGTTTCCTTTTGAATGTTCGAATTGTAAATATTAATATGTAAATATCTTTTTTGTAAATATTAACGTTTACTATAAGTCATTTAAAAGTTAAACGGTGTCAGAATTTTAATTTACCTCCGAGTTTATTTATTTATGTGTTCGAAAGAACTTAAAGAAGAAGAATCTCCATATTATTACTTCACTGGATAAAAAAATCCTGATTCATATCGAAACATTTGAGTTACTCTTTGTTTTTGATGTTGAACCAATATTCTACAACGCCCGGAGACTATTAAAATTTATAACCTTGAGATAATTTTATGAACACACTACATTTTTATGTCCCAGCTGCAAGACTGCTTTTAATATTTTCAAGGTCGATTGTATGTTTATGAAACCACTTAATTTTCATTTGTAATTTGTTTTAAACGTAAATTAAAGCAACAACTAAATATTATATAATAAAATAAGTCTCAATTAAAACTGTAAGCATGAAATTGCAAAGGTGCAGAACACATTGAATTTTTTGAGTAAAGACGTAGTCAAATAAACTGTAAGAGAAAGAGTAATGACAGACAGTTTTGAGGTTTCTTTTTAGATTTTTCTTACGAATTTTCTATACGGCCACTAGAATCGCCAGTTTCGTTGCAAATGTTTTAATGTAAAAATCTGGAAAGAAAAACTTTCTTCACAAGTACAGGTATTCAAAAACGGACAAATGCGATCCCTGAATTAAGATCCAAGGTGTAAGATGATATATTTAACCCTTTCCGGCACGGGCAAATTCTGTTTGTAAAATGGGAAGTTAATCAAATGACACTGGAATTTACAAACGGGTTTTTTCAGAAATTAAGAACTTAATAAGCTATAATAATAGCTTTCATTGTAAAAGCAACATTATATTAAAATATTATTGGTGCCATTTACAAGTTTGGAATTAAACTTAGGCGGGACCAGACTGGGCACACTGTGCCCGAAAGAAGTAAGCTTCTCACTGCGTCTTTACGATGAGCATCTTTTGCAATGTTTTAATCTTTTATCGCCGGTTCTTCAAAACAGGTTTTGTCTAATTTAATCAGTAAAAATACCCTGATTAAATATGACGAAATTTAAACTAAAAATAACTAGTGGGAATAAGACGGTTAAATAGACGGAAAAATCATGCTTGAGGAAATCTCGGATTGCACATCGAGGGGGTTAATAACTTAAGTGTTTCTTCTTCTTTTTTAAAATGCAATAAATTGAAAATAAGGAATGAACACCACTTTTTTAAAATAAAATATTCGTAATATTTTGTCAATAAATTTCTGTCACCAAATTGTCTGAAATTGTAATTAAAAAAAATAATGGTACATAATGGTTCAAGCAAACTCTTTTTGCTTGTATGACAAACGGACAAATCAATTAATATGCACTGGAAATTAATACTCATAGATAAAAAGAAAACAAATGACTAAAAGAATACTAAATAACGGTGACCAAATAACAATGCAGCCAGTTTCGTCGGTTGTCACGACAAAGTACTCAAACGCTCTGGGGCATTTACAAAAGCAATGTTTGAAACATCTCAGAATATTCACATAAAACTCATTCACGATTGGAATTAGACTGGTGCTTAAACTTTTCAAAAGCAGAGAAATTCTGTTTCTAAAGTGCTGAGGCGATGGACTGCCACCAAAATTTACGAACAATTTACTTTCAAAATCAGTAAATGCTTTTCTTCACGGGCGTTGTTACAGGTAAATTTTTGTCAAAATTTTCGTAGTTTTTCCAGTTGGAAATAATAAATAAGTGGGACTTAGGGACATTAAAAGGTTAAATTTTTACGAAAAATTGAGAGGATGGAGGACAACTATTTAAGATTTTCCGGCACACTGTGCCTAGTCCGGATTACCTAATTTTAATTCCAAACTTGCAAAAGCTACCAATAATATTTTAATAAAATTTTACTTTTATATTGAAAGCTTAAATTAAGGGGCTCTTTATTTCACAAGCAGTTGATGCTAAATTCCGGTTTAAGTCGATAATTTCGCATTCCATAAACAGAATTTACCCGTGCCGGAAAGGGTTAAAATACTTCAGTTATATTTTCTTAGATCATACTCCCTTACAGCAGCGGCCGTCCTTGAGGACAACCGCATTCCGAGACGAGAGTTACTCCTAATTCCAATTCACAGCCATTGTTGAAATATTTAATTTTATTCTAACACGTTTATAAATTTTTACTGGTGTTAATTTAAAAAATGTGTATGAATCTGTAATTTCCATATATAAGATTTTATAAAGTTTGACAATATCAACCCCTTAACATTCGGGCAAAAGCTCGAGTTTGTTTACTTCGTTACTAAAGACTTTTGACACCAGTGGTTTTTAATTATGAAAATTGGTTCATGAAATGAAGGAGATTTTCAGAAGAATTTTAGGAACTTTTTAAATTTTTATATTGTTTAAAAATGAAATTGTTAAATGTTTAACGACGGTTATTTGAAGACGGTTTTGAAGTTTAAACTTCAAAACTACCGATGGTGAGACATGCTCATACACATATTCCCTTCGCTTAGCGTCCCCTTTTACGAAACATTTACCTATAGCTAATAATACAGAAAAATATTTTAATGAAATAGGGCAAATATTATTTTTCTTTATTACCGTTAGAAAAGGAATTTTTTTATGCATCCTTTAACCCCTTGGGGACGAGCGACACATATACGTGTCGCTAAAAGATTTAAGAATCCTTATTTAGCGTCACCAGTAAAACGTTACTGTAAAATATTTCTTATACTATCGGAGCATTTTTCTCGATTTAATAAGGCACAAATTTCTGTTTTTCAAAACCGGTGACGAAACATTAAAAATTTCGTGAAAAGTTTTCCGCTGCGAAAGGGTTAAAGGTATATATTGATGCCAACATCTCTTTAATTAATCCGGTGACAAATCCAATTTTGTTTAAAACCGAATTCCAGTTTGTCTTAACCCTTTGCGGTGCAGGTCAAATTTATTGCTTAAGTGTTGAAATTAATGTCTGACACCGGAAATTGAAAACAACTTTTTTTTGTATACAAGAAAAAAAACTATATTTCATGCGTTCAATAAATAGTCATTTCCTCACTGAATCTTCTAAACAGATCTGTCAAATAAACTGTCATTTTTCGATGCTATCAGGTTTTCGCGCAATTTTTCATCTGTTTCCCAGGAAATCCCGTAATGAGTCAAATAGATTGAAAAAATTATTCAGACAAATACTTTTCGAGAGCTAACGAACTTCTGTGTGTAGGAGCAAGAGAATATAATCTTCGTCATTTTCACTAAAAGTTGATCAAATAATCTGCCATGGGAAAAATTGCTTCTAATTTTATTCACTGCTGTAACAGCGTAATAAAGCAATGCATGTAGACGTTCATTCAGGTTTTTGGCAATCAAATGACGACGACGATTTAACACAATATACAAAGAGTACATTTGGTATTAATTCCTTGAAATGCACAATAAAACCCTTATGGCGCCCCGTCATTGCTGGAGCACCATCAGTAGCTGCTGAAAAAATATTATGAATAGGAATTTTTTTTCATTTTAAGAAACATGTTCGTGCTGTTAAATATCTATTCTTCTTTTGTATTACTTTTCAAAAAAAAAAAAAAAATTGTCAAGCGTTATTATTTTCTCAGGGTTCGCACACTCCTTATATTTTGTAAGGACACTGGCACCACTATTAATAATAAGGAAATTTATATTTAATTTTTAAGAAACAGAATTCGCAAACACCTGCTCGATTCGCAATTTTCGCAATATTTTTCTGCTGTGAAATACATTGAAAATACTGTAAAAATTTAGTGGCAATGTTGTGCGAAACCTGTTTGCTAAATAACGGTACTGCCCCCGAAGGGAACCTATGGTGTAACTCCTTGATTTCTTCCTTCGAGACTAGCGTCTTCTAAAGAATTTCTAATCATTTATCACAAGTTTTTATAGCAAAAATTTTTGCCTAGTTTAATCTTGATAATGCTCGGATTAAATAAGGCAAAATTTGCAATAAAAATTTATTCAAATATTCTGAACACCTTATGCGGCATGCATAACATCCTCTCGTACACAAGGGATTACCAAATCACAAAGCTTTACATTTTTTCAAATTTTCTTGGAAAACATACTAATTCTATCACAATACTGTTGGTTTTTATTATTTATTCGAATAAAAATTATTTCATTTTCAAATTGACAGAAAAAGAAATCTAATAATCAATATTGTTTTCCATTTTCCCTCAAAAATCGAGTAATCAAGTTGCCAACTTTAGACAAATACTACTAAAATTTGAAAAAAATTTATTTCTCGAAAACAAATTAAAATTTTAATATTGCAATACTATTTTTGAAACCTGTGGATCAATATGGATTTTTGGCATTAATTTCACTGTTAAATATTCTATACTTTAGGAGAAATAGTTGTGAAACGTAATCAGCCGTTTTATACATTCATTTCATTAGGTTTTTATATTTATAGTAAATTTAGTCCTGTGCGATTTTTACATTTTTTAGAGCTTTTTATAACTGTTTCATGGGTAAAGTACATTTGTTGCGAAAATGTCAAAATGATTTAATAACACCAGAATTTATGAACACATTTAATTGAAAATTAGTAAAATCGTTTCTTAGGGAAATAAAGCAAAATTTTATTTAAAAATCCTGGCTGCCGTTTGAATTTAAAGTTAACTGTGAACGCTATTCAAACAGCGCTTTGGAAAGGATTAAATAGTAGATGCACCTTCTTCTAAATGTCTTTCGGAAATTTAGTTCCCAGTTAGCTTTATCAAATTTATTCATTAAAATACTATGCTTTAACCCTTTTTAAGACGGTGCTTATTTTTGGACTACCTAATGTTAATTTCCAAACGCTACATTGAATGCTACATTGGAATGAAACTTTTCCTTGTGTTTAATACGTTTACAAAAGCTTTTGCTAAGTTTGAAATAAATTTGCTTTAAATTTCTGGTGTCAATCACTCATTTCAGAATTTTACGAATGGAAATACCATGCCCCAGAAAATGTTAAAATTCTTTTAGGGAGGTGTCCTTAAAAAAGGACGTCTAATTTTTATTTCACTGGTACCCAGAAAATTTAATTAAAATTTTCCTCTTATCCCTTGCAAGGGAAAGGTATTTGCATTCGTAAAATGTTTAAATAATTGAATGGCACCAGCAGAGCCTGATTACTAACGGGGCACTCTCTCACCAGAAAAAATTTATAGAAATTTTCGTCTTCTTTAAACGCCCTTTTCATACAAGATTACTGTCATGAATAAGGAAAAATTCTTTATTTCTTTTTCCTGGTGGGAGAGTGCCCCGTTAGTAATCAGGCCCTGGGCACCAGTATTTATAAGAACATGGATTTTTAAATCAGCAATGTGTATTTGATAGAAGGGAAACATTCATTGAAAAAATCTGGTGATCATGTGGCAATTGGGGATTAAAATTATGAGATGTCCAGAAGCATCACTGCCCTGCAAAAAGTTAAAACGTACTTGAAAATAAGCACTTTCGTACTTCGACTGAAATTCGATTATAAAGTCTCGCGGAAGTCAATTATTTTAACCCTTTAACGTTCAGTGGTTTCGCCACGAAACCACAAAATTTTAATTCCGATACGCAACACTGACACCGGTATTTTTATCTAGAAATACCCCTTTTATTTTGAATGTGAAAAATCACGTTTTCTTATTTAGAAATATATTTCTCCTTTATTACCGGTGTCATTCCTTTATTTCGACATCTTAGCAATGAAAATGCTATGATCGTTAAAGGGTTAAACAAATCGACACCTCGAAGGAAAGGGTTAAAGAGATTAACTTTTGCTATTCATCTTGCTCTCTCAGAAAAGACACCGTGAACAAGAGAAGACAAAGTAAAGATGAACAGTTAACGTACGGCAATGGTTTATTATGTTTTACACTCATAACATACTTTTTCTGGTGTACATTAAAAGATAATTTTTTTTATAGCAATACAAAAGAAAATTCTGTGACAATCGTAAACAATATATAGTACGTGCATTAACACTAAATCAAACAAGGACATTTTTGGTTTTCAGATATATTCCAGTCTATTCACTGAAAAGCTGTGTAAACCAACGATTTTTTTCATTTATATGTCTATATTGAAAAATGTGGCAGGCGGAACTTCATTGAAACCTATTTTAAAACCGAGAAAACAGAACAACAAAGCGATAGAATCTTTTCCACTGTTGTATAATGTCAACTATAAAGGACAAAGTTTTAATTTAGACACATCACTGCGTCACCAGAACAATTTACGAAGAATAGCAAAAAATGTATGACTACACCCAAGAGCCATTGCATTATGACCACCCTCTTAATAACGTGTAAGACCACCTTTAGCCCTCAAAACTGCCAGAACCCGGCGAGGAATTGATTCCACAAGGTGCTGATACGTAGTCTGAGGTATCTGGTACCAAGTGTTCACCAACTGGTCCTGCAATTCCCTCACATTACGAGGGGGTGGCGTTGCAGCTCGAATTTGGTTTTCCAGGTGGGACCACAAATGTTCTATTGGATTAAGGTTAGGAGAATTTGGAGGCCAAGACATGACTTGAAAGTCACTGGAATGTTCCTCGAACCACTCCGTGACGATTCCACCCTTATGACATGGTGCATTATCCTGTTGGTAAACACCATCCCCCTCTGGAAATACTGTTGCCATGAATGGGTGAACCTGGTCTGCAACGATGTTCACGTAACGCATTGACGTCAGGGATTGTTGTATAGGGATTATGGGTCCTAATATGCTCCATGAAAACATTCCCCACACCATAATACCTCCGCCACCTGCTTGTCTCCGTCCAATTGTGCACCCGGGAGCCAGGGTTTCGTTTGGAAATCGGCGTATTCGCACACGGCCGTCGATGTGATGAACCAGGAAACGTGATTCATCGGACCATGCAACTTTCTTCCATTCTTCTAATGTCCAATTCCGATGTTTCTTGGCCCATTGCAGACGCAGCTGGCGATGACGTGCTGTCAGTGCAGGGACATGCTTCGGCCTCCGGCTCCGTAGGCCCATGCGCAGCAATGTACGCTGCACAGTGTGTTGAGAAACACTGCCTGGGTCGCCACTGTTATAGTTGGTACTGATTTCAGCTATTGTAGCTCTTGGATCACGGCGAACAATGCGTAGTAATCTCCGCTCTCCTCTGGAATCAATGCTCAGTGGACGACACACCGCTGGCCGGCGACTTCTCGTTTCACCATCCATGCACCACTTTCGATATGTGCTCACAACTACTGCACGTGAACAGCCAACTAAACGCGCCGTTTCTGATATCGACGTTCCCAGTCGCCGAGCCATAACGATTTGACCTTTATCAAAGTCTGATAAATCAGCTGCTTTTCCCATTATGTCGCTAATCAAGCTATGCTCGGAAAGACCATGCATAGCCCTTTTATATACTCCAACCTCAGCCGCGCACGCGCATTGGTTTTCTTCCTGGGCGATCCCATTGTTGTAGATGGACGGTGGTCATAATGTAATGGCTCGTCGGTGTAAATGCATTTTTTCAATGTTGTGCGAGTAACTTGCGAAATGTCTCTTAGATATTTTTACGGAATGTCGTTTGCAGGATTTTTTTTTCAAAACTTATTCATCTCCAAATCTTTTACCTGGTTGGTTTTGTATAAGATTATTTTTTTTCTACAAGATATACAAATATACAGTGTTGCCAGATGAGTTACCTTTTTTAAATTAAGATTTCTTGATTGGTACCACTTTTTTTGAAACCGTTTGTTTTCTCCTTTATTAACCAGTAATTAAATAGGGCGCATTTTACCATTACAAAAAGGGGGTCCAATCAAGAATATGAATTTGAAAAAAAAAGTAGCCTATCTGGCAACACTGCAACTATATAAAAATGAATGGTGTTAAATTTCTGATTAACACTAGAACCGCGGTGACGGGTCATTTTGACCCGTACCAAATGAATAGTAGTCGAATGAAACCAGAAATTTCTTCGCAGAATAAATTACGTGTGTTTCGATTTAAAATAGTCAAAATAAATAGGTTAAATAGTTTAATTAAAAATTCTGGTAACAAGTATTTTTATTAAATTGTAATAAAATTTCCCGCGGTTCTAGTGTTAACCCTTAACTGCATGAATTATACTTTTATAATTGTGTTTTTTATTCTCATATTAAAGACATTTCCAAAGATAATCACCAGAAATTTTTAGATAGATTTTTAACCTTATAAAGAGGCACATTTTTGTAGTTTTTACAGGATTAATATTTCTATATAAATATAGTGGTTTCTAAGAACTTAATTTATTTTTTAAAAGTTAAATAAAAGGTGATGTAAATTTGCATCACTATGCAAAGAAGAGTTAATTTTTTTCAAAAAAATTAAGGAATCTTAATGTATGTTTATATTTTGAATTTTCTTATTCATCATAATAAAGGAAATAGAAAAATTGTATTTTGAGAAATGCATTTAATTATTTCATTTAAAAATGCATTTTCTTACCACGGTAGACAAATGCTTTGAAACCACAGCAATTTACATGTAATTATATAATTGAAATTGAAATAAAATGTTTAGAATAAAATTGTATGAATTACTTACAAATACTATTAAAGTTTCATTAATAATTACAACCTTATTGTGCAAGTGCATTTGATCATGTTATAGAAGTGCTTCATTTGTCATTTTAGGAAACAAAACCCAAATCTCGTTCCAAGAAAATAGTAAACAACACGGAACGGACCTGTGGTACCGATGGAATCAACCAAAAATTTCAAAACTGCCACATGCAACCATTTTCGTATTCTGTTCGCACCAGTATTTTTCTAATATAAATTTTGAATTATATTTTTCTTGCAAGTGTTGTCAACCAGAATATTAAGGATTTCTTTTTTGATAAAGTGGTGTCAGATAGAATTAAAAAATAGTCGCCTGTGGCAGCCCTGTATATTCTGTTCTCTTCAGTCTTCATTTTTAGCACTAGAACAGCCGGATATTTTGCTCTAGTTTTATAAAAAGTATTTCTCAACAGAATTTTAATTTTAAGCTAGTTAAATCATTTAATTAGTCTATTTTTCTGCTGCATACATTTAACGCATTTTATGAAGAAAATCCTGGTTCGAGTCGATTATTATCAAACTGACAGGGGTCATTTTAACCCCTAATGGTGGTTCTAGTGTTAATGCGTTTTTGTAAATTTCTCTTGATAATAGAATCAAAGCTTAAGTGAAAAAAAGCGACTAAATGGAGACAAACCAAATAAAATTTGTGTAAAAGATGTTCGTTCCGAGTAAATTTTGAATCTTCTGATAGTATATGTCCATTCGTTTGATACGACTGTTGTCACGAGAGTGGTGAGATGGGACCAATAAAGTCTAACAGCTCCATCTAATTTATAATCAGAAATCTCCGAGAAAAGACCACAATTTTCTTACAAAATCATGAGTGACGATTTTCACATTTCTCATGTATGCAAATAAAATAAAGCATCCTATTTATTTTTTTCTTAACTCTAATTAAAATTAAGTTTGTTTTGAATTCAATGTATCATAGTTGAAAATTTACAAGTTACAAGACCCAAAAAATTGCCATTATTGGGAAAACTGTTACTATTTAAATTATTTTTACATACCTAAAGTATTAGCAATCTTTATTTATTTTTGTTTACATTTTATTTATTCTTGTTTTGTTAAATGAGGTTTTTAGATTTTTTTTTTATCCAAGAAATATATTTTTTATGCATTTTTATACAGGTTTAAGGTTTAATTTCAGATTAACTAGCTAAGTAACACTGTTAGTAAAATGAAGCTAAAAAGTAACATTCATAAATACAGGGAATATAGAGAAGTTTTAATATAAGTCCTTTGTTTCTGTGATACTATTTCAACTGATACTTAATATCCCGAATACTGATATTTATTGATGTCCGAATAATAATTTTTTAACAAATTATAAACATGTAGATGCCCGTCCTAGGACAGTGGGTAAAAATTGAATTTTTCACATAAATTTGAAAAAAATAACTGATAAAAATAACTGACAATATAGAAGCGTTTAGATGAGCAGGATTTTTCGTATATTTTATGGCTAATAAACACACTATTATCATTCACAATACTTCTGAGTAAACAAGTCTTTGCGGCTAACGGATAATTTATTAAAAATGAATTATAAAGATAAATTTCAAAAAGTGCCGATAGAGGGCGCTTTAGACTTTGGAGTAACGAACAACTACTTTTTACGTTATTTTTTGCATTTGATTAAATGTTTTCGTAAACTTAGACTTAAACTTAAATTTTGAGCTCAAAATCTGAATAGTTGGGAGTCGTTAAGTAGCACAAACTGAACTGTGTTCAGAGGGTTCAAATTTCAAATGATTATAAAAAACGGAAAAATTGGTCGATTCGTTTGCGGTTTAAAAAACAACTATTCTTTAAGTGAGTATCTCCTTGAAAATTAATTTTAAAGATAAATTTTAAAAAATTCCGTTAAAGGGCGCCTTAAACTTCAGAGTAACCAATAACTGATTTTAACCCTTATTTTTTGTATCTAATTAAATGCTTTCCAAAACTTATTAAATGTTTTTGAAATCTTAGATTTAAACTTAAATTTTGAACTCAAATTCTGAATCGTTGGGATGGGTTAAGAAGCGCAAACTGATGTGTGTTCAGAAGTTGAAATTTACCCCCCCCCCCCTTCCTCCAACACAGTTCACTTTTGCGCCACTTAAACACTGGTAACGATTCAGAATTTGATCTCAAAATTTAAATCTAAGCATTTGAAAGCAATTAATGAGATTTTAAAAAATAACGGTTAAAAATAGTTGTACGCTAATCCAATGTCTAAGGCGCCCTCTAGCGGCATTTTGTGAAATTTATCTTTAAAATTTATTTTCAAGAAAACACTGATTTAAAGAGTAGTTTTTGCAAAATCCGCAAACGAATCGACTAATTTTTCCGTTTTTTATAATCGTTTGAAATTTAAACCCTCTGAACACAGTTCAGTTTTTGCTACTTAAACATTCTCAACTATTCTGATTTTGAGCTCAAAATTTAAGTTTAAGTCTAAGTTTACGAAAACATTTAATCAAATGCAAAAAATAACGTAAAAAATAGTTGTTCGTTACTCCAAAGTCTAAAGCGTCCTCTATCGGCATTTTTTGAAATTTACTTTTATGATTCATTTTCAATAAAATACCGACATAAAGAATAGTTTTAGTAAAAACCGTAAATCTATCGACCAATTTTTCCGTTTTTTATAATCATTTGAAATTTAAACCCTCTGAACACAGTTCAGATTTTTCTACCTAACCACTCCCAACTATTAAGATTTTGAGCTCAAAATTTAAGTTTAAGTCTAAGCTTACGAAACCATTTAATGAGATGCAAAAAATCACGGCAAAAAATAGTTTTTCATTACTTCAAAGTTTAAAGCGCCCTCTATCGGCATTTTTCGAAATTTATCTTTATAATTTATTTTCACGAAAATACCAACGTAATGATTAGTTTTGGTGAAAACCTTAAATCAATCGATCAATTTTTCCGTTTTTTATGTGTATTTGAAATTTTGGACCCTAAACTTTCATGGCGGCTATCTCCTTTGGAAAACGTTTAGGACCCTTGGTTTCCTATTTACTATTACTCGTCTTGATGTGTTCTATCACCCCCTAGCGTATATACCATGAGTTTAGGGACACCCTGTATATATATATGTATATCAGTAATAATTTATTTAATGCTCAAATTTGGGATTAATTAGTGTGAGCGACAGAAGATGAAAGGTCTAAAGGTCTACAACTAACAACAGAATAACAGTCTTGGAATTTTGAAAATTATTTATGAAGGTGCATTGAAATATTTCATGGTAGGATTAGGCTTTCGAAAACAGTCGCTTTTGAAACTAAATGTCCTGGGATTAGAATCTTTTAACGAATAAACTAATTTAAAAGATAATAAACCATGACTGTAAGCATTTATCTGTGTAATATTGCTCACTTTGTGCCTTTAATTTTGCCCAAACCTTGTGATTGAAATTCATTGTTAAGGGGTTTTATAAAGTAACTGTAGCTTTGTTAATATTCAAAATGTGTTGAAAGTTGAAATGAAAACTTAAATTTGAAATCGATAGTATATCTTTTGAATTTATGAAGCTATCAAAGGCGATATATTTTTCTTTACATTCCATGATAAAGCTCTAATTTATCATTTTCTTTTTCCGCTCAAAACATATAAAAATCCGAAGTAATAAAATAAATTAACAACGTTATCATAGACATTTAAATTAAATTACACATTTACCTACTAAATGGATGATGTGAGAGAAAGCTTCAATAAAAATGTACAATTTTGTGATAGCAGGTACAAACCAATCTATTTTGAAAAAAAACCTATTTTGTGAAATACCAGACAAGGTCAAATTATAATCAGTGTTGCTAAAACTGGCTTGCTAATCTTTTTATTCAGAATTTTTAAACACGGTGGTTTACCTACGAAACCACTCAATTTAACCCTTTAACGTTCATTGGTTTCGCCACGAAACCACAAAATTTTAATTCCGATACACAACACTGACACCGGTATTTTTATCTAAAAATATCCCTTTTATTTTGTATGTGAAAAATCACGTTTTCTTATTTAGAAATTTATTCTTTCTTCATTACCGGTGTCAATCATTTATTTCGACATCTTAGCAATGACAATGCTATGATCGTTAAAGGGTTAAATTTCCAAATGCCACATCGGTACCGAAATTTAAAAAATAAAAAATTTGGTTTACTGAATGCGTGAAATGTAGCTGCTTCTTATTTATAAATAAAGTTGTTTTCAAATTCCGGTATCAATCATTAATTTCAACACTTAAGCAATGAATTTGCTCTGCGCCGGAAAGGGTTAAGAATGGTGATCACTTAATTTTAATTCGAAACTGTCCACCGGTACCTAGAATGTTTGAATAAATTTTTGCTTTTATATTAAACGTATAGGGGGGGAGCATTTATTTAGTAAGAAATTAAATTCTTTTGTAAAATCTGCTATGAACAATCCTTTCAACAGTTTACGAACCAAATTTGTCCTTTTTCTGAAAATGTCTTGCAGTTGCTTTTGCTTTACACAATTATAAACATTTCGTTAATAAAGTAAAAGAACTGAATTAAAAAATTGAATTAATAAAAAAAAATAATTGAAATTATGAAAATAAAATAAATTTAGTAAACAGATTACTTGTGTCCTGTATTTTTTAACAACGCTATAAGAAAGTTGTTTTAAATAACACTTTTACATGTATCGTTTTAAATCTGACAAAAAAAAATTATCAAAGTATTCTGTCTATTTTTAATATTCGCGTAAAAATACTTTTGTTGCTAGAAAATAAATATTTTTATTCGCGCTGCCTTAGTAACAATAGTTTAAACTGTAAAATGTTTCTGCCGCTGTTTTAATTTTTAAACTGAAATTGTTTAATACTTAAGCGAATACAACTTTTAAAAGATTAATTAAGATTTAGTTTACAAAAAATAAAAAATAAATAAGGTGGCATTTCATTGTTTTTGCTGTTAGGCTGTCTAATATAAAAATGCACCGAAAGTAGTGTATAGATTTGCTTTTGAATTCTTTGAAATTTGGACTAATAAAAAATCTGAAATATTCAATACAATACTGAAAAAACAATATCACACAAAATATTCTGGTTATTCGCTGTGTTTTATTTATACCACACAGATTTTTTTATTTTCAAAAATAAAATACGTGGAGTTAGGACTTTTATATTCAATATAGGTAATATGGTCATGTCTAAACTAAAGTTAACATATAAAAGGAACCCGAATTCAGTTTTTTATCGTGTATTCGTAAAAAAGTATAAAAATGACAGTCCAAAATTTACCGAAATGGGTTTTTTTTTACATATTTTGGCCGTGCCGAAGTCTGTCGCAAGACAATTGCGTACATCTCTCCGTGGCATGATTTATTAAGCACTGCTTGAAAGCGCCAGGCACATTTTCTATGTTGTCTTTTGAAAGACTAACAACAAATAACAGCAGTATGGCAGCCGCTGTAAGTGACTTTTTTGTGACCAGATCTCTTTCCACGTTAATATTAAGATAACTATTGCATACAAAAATATGAAAATAAATAATTGTAGTGAAATGTTTCATAGTTATCGATCTAATTGTGAGAATAACATCAAATTTTATAGGAAGATTAACGAAGACAAGGGACGAAGGATTCCGGAAAAAAAGTTCTAAAAGTCACCACCAGGGAATTCTGTGGTACTGTGTATTCGAAAAAGAGAGTTTCAAAAAATGAAGAATCAATACGGAAATAAAATTACCGTTCATTTAACGAATTTAGCAATTTAATCCTAGCTCAAAATGGTATGAGTTTAGAAAAAGGTAAAAATTTACATAATTTACATTTTCTTTATCTGCGATTTCACTTACAGAGCTCCAAAGAAAGCAACAGCAGCAGAAGAAGTCTTTATTCAAATTTCACGTTGTCTTTTGGCCCAGTGCCAGCTTGTTCGGTTTTACTTTTTGCTGCTGTTAGAAGCAATTAAATTGAAAGTTATCCTTCACAATGTCTCCTTCTTTAGTCGAGCGAGCTCTACTTGTGAAATTCTTTTACCTCAATCAGTGCAATGCGCCAGCCGTTCTTCGTACTTTTAGAAATCACAAAAATGCGTAAAGATAACGGTCCTTTGTCAGTTAATGGTTTAAAAGCAGTGGTTGGGAAGTTTTTTGAAAACAGGTTCTCCAAATGTTCAGTCGGGCAGAGGACGAAAGCGATATAACAGGATACAATCAAAGAACTGGCAACGGCGATTATCACTTTTAAGTTACTTTTATTACTTTTAGACTTTTATTTACTTTACTTCCAGAACTCGTGGTATTGCTCAGAATCTGTATATGCCTTATTATATGGTATATGAAATCCTACGAAAAATTATCCACTTCTATCCGTACAAGATCAGCCGTGTACGAGAGTTACGCCACATCGACCATGATAAGATATTGAAGACCTGGCTACGTTGAAGGATAAAATATCGCGAACTGTACGGGATTCCTGCAGACTTGGTAAGCTCTGCTGTTGTAAATGCTGTGCATAGAATGCAATATATGGTCAACAAAAACGGCGCCACATCGAACCTGATTTGGATGTGCTAAATAAACATTTTTTTTATTTCAGTATGGATTTTTCTTTTTTGAAACTCTTTTTTGCGAATACACAGCGTCACATATTCTCCTGGTGGTGACTTTTGGAAATAAATTGTTTTTTCGCTGAAAAACGTCGTCCCCCGTCTTGTTTAATCTTCCTACAAAGTTTGGCGCCTTTCTCGCAATTACATCGCGCTACAGAACACTCTAAGCACCACCAGTTTAATTATGGCCACCTTATATAATGAAGAAATAATAATCTCATTTTATCAAGATAATGCATTTTATCTGATATAAAATAATATAGATAGATGATAGAAAATAATGATAGAAATACTTACTTTTTCTATTTAGGAAGTATAGTAAAAAATTCATTTTCATATTTATTATGTCTTAATATCATTAATTTGTTATGAAATGGTTAAAACTTTTGTTTCGTATTATGTGATTCGTGTTATTTTTATGATTTCTTTATATAAATATTAATAATGTACCCTGATGAATTTAATGGTGAAAGGTACACAATAATGTATCAAGTAAAAAAAGATCAATTTTGTAACAATTATATATAAAAAAAGATATTGTCAAACCCAATTAAAAATAATCCAATTAAGGAATACTTTTATTAAATCCTGAAAAACAAATACTATGTTAATATAATAACCAGTAAAGGAAACAAAGTAAAACAGTTTTCTTTCACCAAATATCCCAATAAAAAACGCATTTATTGAAACAGCTTTTAAAAAAATAAAGGTGAAGTATTCTATGAAAGTTTAGTTCTGTCCGTCAGTTGTTCTCTGTTAAATTGTTGTCCGAGATTTTTTCTTTCACGAAGTTAATTAAATTATTACAAGATGAAATTAAGAAATTGGCAAAAATTAATTATGGTTAAAAATGTAAGAAACTTTTCTGAAAACCTAAATTTAAAATATCCATAACAAAAGCAACAATTAATCGACCAAAACTAGCTACATGAATTAAACAAGTAAGAAAAATCATGCGTTAAGCATAGATTATGAAGCACTTTCCAACACTTAATGAAATCTTTAACAAAACTTTGTTATTTAGGGAAATAGTAGTGTATAGCCAAATATACCCAAATATGTATTCCAGTACATTAGAACAGCCCCGCATTTCATATGTCAGTTCATATAATGGGGAAATTTAGCTTAGCAAGAAAATACCAAGTAGCTTGAAATTTCTTTTTCAGCAATTCATACTATTAGATGGAAACGTACTTGAAGCCCTGTAGTTTGCATTGTACCTTTATTACACGCCAGCATTAGGCTAAAATTTATTATAAACTAAAATACTTTTAAAACAACTGAAATCACATTCTCATAAATCATCATTCATAGGCGTCCATGTACCGAATCCTTTGTGTGGCCCTGTATATCACTTTATCTATATTCTGCAAACATTTCTCAGTAAATTGAATGAAGCTCAGCGTAAAAATGCATAGTTTATTTAAGAACCACGTTTAAATAATTTACGCTCATATTCAGTAACGTTTGTGAACTCTTTTGGGTAACCCTGTATATCAACTATAACATTTATACACACCATATAATGTGCATATATTTAGCTAAATATAAACGCTAATATCATAATTAAAATGCATTTCATCCCTCCATCAGCCATCATCGGACACATATACGGTACTTCGGAAAGAATATACTATTTGAAATCTTTTGTATGGCCCTGTAAATGCTATGTACTTCATATTATACAAGACAGTAGCGTATAATTTATATTAAGCTTTAGTGACATATATCAATTTTATTATACATGAAAAAGCTTAATATATTTAAAATGTGTCACACACAATTCCTCCTTTTACCATTATCTAAATAAATTCTTTCGAGTGGCCCTGTAAATGAATAATAGCTACATTTTCACCTTATATTTTATAGAATGCATATTTTAATATGTTTGACAGGGTATAACATCTTTAAAATTAATTTGAAACGATTTCTCCCCATAGGCCGTAATGTAATAGGAAACTTTGGATTCGCCCTATAGATAAACTAATCATGGTAGAACCTTCATTTTCGATAGGACGTGTGCTAGGGTAAACGTCAATAACGTCCTAAAATTTTATGGCAATCCGAGTATATTAACGACTTTTCCCATTTGCCGTAATGTAATGGAAAACTTTTGATTCGCCCTGTAGATAAACTAATCATAATAGAAACTTCATTTTCAATAGGGTTCGTGCTAGGGTAAACGTCAATAACGTCCTAAAATTTCATAGCAATCCGAGTATATTAACGATTTTTCCCCATAGGCCGTAATGTAATGGGAAACTTTTGATTCTCTCTGTAGATAAACTAATCATGGTAAATACTTCATTTTCAATACGGTTCTTGCTAGGGTAAATCTCAATAACATATAAAAATTTCATAGCAATCCGAGTATATTTACGGGAGTTAGAGCGCGGCCATACGGACAGACGGCCAGACAAACCGAATGCATAAGCACTTTTCAACTTTGTTGGAAAGTGCTAAAAAGGGCGAAAATATGCTATTCGATGTTAAAAGAATTAATTGAAAAATTTAAACTAGTATTATTTGGGTTATGTGATCATTATGTATTATTGGGTTAGTTAGTAATTAATTTATTATTTATTTAGTTACTTTTAAACTTTGAACCAATTCTTTAGAAAAGAATACCATTGATGCTATTAAAGTTTATAATTATGAAATTTTTTATGAACACCCTAATGCATTTTTTTCCGTCTGCATTCCCGTTATGCAAACGGAAATTAGTTGGATTTTTTTTTATTCACAGATGTTCCTTTAAAAAAAATAATAAAAAATAATAAACACTCCATAAATAAGTTTGAAACAATTTACAATTTAATGAACTAATATGTCATCTTAAGATGTTATCAAACAAATTATTTTCAGAATTACTATAATAAAGATAAGAAAAAGTTATGATTCAATTCCCATCATTTTACATGAAAAATAAGCTATATTTGTGTACACTTTATTGTGCTTGATAGAGGTTTATTTTCTAATTAGCTTATCTTTATAAATCGTTAGAAAGTATAATGCAAATAATTGAAATTCAAAGAATGAAATCTTTCTTGTATAGTTTCATAATGAAATGTTTGCAGCATGAATTGGATAAAATGTCAATTTATATGCACAATGAATAAATTGAAGATCTCGGAAGAAATATAAAATTATAAAAAAAAAAAAAAAAAAAAAAAACGAGAAAAATGTAAAGCGCAGTTATCCTATTTGTAATGTTACCCTGCGTCTATTCGATTATTTTAAATAATAACAAATGTAATTTTGCGACACTAGATAAATCGTTTCAAAGAATAAATAGGATATTTTAAAAATTTCTTGTGTTTATTCTCTTTACTATATTTTTTAGCTCTAATTTTTATCAAAATTTCTAAAGTGTGTTATTTTCTTGAATGGATTGCTTTGTTTTTATTACTTTCTTCTAACTTAACAAGAAAAAAGTATTAGATTCGTGAAACTTTTGCGAAATCTGGTTTTCAACGGATTTACACGTTTTAGGGGTCACAGAATCCGAAAAACACGTCTGTCTGTGAGTCTATCAGTCTGTATGTGACAAAAAAAGCGTGTGTCAATAACTAATACATGGAATTCTACAATACTTCAGATTTTGCTACACCTTAATATAAACAAATATAATTAGTTTTTGGCGTATATGGTTCAACAGGTATCGCTGCTATGATGTATTATTCACGATTTTCACAATAGCCATGTCTCAAGAGCTGGAGCATGGATTTTCATAAAACTTTAGAGTTAGTTCCTGAAATAGCATGGTCGTGATTTCGATTTTGGTGCAAATCGCTCGACAGATGATGCTGTCATGAATGACACGAATGATTTTGTATTGATGAATTACATTATGTGTCTAATAATCTGCAGGAGTTCAACAAGTTATTAATAGAAGTGTCTTATTATTAACAGTTACACCTTGTTAATAATAGTAAGTGTATTTGAAGTAAATTAGTAATCATTTCTTAAATTTTATTAACTTCCACTTTAAAAGTAGGAAATGTGTGGTAGATTGACCATAATTAAAGAAAATACATGTACATAAATAATTAAAAAAGTGATTTAACTTTTCGATTTTTATTTTCTTTTATCTTTCAAGAAGAAAGTACACAATTCGTGAAAATTTTCAAAATCCGGTTAAAAATACACGCATACATTATTCATGATAATTGCAATAACTCTATCTCAAGAAAAATCGCATGTATTTTTACAACACTTTTGACTCTGCTGGACCTTGACATAAAATAGATCTAATTAGTTGTTGGTACATATATAGATCAACAGGCAACATAGTAGCTCCACCTGTAGAGCGATATACAACACATCTTAATCAGATCTAGTTTATATAAAGGGTCGCAGAATCCACAAAATTTTCGTCACATACGGACAGACATTTTTGTAAAAACATGATTTTCGGATTCTCTTGTCCATAAAACGTGTGAATCCGATGAAAACTGGATTTTGAGAATTTTCTGAAATTCGAAAAAAAAAAAACTGTTACAATTCAATACTTTTTAATTCGTCTGATATTGACAAGGAAGGTTTCTATGTTTCTATGTATGACTATGTTTCTTCTATGTATCAGACTTAAAAAAATCAGGGAGAAATACAGAATGTTCTTCTCATAAGGATATAATATGTTTATAAAAAATTTCAACAGAACCTCAATACAGCATTCCTAAAAAATAATGAAATTTTCGTTATTTGGCGGTTTTTTCATCGGTTGGGGATATAACGTATTTTCAAAAATACCTTTTATGTAAGATACATGATACAAATAAATTGTTTCATGTTGAACTCTTTTAAATAAATGTTTTTTAAATAACTTTATTTTTGTCAGTTTTAATTTTTATTAACCACTTAATCGTCTTGTGATTTTGGAAAAATTCAAATTTTTGGAATTTTTTTATTATCCAATTTTATTATTCATGAAAATATGATTTCATTGGTAAAAGAAATAGTGTATTTTTTTAATACTTAACCCTTTTAGGGTCGGTGAGATGCTTATGAATCCGCTTAATTTAATAACTAAAACTCTACTGGCACCAGAAATTTCGTACACAAATTTTCCTTTGTTATGTATACGAAATTTAGCCTTTTTATATTTACAAATAAATTTGTCTGTACATTCCGGTGTATCATATATTTCAACAATTTAGAAATGGAAGTGTTTTGCTCCTGAAAGCGTGAAAGGATAGATAGTATTTTTTTAAAACACAATTTGAATTACCTTATATGTCTTTTTGTGCATATACAGTCCCTCGCGATATTATTAGATGCACGCACTGTTCTTGTGTAGAATCAATTTACTAGTTTCATAGAAATGATATTACTGTGTTGTTAGTTAGAATTGATTATATACACCATCCGTAATTTTATAATAAATAAAAAGAATGGCAATGACTTTAAAAGTATTTATTTCTGTAAATTAAATTAAAAATTGCTGAAATTTAAAAACTTAAAACTAGAAGCAGAAAAAAATGCCAATATGTCGTGGAGCCTCCTTTGGCGGCAATCAGTTCCTCCATCTTTCGTGGAAAGCTAATAATACAAAAACAAATTATTTCTTGCATAAGTGGGTGATGATCCCAGGCATGGTTAAGTTTTTCTTTGAGCTGGGTTTTGTTTGTTATGACCTCTTTGGCCAATTTTCTCAATGTGCAGTGAAAATTTATTTAGTAAACCAATTCATTTTTCATAAAATTTTTATTATTTTTAATGTTGATTACAAGGTATTATGTAAAATGCTGTTTGTCATATTTTCAGAAAAGACCATTATTTTACATTAAAAACTCTGCAAATTATAAGGAAAAAACTTGGGAAAATGTGGAATTGCTTTTACAAAAACCAATTTCTCAACGAGTATACATGCTATCCACATAAAAATGAAGACAGTTTACTAAAATAAGCCATTTAATCATAATCTTCAGTTTGATAGCTTTTGCTACATTATTACTGGCAGGGTTATTCAAAAGATATTCATTTTTTTTTAATTTGTTGAAGATCTCTTATGGAGTTTCGGGAAAAAATTTTCACTGAAATGTATGACTTGGACTATTATATTTACACACTTAGTGTTTCAGAACAATTCCTCATATTTTTTCTAGATATTCAACAAAATGTCGAAAATCGCAAGTGGCCGGTCATCTTTGACCATATAGTGTATACACATATAAATGTGTATAGATCGTGAAAATTTACCCCTGTTTTTAAAGACTATTTACTTTCTGGCCAATCAGAAAGCTCCATTGGTATCTATGTGGCTTTCTCATTTGTCCGAAATTTAATAGTCTTTAAAATCTAACTAATTATTCTCTATATTTTTTATAGTATACTAATTCTTATATACAGAAGGAAACCAATTTTCAATCACACATAACGTGTCATTCAAAAGACGAAATTAGTTCAATTCTTCGGTTACATTCAGTCGAAAAAAAAAAAAAGAGTGGACACCCATTGCCCAAAGCAACATGTTTGCATGTTTTCCATTGAAATAATAAAAAGCAAAACCTGGCTCACTTGATCACAGAGTCATATATTGCGTAAGACATGGATTTAACATTGATATTCCTGGACCAATCAGAAAATGAATAAAATGCGGATATCAATACAATTTAGTTCCGATAGTTTTCAAACTTTAGAAAATTCAGTTAAAAGGATATTTTTTGTATAAAATATAAATATATTTTCCTGTAAAATTTTAGATTTTTGTTTTTCGAAACAACAAATATAAGAAATTTAAAAACTTAAATATTCAATGAAAATGTCATAGTTTCGAGGAAATGACAAATCGTTTTGCAATATGTTATATAGAAATAAGACAAGTTACTATATTAGGAACGCCAGGATGCTGAGAAACGCCCACGCATCGGAAATCTTCTCCTTCGAATACGAATTCTGAAAAGATGCAACAGTTATTTATTATACGACGTAATAACATGAATGACCAGAAAGTAGAATAATTATACTTGTTTGAAGAAGATTTATATTCCTTGATCAACATTTTATAGTTAAAAGATATTTTAATAATATTGTAGGGTTAAATTAAAGGGTATTTTAAAAATAAAGTATGCGCGGAGCTTAAATAGCTATTTTTGCCTCAAATTTAGTATAGAATTCCTGAGGGGTTTTTTTAGTTGCATTTTAACAAATTATAACTTATTTCCGATATTTTTCAAACTTCACACACATCATAAAAAGAGATATTTTTTCTATAAAATTACAACGTATATTTTACTGTATAGTTTTTCTTCGAAACAGCAAATACAAAAAATTCACAAACTGAAAAATTTAAAAGAAATTGTCACAGCATCTTGGAATGTCTCAATCGCAAAATAATCAAAATTTAAATGTTCAGGTTTATTTGAAAGGCGATGAAAATAATCAGATAGAGATATTAATAGTTAATTTTATTTAAAAAAAACTCTTAGTACTTTCAAGCCTTAATCAGTTCTTCCTCAGCAAATATTTCTTGTTTTTTAAACAAAAATATTCTCTGAGGAAGAACTGATTAAAGGCTTGAAAGTACTAAGATGTTTTAAAATAAAATTAACTATTGTCATCTATATGTGATTATTTTAATAGCCTTTCAAATAAACCTGAACATTTTGAAGTTCATGTTGTATATTTTGTGTTTAAAAAAAATGTGAAAATTGCGCTCCAACCTATGTTTTTATTTCGTTTTTATTTTATTTGACTCAGTCGTCTTGCGATATCCGATACAGAAAGAAGACACATTACTTTTAGGAGATAAAAAGGAAACCGCCTTAGGTCTCTGAAAGCATCTTTCCTCGGAGGATGCTGAGAGACGCCGACTTAACAAAAATCTTCCAATCCGAAATCTGAAAAAAGGCAATAGTTATTCTAAGGCATAATAACATGAATGGTTAAAAAGTAGAACATTTATATTTGTTTGTATTGCTTTAACTATATTTTATAGTTAACGGATATTTTAATAATATTGTAGTAATAATTTAAAGTAAAATATGTGCAGAGCTTAAATAGCTGTTTGTTCCTCAAATGTCATATAGAATTCCTTGTATTTTTTTATTTAATTGCAATTTTAGAAATTACAACGACCATTTGGAAAATAACTCTTTTTAACTAATCGTAAGATTAACTAAGAGCTTTAGTTTTTATCCACGAAAAGAATTTAAATTGCTAATATTATATATATATATATGCAAAGCTGCCAACCTTTACGCATTTTTTCTACCACAAAAATTTTATAGTAAATATTATCCTAATTAATTGTCGAAAACATACGTTTAAACAAATGGAAAATCTCTGTATAATTTTAGTGATAGCAAAAATGCGTAAAAGTTGGCAGCTAGCTATATATATATACACATATATGTGTATTTATATATATGTATCGTGAAAAATTACCTCTGTTTTTATAGATTGTGAAACTGTGACTGTTTTTAGAGACTGTGTGTATGACTCAGTTTTTTAATTTCATACTTTATATCGTAACATTTTATTGACAGGAAGCAGAATTCACCTAAGTTTAAAACAACTGATACATTTTATAAAAACAAATATCAGTGTATCTTCATACGAAATAAAACAGATATATACACTCTTCCTCATGTATCGTGAGAGTATTATTTATTTTGTCTTATGTAGACAAAATATGTCAAATTATTTGTTTGAGAAAAACTGATTGAAATAAACTTATCGTAAAAAATCCTTCCCTTTCGTTGCAATTTGTGTAGCAGAAAACTTTTGTAAGAACGATTCATTATTTATTCAGCTTTAATTTTATTCCGCTACTCCACAATTCTCATATTTGTTTACAGAGTCTTGTTTCATCGAAAAAGTTCGTATCCTGTTTGAATACAGAGATTTTGATGTTGTTTCAGATAAAATTATGATGTGAAATGCATTTTAAAGTTTTAAAGGAATATTTTTTTCTGTTTTGGTTGCTTAAACAAGTATAAGATATACATATATAAAACGTATCTAAAATGATATTTGTTTTAGCATACTAAATGTATATTCTATATGTATTCAGTCATATGTCAGTTCCATGTATTTCAAATTCATGTTTTTTAGGCTGTTCTCAAATCCAAAAGAATTAACTACATTAATATTTGGTGTGGAAAAAACCGGAGACCTTTATTAATTATTTTAGGGGCTGTTTTATACCCAATAACAGGGTTTTTAAATTCATACGTAAAAATATGATAAAGCCTATTTATTAATTTGTTTACCGTATGGCATTTCAAAAATTTTCAGGGGTCGCATCGTCCCTAAAATTTTCACACTTTCCTACCACAATTTTTGAACGATAATATTTATTCTAAGATTTCATTGTAGATCCTAACCCCTTGGGGACGAGCGACACGTATACGTGCCGCGAAAAGGCTTAAGAAGCCTTGCTTATTCCCACCAGTAAGTTCTTACTGTGAAATTTTCCGAATTTAATCGAAACATTTTCTTGATCTAACAAGACACAAATTTCTGTTTTTAAAAACCGGTGGCAAAACATTAAACTTTTCGTAAAAGGCTGATGATGGAATATGAATGGAGGATATTTGATTTAAAATACTGGTAGAAAAGTACGAAAATTTTAGGGACGCTGCGATCCCTGAATTTTGCTAAAACAATATAAAATATAGGTCATATTTACTCTTAAAATGCAATACAAAATAAATGTAGATTCTATTCAATATCATATAAGAATATACAAAACTCTAATACGACTATTTAGATGAAACAGTTCCATTAATTCCGAAATCGCCATTACTAAATTCGTTATAAGTATGTGTATGCAAATTAAAAGCCTTTTATCGCATTATCCATTGAGTTCGATCGCTTCCCCGTTTATTACAGATTACAAGTGTGCTTAAATGCATTCCTCTGTTACAAACAACAGAACTTCCTATTGACTGCGTAAACGTATTATCGAAGGCAAGCCTATAAAGAAAGCATGCATTCGTTGCAGATAATGATAAGTTAGTTTTAACACTGGAACCACCGGATATTTTACTGAAGTTTTATAAAAAGTGTTTCTCACCAGATTTTTAATTTTAAACTTGATAACTCATTTAATTAGTCTTTTTTTTTTTTTTTTTTTTTTTTTTTTTTTTTTTTTTTGCCGCTTACATTTAACACATTTTATGAAGAAAATCCTGGTTCGAATCGATTATTATCAAACTGACAGGAGTCACTTTGACCCCTAATGGCGGTTCTAGTGTTACTAATTCTTATAATTCAGAAAAAGGGAATAAACTCAGCTTCCTAGTTTGGCAGTATTTAACCCATTATAGAAAACATACATGGAAGACGTTTTTAGCTGAAAAAGTATTTTTTACAAAAACATTTTCTTATCTATTTAAATATATTAAAGTATAAGTAAAGTATAGTTCGTCCGTTCCTTTGTATCAGATAATCTCTGGAACTGCCGAACGAATTTCAAAAGTAATGGTACAATTAATCGTGTTAGTAAAATGGAAATTTGATCCTCTGTTTTTCCCATTCGCAAAATGATGTCAGCGTTACACACAGACACATTTGTTCTTTATTTTCTTCAAACCAAAACTCGTATTTTTCGAGCAAATTTTACAATTTTTGAGATTTCTGTTTCTTTTGAGTCTATAAAGCTATGCACATTTTCATTTATTAAAATAGATAAAAATATTTTGTTTTTCAGATTGTCTAATAAAATGAAAAAAAGAAACTTGCTGTTGAACTACGTGATTATGAATGCAAAGTTCTTAATATTTGACAGAAAATATTGACACAAAATTGAATTTTAGATAAAATAATTATACAAAATTTATCTAGGCAAGTTTCTTTGTATAAATGATTTCTTAAATTTGTAAAAATATATTGGTTTCTAGAAATACAGAAATCTTTCCGAAATCGAGCATAGCTCAAAAGTGATTACTGTATATTTTCAGTAGTGTTTATATTATATTTTTCTCAAACAAGAAGCATTTGACTTTTATTTGTGTGTACCGTAACAAAATTGTAAACAAAGCTGTTTTTGAACATGTATTTCTAATAGTTTACAAATTTTATTATTTGGATGCAAAATAGATATTTCAAACGAAAAAGAATTTTTTGTGAAAAATGATTTTTCAGCTAAAAACGGTTTGTATTCATAATATCTATAATGCCAAGCCCCTCCCCACTCGGTGGTTTTTTTTAATTTATTTAATTATTTATTTATTTTTGAGCAACACTTTTTTTAAGCAAAAAATCTTCTTTATGAATTTAGTAAAAACATAACACGTTTTTACTGCAGCTGTTGTAAAAATTTAACACGGATTTCATTCTAAAATATTACTGTTCGTACGAGTGAAAGAAAAGGACCAGTGGGAGCCCTTAATAGTGGTTTGTATATTTGCAAATCTGGAAAGCTAATTTTGATAGTCTTTTCTTAATTATCAGCAGCGCCTGATTAGGAACGGAATACATTTACACAAGTAAAATGAAACAATAAATCTCGGTTTATTCATTGCAGATATTATCTATGAAAACGACGATTAGGTAAAGCGATCATTCCAATAAGTTTTTATTGGTGTGAGGGCGTCCCGTTAGTAGTCAGGACATGATTATAAGAATTTTAATAAAAGCTGATCTATCTTTACCTGGAGCGAATTCATGCTTTCATGATAGATTCGCCTTCGATAGCATGCTTACGCACTCAGTAGGAAATTCTCTTTTCAGGCTGTTTGTAACAAAAGAACGCATTTAAACACTTCCTCTGACGTAGAAGCGCCGTGGAAGCGAATAATATAAAAGTGATTGAACTCAACGGATAATGCGATAAAAGCCTTTGTATTTGCATATGCATATTCACTGCAACTTCAGTAATGGAGATTTCAAAATTAATAGAAATGTTTTATGAAAATACCCGTCTTACAGTTTTGTTATTCTAGGCTAATAGTGAGTAAAATCTACATTCATTTGTTATTACGTATTATTTTATGAAATTATATAACCTACCATATTATTATTTTAGCAAAATTGTTAGAATGTCAGACACTAAACATATTTTAATAATCAGGTAACGCCATATTGATATGCATACATACAAAGTGTTGTTGTAATTTACAGAATTATTATTATTATTATTATTTTACGTTTGATTTTGTTTGATAGCCTTGAATCATCGTTACAGCTTTAGTTACCATAAGAATAAACTTATAATGTATAATTTATGAAGAAATGTAAATTCGGATTATAAGTGGCTGCATTTAAACGAATGTAATAAAACATGCATATTTTTATCAATTATTGTAAGAAAATTCTAAGGAAATGCATTTGAATATGTAAATAAAAGTTTCGAAAAAAATAATGACTGCTGCTGAAGATTGTTACGATTGTAAATTAATGCTCAAAAATGCATAAACAAAACTGTTAGCTGTCAAAAAAAAAAAAAAAAAAAAAAAATCACTAATTAAATAAAAATTTCACTTTAAAGTATTATAATTCCATATTAACATTTATTATTTTAAGTTCTAATGCGGAATTTGCCTCTTATAGTACATTAACCTTCCTACCCTGAATGGGTCTAATCGACCCATAGCTATAATTTGTTTCATACAATTCGAACCAGAACATTTTTCATAAAAAAGTTAAATATCACATTAAAAAAAAAAAAAAAAAAAAAAAAAAAAAAGAGGCCAATTAAATATATTAAAATGATTTAAATAACAATTCTGGTGTGAAATGTTTCTATCAAGATTGAGTAAAATTTGAATAGGGTAGGAAGCAGTAGCGGCTCGTCAGGGGGGGTGCTGCATCAATTAATTCACACCACTAAAATTGTATGGTAATTTCAGTTTTATTTAATCAACAAAATTTGTCGAATAAATAATATGAAACATTCTGTTAAATTTTAGTGGTAGGAAAAATCTGATGCAGCACCCCCTGACGAGCCGCTACTGGTAGGAAGGTTAACAATATAAAGAGTAAATAATAAAGCAAAAATAAGTTTAAAAATGAAAATACATGTGTAAAGCGACGCGGAATTTTAATTAACCTTTTCTTGAAACATTTTAGTGTCGGTCTTTTTTTGCACGTTAATATTTAAATAGCGACAGATTTTAATTAAAAATAACTTAAAAAAAGACTCAGATTAATCATATTTCTTGCAATTTTGCTTACGCAAATATCATTTTAGTTTTGCATCCGATTTCGAATCATAAATGAAAAAAAAATCATATTTTGCGAAAGATGCAATAGGAAAAAAATGCCGCGTGATGAGATTTTTAATTTTGAAATCCCCGTGGTATTATATTATTACACTTCAGAATTAATCTTTTCATATCATTTTGGAGTAGAAGTCGAAATATAAATTTTATCAATGTATGTTTTGTTATTAAATGTCAAAAAGCTTGTAAGATAAAAAATATCACAAAGAACAAGAGATTTGTATATATAGAACAAACAACTTGATGTTTCATTATTTGAATTTTTCTCTTTTTTTTTTTTTTTTTTTTTTTTTTTTTTTTGTACATGAAAAATGCCTAAATTTTCGGTTTATCTGTCTGGCCGTCAGTTTGTGAGTCGTGTTCTAACTTGAGTAAATAAAGTCAGATCGTCATGAAATAAACATATGCCATTGATACTTACTACAGCATATTTGGTATTGAAAATAAAATGTTAGGACTTACGGTTCATTGGCAGCGACAGTCAAAATATTCCAAAAAACTATGGGGGAAAATCACTTGCGGTGTATTTTAATGATATGGCATTATTCTAAAGCTTTACGGCACACTTGTTCCACTCCAGACACGCCTAATTTTAATTTCAAATTTGTAAACAGCGCCAAGAATATTGTAATAAAATTTTGATTTTTCACAATTCGAAAATTAAATTAAAAAGTAATTAAATTTAAAAAACCTTTTTAAATACCGGAGTCAGTGAATAAATTCTCATTTTATGAACAAAATTTGCCAGTAAGAGATAAGCATATTGAAATTTATATATATCACTGAGATGTATTACACGGTTCTTACTATAGAGTATTATATTCATGTAATTTATCGCTCCTATACAGTAGCACACAAAAGTGTTTGATGACAATATTGCCAATGAAAAATAATAGTTGGAAGTGCGTTTTTAGTTGTGATAAGCGTTTTAAAATTTAACCTTTTTCACGCCGAATTAATATCGCAATTTAATTATAATTTTGTTTTTCCGCTATAATACAGCTTCAAAAATTTTAATTTATGCATGCAAATTTAAAAAATAACAAAAAAACATATTTGTGCAGTATTTTTTTGGCTGTTTTAATTTCAGGTTCGCATTTTGGAGCACAATTATTGATTAACAACCTATGCAAATATAACAAATTATTTTCCGCTATATGCTATTGTATATTGTTCTAGAATATTTTCTCGAATTCCAAAAACATATAGATTACTAGCGGTAATATATAAATAATATAGAGAAAAAGGTAAAAACAAATATTTTTTTTTATGAAAATTAATTTTTTTTTTTTTTTTTTTTTTGCATTAGCTGTGATAAATGTTTTAACATAAATATTGTTTTTTTCAAAAGTTGAAATCAACCTTATATTTTATAGGAAAAATAAGGACATCGTTATTATGTCTAAAAATGTATGTTTTGTATTACAAAAAATGCAATGGTCCCATTTGGGAGTATATCACTTTTTTTCTGCATATCACTTCTTGCGCATAAATTTTATAGATATATACAGGGCTACACAAAAGATCATAGTACATTACCATTAAAATTACAAGGAGAAATAACTTGGCGCAGTACAATATAAATAATTAAAAAACAATGTTTAAAGCACCAAAGCACTTTATTTCTTATAGCAAACCAAGGAAATGATAGTAAACACACTGATAGATTTAAAATAAAATGGTATTATTTCTTACAAACTTTCAAAGTTTTTTTATTTTTAGTGTGTAAATTCGGAAACATTAGAAATAATAATAATTATTTTTTACTTTCCAAATCTTTGCTTTAATAATAAATGTATTATTCAAAATGCATTCCAGTTATAGCTATGTTCGTTAGTTCGTAAACACATATTAAGTATGCTTAAACAATAAATAAAAAACTCAGGAAATACGTAATAGACTTTGATAAAAGTGGAGAGCTGTAAATTTGTATACTTTTTAGATGGAGAATGAATTAAAAGTTGATAAACATTTTACAATTTATTTGCAAACAATATATTTTTATTACTTAAAAAATGTAACAATTCATACCTATAATGTGTATTACATTTATTTTTTTCGCGAAAATAAAACAATTATTTTGAAGATATAGTAAAATTACTTTTAAAAACATTTAACAGGGAAAGTACAATCATGTTTTCTTGCCGACGCGACGGATGCTTTAGATTGAATAACATACTGAAGATTAAACTTTTTAATGGAAACGCCTCTGGATTCCATTTGCTTTAATTAGAATTTCATTTTAACAAGAAAGCTATCTTTTAAATGAACTTCCATTTATTTACCACATTAACCTATAAAATTTTTCTGGTTTAAAAGTTTAATTAATTTATAAATAAAATGAGAAATATCTTTATTATTCAGAAACATAATAATAAAAGACTGCTTTGTGAAAAATCATTATAAAATAAAGCAATTATAGAACATATACTACATAAATGAGCATACATTTTAATTGAAAATTATTTAATTAAAAATTTTCATTGGAACATGCACATGCGATTTATTGTAGTGACACGTCCTGGGATCAGAATGATGACTTATATTAACAATTTCCTAAAAATAATTATTACATTTTCATTACGTCCAACAAGGTTTAAAAGTATTTATGTGATCGGTATGTCTGTACGGCTGTTTATGCTCTAACTATATTCGGGTTTTCTTGCAATTAGTAAACCATATTTAGGGTCACATAGGCATGCTTGGTATTGCATATGGAAATATATGGTTTTCCACTCACAGGGGCACCGAAAAGAATTCCATTACATTATGGTCTATGGGGAAAAATAATTTGCAGAATCTTTTAATGGAATTCTATTTCAAATGTATTGAAATTGATATAAATCGCTGAACTTCATTGCAAGATGATTACGATTGAATGTGATATTCGTAGCCTTTCTCATTCATTTACAAGGACAAACAAAAGAAATCTACTCAAATACTACAGTAATGTATTTGAATAACGTTTGCTCAAAATGCGTTTTCAATTTCGGCATGCGCGCCTAAATTTAATTGTTTCGCTTATTCGTTCGTAATTACATAAATATATAGCACCTAAAGTCATCGTCGTCAGGTACGTCTGTCTGTCCGCATGTAACAGCGCAAAAAATATCCAAACGAATTGTTAGAAAATTTAAATATATACTTTATGCGAAATTTTGTCGATTCATGTCAATTTTATGAAACTCGGATCTATAATTCAAATTGCAAGGAATGTCAAAAATATTTCGTCACATTGTAACCGACGGTAAACATAGTTTGAAGTGCTCTTTGAAGATGTTACAGCCACTGGAACGCAATGAAATTGATATGAATTTATGAAGAGCGCTAAAATATATATTTTATATAGAACTAGTATATAACCCCCGTCAAAAATGACGGAATTTTGACCTGCATTTTATTTTCGTAAGACGTCGTACAAACAAACAGAATGAAGATTTTATTATTAAAGAGTTTGTATTGTAGAAAAGCATATTTTAAAAATACCAATACAAATATTTTTTTTTTGTTTACTTGATATTAAATTTCTGAAATAGTTCAGCAATTGGGCAAAAAATACAGCAGTATTTATCACAACAATGAAAATAATTAGCAAAGTAAAACACATTTTCTGAAAATTTCACTAAACATTAAAATTAAATATTGATTTTTTTTTAAATTTTAAAATGCATTATTTTACAAAAAGCAATGATTCCGCAGTGATTTTAGCCATATATATAAGAAGGATATGAAATAGATTCCTAGATAATCGATTAATAAAGCTTTATACTTTATTTATAAATATGGGTTTGGCTCATCTAGTAGCAGTTAATATAAACAAACAACAACATAAAAAAACGTTTTGGAAACCACATAAAAAAAAACTTTTGGGAAAATTTGTAGTTATTTATAGAAAATATCGAACCAAGATGCATTGATTTAGCTGTCCAATTTTTAAAATCTCTATGTGAATTTAAAAATTCATTCCTTATTAATGAAAACCAAAATCGTTATTATTATTTCCTTCGTAAAATTTTAATTTTATTACGCCAATTTTTAAAAGTTTAGCTTATATCCACTTGAAATGTGCTTACATTGTAAACGAAATTTACATTTCTTATGAAATGTAATTAAAATATAAGTAATATACAGTCATGTATAACTTATACTAATTACAACAAAGCAGGTTTTTTTTTCTTTTTTTTTTTTTTTTAAGCATAGTAATTTTTGAAAAGTAAGAAAAATTATACTTTAATAATAGAATGTGGAAAAATAATTTTCAATCTCATTAATGCAGTTATTATAATATCTCATATATCCATTACACCTTGAGGAAAAAAAAATATTTTCTTTATAATAGAAAACAAATTTTAAAAATTAAGTTGATAAATGTTGACATCTTAAAAAATAATAATAATAAAACGAAATTTAAATTATATCTAAGAAATCATATGAAAATTATTCTATTTATTTATAGCTTGGTATTTTAAAATTATATAGCGGAAACGTTCAAGAGAAATCTCTTACACATTATTACATCTTGCAATTTTTATTTATTACTATTAGTATTATTATTTTACTATAAATCCAATGGAAAAAATTATTCATTTGCATTGATGCTGATAGATGGCGGCACAATAAAAGCTGAAGTCCGTCCACTGTGCATAAATCCATGAAAAAAACCATTGACTTGAAAAACCATTGAGTTTTTTTTTAATGTTACAAACTTACTGCCTATAATAAATCTAAACAAAAGTGAAAAATATAATTTAAAATGTATTTAAATGTTTTAATATGATTTTACAAATACTTTAAAATCATAATTAGATATTTTTATTGTCATTATTATTTCAATGAATCACTAAGAGTCAATCATTTCTCTTTTGTGAAGCCGTCGATTGTTTATTTTGTTTATAATAGCGTATGTTTAAATTGGAACTTAATGTATAGTAATTGGATATGATATACATGTTTTATAGGGAAATTTGCTCGACAAACATTATTTCAAGCAGAAGAAATTATCATTTGTTAACATATGTTTTCCATTAGGCCTAACATGGCGTTTAGCAACTGAGGATTCCTACAGTTGAATGGTACGCACTGGAAGCGTTCTACACACTTCTCTCCAAACGCATTTTATTATAAGTAGATTTTTCCGTCAAAGAATAGTTATTATTCGCATTAAATATTATTCATATTTATAAGGCCACACAATAGAATTCCGGTCGATAATGATATAGGGAGGAACTTCATTTGCGGCATGTTCTAATTAAGTGAAACTATTTCACAGATAATAAAATTGATCTACATTAGGTTTACTACTAGTTACTTTATGTGTAGTAAAAATGCAAAGTATTTACGGAGAGACACAAAATATTTCGGATACTATACTGTAATTACAGTAAATACTATACTCCGAAATACTGTACTTTATCGAAATTTATTAGATTTTTTTAGTTTTTTAGAGCTTTTAAGTTAAACTAAATTTTTCCATATTACGTAGTTTGTATAAATAGTGTAAACGAATATTATATACAGTATTATATGGTTTTATTTCGTATTATATACAGGGCTTGACAAAAGAAGTCGTATGTGTGACTGCGTCAGAAAGAAAACCGCTTAAAGGATGTTTGTAAATGCGCTGTGTATTTTCACGTTAAATAACTTTAAGATTGTAAAAAATGTTTACATAATATAACATTGTACGATATGTTTATGCAATAGAGAAAGATACAGTAAAACCTCCATAACGGACACTCCCGAATAGCGGACACCTCTATTTAACGGACAGATTTCCAATCCCCACTCCCAAAACCTAATTTTGTGTATGTTTAACCTCTGAATAACGGACATTCGGAGTAGCGGACACTTATTCGGCGATAAAGGTTGAAAAAGTATTTTTTAAAGAAACATAAGGAAAAAAAAAGCAAAAAAGCCTCTGAATTTATCAGGACAACGTGTCACGAATTTTGTGATCGCAAAAAAATCTAGATAAAGAGCTAGGGAAAATGACCCCCCCCCCAGACCGGGGTCCAGGGTTTAAATCCAGGGTGTTGCCCGAGAGGAATATCTCCCAGAACATTGAAATGTTACCCAAGAATATTTTGAGATTTTATGCTTTTTAAAGGTCACAAAGTGCAATCCCTTCAACTCTACAATGTCCAATAACGTCACATAGAAAAGAAATTACATGTAATCGGAAGCAAAAATACACATTTTTATAACAGATTTTTTCACGAGAATATAATAAACAGTGGATAAAAGTATGCACAATTTTATTTAAATTTTATTGATTAAAAATAATTTTAATTTCTGATTAATTTTATAATAGAGGTTTTAGGACATATAAAAGTAAACTAATGAAACATTAAGTATTTTTAGCAATTTTTGAATCTCTGAGTTTTTCCCAATAGCGGACACCTCCAAATAGCGGACAATTTCTGCGTTCCCGAAGTGTTCGTTATTTAGAGGTTTTACTGTATAATGATATACAGGGTCATGAAAAAAATTGAATACATGTCCAGCTGTGGATGGTAATATCTGGAAATGTGTTCTCAGTAAGTTTTAAGCATGTTTATGTCCTAGATAAATTTTAGATAAATAGAGGCGTGAATTTAAAAAGTAATAGTTGAAATACAGGGCTGTAGAGATTAATTCAAGAATGCTTCCGTCTATTGAAATAAATTGCTGAATGTCAAATTTTAACTTATTATGCGCTTTTAACTCTTTCCATCATAGTTGAAAGTGTTTAGTATTTCGGTTTGGTTAGACGTCTGATTGTCGGAATGCTAACTTGCGTCAGTATAATTGAATTGCTCTGTAATTCATATATGTAATTTGTATATGCGATTTATCATGTTGTGCTCGGTACTGAAAATAAAGAATGTGGTGTTTGTATTTCATTTACAGAGACATTAAAAAAAATTCCATTACATTATGGTATATAAGAAAATTTCATATTTACATAAATGCATAGCACATAAAAAGGACATTTAGTCAGTCTGTTTGTCTGTCCGTCTATCCGTACATAACAGCGCAAAAATTATTATACAAATTGGTTAAAAAATTTAATAGATATACCCGTTGCAGAATTAGTCATTTCAAATTTTATGAAAATCGAATTAAAATTTAGGAAGAGAATTAATAAAAGTTTTCTTCATTCTACTAAATCCTATCATGCGTATTAACATATTAAAAATCCAGAGCTGCCAATTTCTACGCTTTTTTTAAATGACATAAATGTGTTTTCAACCAATAATTCTTCTAAGTAAAAAGTTTGCCAAATTTATCAGTTGATGTGTATTGCACTAAATACTGTCGATTGTTCTTTTTGTTTGAAATATGCTTATTGGACTGTAAACAGAAGTTGGCAACGATGGAAACGATTGAAAACCATGAAAACCATGAACCCCCGTAGCCATTGCGTTCGTTGTGTAGTTCTGTACGAATTCTTCATGTTTTTATTTCGTTCCGTTTCTGCGAAGATGTTCCAGTCCTTTTTCCCAAGTAATGCATTCTCCATGTTTTTGATAATCTTAGTAAAGTTTTTTTTTTGTCAAAATCCCAGATATTTTTTCAGAAAGCAGTAATTGGGAAAAGCAAACTGCAAACATCTTCACATTCGCACGGATTTGAACTACTAATGCAAAAGATTTCCAACGTGCTGCCGTCATTGAGAGGATATTTGTAGAAAAAGGAGCAAGAGATAAGGGTGCTTCACATTTTTATCGCTAATACACGTGTATCGGTGCGAAAGATCGTCTCCTGTCTTTACTGCATATACAGAGACATTTTTCTATTTGATGACAAGATTTTTTTCTAACCAGGCTTAAAAAAGTCCTATTGCTTTGGCAGAATATTGGTGGTATTTCACGTGTTTCGGACCGGTGATTCTTTTATTATAGGTTTTTACTTTCAGGACTTCAAAATAAAACCCTGTGAAACTAAAGTATAAAATTTCCATTATTTAAAATTACAAATGTTTTCTTTTACCATTTAATTTTTCTGAAATATTTTGAATTATAATTGTCAGGAGTAAAACTCATTTAGAAATCCGCTTTTTCTGCATTATTAAATGATTAACAGCTTTCACTAATATATATATATATATATATATATATTATTTTTTTCCATTTGACAATCTGATTCTTGACATTGTTTTTTGTTTTACAAAAGCACATTAAGTTGTCTTCATACTGTTTCTTTTAATAACTGTTTTCTGATAAATTTTCTCCAAAAGCTTGATAGCATGTTTGTAGCATTTTTATGTCCTTGTAAAACATAAAAGAAACATTTTCAGCGCTCTGTTTGAAGCTTTTATATAGGAAAACAACTGAAATCTTCCGATTTTGTATAATTAGAGTATAAAGAGTTCTTTTTATCGATAAAACACTCAAGAAGTGTTGTGAGACAGCATCTTTAAGTTTTTAATGGAATAGTCTGAATATATTTTTAGCTTAATGAAATGCATTCAGATAGTTTGAATTTTGATTTTAAAATAGTAATAGTTAAATAAATAAGTTGTTGTTTAACTGCTCGGAATTTTTATGTACGATGTTTAATAATTAAAGATTAGGATTAAGATTAGATTCCAGGCATTTGGTAACTAAAAAAATGGTGTAGATTTTTGGTAGATTTTATAGATTTTTGGTTCCCTTTATGTTTATTGGGCCGCTGAACACGAATATGGTATTAGCCAACAAAATTTATCCCCGGAAACACGTTTTTTTGGTCAAAACGTGCAAAAAACGTGGCCTTTTTTTTCGTTTTTTTCTAAATAATTTCAAAATTATGCATTTTACATAAAAGTCAACAGTACATAAATTAAAGAGCACAATATTTCCTACATTTTATGTAACGAATATTATGTTTTTTTCTCTGATCAATGGTTTAGCCGTGAGAGAGTCGCAAAAACAGGTGTGAAAAGCAAAAAAATTCTGAAAAATGCGAATTACTATACCGTACGTCGATGAAACATGAAAAACAGCCATTTTACGAAAATTTTCCCCACTTCATAATACTAAATATATTATTATTGACTATATTTTATTAATCTGATGTTCTTTGTTTCATTCATAACTAAAAAAATAAATAAAAATGATTATATCTGTGATCAAAATCTTCATTTGCTATCACAAAATAATAATAGTAATAATTTCTTAATTTGACTTTTAAATAATGTAAATAAAATAGCTAAAACAGACATTAACTGATCCCATCTGCACTTTCCCCCTTGATTGAAGGGGTGCAAGTGTAAAATAACGTTGGTCAAGCGCCCACACACCCATCCCATGTACACGTTCAGTAGAATAGTAACCTTCCCTTCCCCACCAGTCTCGCCTCTGTTAGAAATATCCGTCGAACAAATCACTAGCTTATCAGGAGGACACATTCCTCTCAGTTTCCATGTGCAACTGCTTACTTATAATTGAGTAATTCACTGTTTGTGTCTCCGTGAATATAGTGAACATCTTAAGTGATTTTGCGCGATGTCGCTGTGTTTTATTTGTGACTCTCCGTTAGAAGAGAGGCCGTCAGTGAAAGTTAGTCGAGGTATTGCAACGTTAATCAAGGCAAGTACAGAAAAAAGGATGGAAAGGAGGTTTTTCTAAAGAGGAAAACCTCAGTGCTTTTTATGTTATAGAAAAGCATACGTAAATGAACCGATGATTACTGCTTATCTGAAAGAAGGTTGAGGAAAAAATTGCTAGCACTTCTCAAATTTTAAGATTATGAACTCCGCAGTTTAATTTTAGAACTAATTGTTTTATATGTGGACTGTGCATTTTGAAAGAGTTCATTGCAACACAAGCGAAAAATCTACCGCAATGATGGTTATGGGCAGGCTATAATTCTGCGCATCGAACCAGTGAATGATTTGATCGCTGCAGATGCTCAATGCCACATCAAATGTTTTAAATATATTTATGGGAGGCCGAAGGTCCAAGAACAGAAGAAACGTGGTTCATTTGCCGAGGCAATCGACAGAGCAGTGCAAAGTATATACGATTACCTTGAAAATCATGATGACGAGTGTCAATTCTCCATGGGAGAGCTAATGAAACAGGTTACAAGGAGTTATCAACCTGATATGAGAACTGTAAAGTTTAACCTTATTGGAGAGATATGGAGACGACATACTGATCACAAAGAATCAGAAAAGTCCATTGTGTGTTTCAAGAATATAGGAGGGAAGATACTGACTAATGCATGGTATCAGCAAACATGTAAATATGATCGAGATGAGAGGCTGCGGGTGATTGAAGCGGCAACAAAAATTATTTGCGAAGATATCAGATAGAAGATTTGCTTCGGGAAACTGCAACGACATTGTAGTTGTGTGACAAGACGAAGAGGATGAGCTATACTTTGAAGCCGATCGGGAAATGGATTGCCCACACAATTAATCAGAGGACCCAATGCAAAAGGAAATAGTCATGTCGCAAGGTATCAAATATTTACTATTAAAAAAACTTTTATTTATAATATTGATAGTTATAAAAATACCCACTAATTCCATTTGTCTATTTTCTATTTTGTAGATGTCGATGAAAATCAGGGACCCTCAAATAAAAGAAAGCGCAAATAGTACTTTGTTTTTTAAGTAAATGTACTAACTAATGTACATAATTACTTATAATTAAATAATAATTCATAATGAGTCGTCTTCTTTATTGTTAGCAAGTTCATTGTAAAATGTAGTCAATCATATCTTCAGTATCATTTAAAGTCAATCTTTGCGAAAAATGGTCAGTTTTCATGTTACACTATTCAAACTTTGTTCCTTAATATGATACTTATGAATTAAGGATAGAACTAGTTCCTTTTTTTCTCAGGTGATAAAAGTTTTGAAATAACTCTCTCTGCTTTTGTTAAATTTATATTGGAAGTTCAATGTAGAGGTTTGCACGGGCCGTAATTTCCAGACCCGTGCCTGGCCCGGCCCGTAGGAAAATTTTTTCGGCCCGGCCCGTAGGAAAATTTTTTCGGCCCGGCCCGGGCCGTTGTAAAACTCAAAAGTTCGGCCCGTGCCCGGCCCGTCAAATTTTTATAGTTTAGACCCGGCCCGGCCCGTAGAGAAATCAGGGAAAACAGGCCCGGCCCGTTTTGGCCCGCTACAATTTCTACGATTTCTAAAAAATTCAGATTTTTATCATAATTAAGACTTTTTTAAAAGAATACTGCATACATATCTATGGAATGATTTTACAGTATATTTTACAGGAAATACACATTAGTAACATTGATGATTACTAAAGTTCTTAGGCTTTCAACATTCAAATAAAGATTCATTAAAAAATTAAGAACCAGACACATAGCAATAACTTCTTGCAGTCAGGCGTCGCTATTTTTGGTCTTTCATGTCGGCGCTTTGATGTATAAATTGCTTTTTCAGTGAACTTTTTTGAACTTCAAGAGAGAAATCGAACTCGAAATCAGTTGACAGTTTTACGACTGAAGATGGGGTAGATAAAACTTTCCCTTCCTTTGTCCATTTGGTAGGGTCAGTCCCTCAAAAATCATTTAAAGAGATTTCACCTTGGTTCCGTTCGGAAACAAAGATAGATTTATTGCTCTTTTAGTGTAATAAAAAGTAGTGCTGTTTACTCGCAGCCTAATATGGCTTATAAAAAAGAAAAAAAAAATAAAAACATCGTAACTTTTGAACTGTTTAACAAAAGAAGATTTATAAAAATATTTCTATATCATTTTATTAAAGATTCTAAATCCAAATTCATACGTTAATTCAAAGAAGCTCCTTTCTGATACCTCCTGATATTCTCCTTTCTAAATTAATTTTTTTCTCAGAAATGCATAAGATTAGCAGGTGTCTTTATTGAGAAACTATATAATCGAATGTCGAATTTTTTATACAAGCAATTTAAGAACACTGCAAGCAAATAAAATATTGTCATAGTTGGCGTTTCGAATAGAATTTCCGGAAGCGATAGCATGGTAAGGGAGAAAAACCTGCAACCATTTGAGAAACTATTGTATCTCAACAAGGTTATACAAGTATTTTATTTACCAGAAATGAAAAACGCTATTCGATTCCAAATCCCTTCAATAGTCAGGCTTATCACTTTTATATTTTTACAATTAAAAATTAATGTAAAAATGTGTCAAACTTTCACGTTATTGAAAAATTAATTTAAAAACCATCAAGAAGTATATATCCAAAGATTGAGCTAACATAAGTTCTTTATCGCTGTTCATAATTTTACAAATTATGTTGTCTGCCCTACAGATCTTGAGAAAAATTAAGTCTTCTTTCGGTCCGGCAAGTCTATATGTAGAAAAATAATGCCTTGATCTCCAATTTTGATTTTGGTCCTGCACGAGTCAGTTTAAAAAATATTAAAACGGGTTACACACAATGTAACTGTCCGATGCCGATCTCTACACTGCACAAGTTACATTTTTATATTGATGCTGTCAAACTAGAAATGGCTCGTGACGCACATTTATATTTATTCTCATTAAAACCATTTTCGTTGAAAATAGGTTTATATTTTATCGTTTGCGTTTAAATCTTCAAAACGGGCCGGTAGGTTCGAAAATTTTTATATCGGCTCGGCCCGGCCCTTACGGCCCGTTCAATTTTTATGCCGGCCCGGCCCGGCCCGTTGAAAAAAACATTCTAATTCTGCCGGCTTGGCCCGTTAGCAAATATGAAACGATTCCGCCGGGCCACGGCCAAGGCACGGGCCCGTGCAGACTACTAGTTCAATGTAAGTTAATTTTTTTTGTAGAAAGAATTCTTATTCAGATTTCTCTGAAGCTTAATAAACTGCGTTAAATTAAAATAACTGCGTAGAGAGTTGTAATTGTTACAATGAAAATATTATTTAGTACTATAGGAACTACCGATTACACCATCAGTATTTAGTGTTGAAATAAAATTTAAAATGACAATACTTAATTTTTCGAATAAATATAAAACGAAATTTATAAATTTCTAACACAATTAAGTACCCAAGTTTGGAACGCGAGCCCTGCTGTTTTGAAAATATGGACGTTACCTCTCCGTAATAAACACTTTGTTACATCGTTGCAATGTTGATCACAAACACACTGTCACATTTTCTAGAGGATTTTTTCTCTAAGATCAGCTACAAATAATTTCAAAATAGATCAAATAAGTCTGCTAAATACCTAATTAGTCGGTGAATTTTGCGAAAATGTATACGATTCATGCGACAGTGGACAGTATCTTATTTGTTTAACCCTTTAACGTTCATTGGTTTCGCCAGGAAACCACAAAATTTTAATTCCGATATGCAATACTGACACCGATATTTTTATCTAAAAATATCCCTTTTATTATGTATGTGAAAAATAACGATTTCTTATTTAGAAATGTGTTTGTTCTTTCCCCACTAAAAAAAATCTGTAGAAAATCTACAGCTTTTTGGCCCAAAATCTGTGGGAAATTCGAAGGTATTTGGCCCATTTTGCAGATATTTTTAAGAATATCTTTAAAAATTCTGCAGATATTTTAAAGATAAAACTAAGTCTGCAAATTTTCTTCAAACTTCTGTAGAAAGTGGCGATTTCTTCAGATAAGCTTAAGATTATTTTTAGTGGGGTTATTACCGGTGTCAATCATTTATATCGACATCTTAGCGATGAAAATGCTTTGTTCGTTAAAGGGTTAATGGAAGCTCGAACGGTTCGGAATGATCGTGTTCATTCATACACACAAATCAGAACTTTTCTTATTTATGTGTTGGAAAAGTAAAATTCCACAAAAGCTATCGGTAGACCTCGATCACTCGAAGCCTTTCAAAACTACGTAAAGAAAGCGCTAAACCATGAACGAAAGAATAACGCATAGTGCCGGGATTTCTACGCTTTCCTTGCTGTCGCAGCAGACAGCAAAATATCAAGAATTAATTGGCCTGGCGGGGCAAGTGCAGGGTAGTGCACGAAATACTTAATCTTTACACAATACACGAGATAAATTTTCCGGTGTTAATTAAAAAAAAAAAACTGTTAAAGTAATCATTATATCTCAAGTTATGAATTACCAATTTGGGGTTACAGACCCCAAATGAAATTTTCATTTTGGCTTCGGAACACATTTAAAATATTTTTTATCAATTGAGTTAAAATTTTGATTTTTTTTTTCGTGATAGTTAACCATAGTATTTGCAAACAAAATTATATTATCATTTTTTTAATTTAAAAATGAAGAAAAACGAGTTTTAAATTAAGATTATATAATTCGAATATTATTAGCCGATTTTTAGTTTTTCACTTACAGAAACAGACATATTTAAGTTTTAATTTTAATTTAGCATTTTTAAAAATAGCATTTTTTAAAATATTAAAAATATTAAATGTAAAATTTTAAGAAAATGATATAACTTTAAAAAAAATCACAGTTTCAAAAGTAAATGTTTTTTTAAAACTTGATAAATTAAAATTAATGTAAAACAACTTTAGGTAGCTCCAAATGTTAACTATTTCTCATTGGCGATTTTTGAATTATAACAACTAATTTACGAAATCACAAGGCGAAAAATCTCATCATGAAGAAAATAGCATTTTCACTGGGAGTCTTTTCTTAAACAACGATTGCTTAAAAACTAGTTTTGAAAACAAGTCAAAACAATATAACCCATATAGCACAAAAGCTCCTCAATACCTCCCCAGGAGCTCCAAGTCATCCCATATTCCTCCTAATACCAAAATGACAAGATCAGGACGTCCCGGGGAAGAGTCTTTTACGGTGTCCTCAGGAGTAAGCTCCCAGAAGTGTCCCACGGAGCAACTTCCCAGGGACGCTACTCCTGAGGAAGTACCTGGGAAGTCATTCCTGGGGAAGTACCCGGTTAGTGTTTCCTGGGGAAGTGCCGAGGAAGTCACAGTGCAGGCGCCATCTCGTGAGTGATTCTGAAGTACAATATTTAGTTTATTTTTATTGAAATATCAAATTCTATTTGATCGGTCTAAATTTTTAATGAGTTAATTTTATTTTATCAATCATTCGATTTCTTATTTTTTTAGCAAGTTAGATAATTGTTATTAAATTGTAATTGTTATTTTTAATTATTGCTATAACTTTTAACCTTTTTTAGTTAAATTAAAAATTTTAATTTATTATTTCAGTTAATTCCTATTTTTATATACTAATTACTATTATATATCTTTTAAACCAAATTTTGTTAACATTTATCAATATTTTATTAATTATTAATCAATAACCTGTTGCGTTTTGCTTTTTTGTTATTATTACTTTTTTTTTAATTAGCAAATTAATTTAACTTGTTTAAATTAACTAAATAGTAATTATTTATAGTCTAAATTAAACTGAAATCTCTAAATAGAAGACAATTCTGGATCATATATTTTTTCTGATATTTAGAGGTAAAGGTATTTATGCAAAGAAAAAAGAAAGAGATTCTTAAAGTAAGTTTGTTCATAAGTACCCGTTTAAAACTTTGAAACGAAACTAAACATTTTTATCACAGCACATAACACTAATTCAAAGATAGAACAGTTCCCTTTAAAATGGTACCTTTGGATTTAAAATATATAAATATTGAGATGACCTCTCCCCCTCCCCAAATGCATACCAATACGTGGTTTATTTAAAAAGATTTTCTGTTTAAAAATTTTACCTTCCTATAAAATCAGTTTAAAATTATAAATTCATGCAAATTTAATGTTTTAGGGTTTTTATCAATTACCTAGCCAATGTAATTAATTATATATGTGTTGAAGATACGAAAATGTTAGCTAAACAGAAGCATAAATTTAAGTGTCTTTCTGATCTGTGGCGCCAACTTATATGGCGCATGGGGCGCAAGCCCACAGAATAATTTGTTATCTCTATCCAGCCATTATTAATTGAGCCCACTAAATATTTATGTATTTGTTCAAAATGTTTTTGAGCACACTCAATATTTTTCAAAAGTTGGCGCCATTGTTTCTGGTTCTGATTCTTAAAACCTATTTTCTTTTATTTATCATTAATTATTTTTTTAAATTTAAGATTGTCTTATTTACAAATTATTTTTCTAATACCTTTTATAGATTAGCAAACATAATATCATTATTATTATTTAAATTATGATAGATAAAATGAAATCTTTATTTTGAAAACTTCAGAAATATAAATATTTTTTGGTTCTGAAATTACAGATAAATATTTATCTATATTTCCTTAATAACAAATATTTTATCACAATTTTCAACTGAAAAAAAATCGCTTTACTTAAAACCTTCATTTAACAAACCGATTTCATATTATATTTCTTTGGATATCTATAAAGCATGGAATTTCCTGTTTTACCATGCACATATTCTTAGGTGACAATGAAAGTATTTTAAAGTAACTGCAAACAATGCTCTGAAGCAGGAATCACCGTCCCGACCTTCCATCAATTACAAGATTACTATTAGGCTCGCAATAAGCTACCCGCCCCCTCCAACCAGTTTTGCCAGCTGAGAATGTTGTAAATATCGCGGGAATCACTAAGGAGAGAAAAAGAAAAAAAAAAAAAAAAAAAAAAGAGTGTAGTTCTAAGAATTGGAAATCAGACTATTTTTTGACATAGTAAGAAAAGGTGTTACAATCAAATTTGTTCTTATGTGTAATAGAAAATATATATTAGTTTGGGATTTTTAAGATCGTTGATAAAAACATCTTATATTTTAAATAAAGACATTAGTTCTTTTAGGCTTTAAAAATTGCCTAAAATCTTAGTTACTAAAAATACATTTCAAGAAATCAACAAATATATTTCCCGTCGTTGATTAAATGGAAAAAGGTGCATATTGAATTTTTTATGCACATAAAGATTTCAAATTTTTAAAGACTATTAAATGGAGATTTAACTGAAAAGTAATTTTATTTATAACAATAAGAAAATAAAATGATTTTGTTAACAGATTCAAATTTTATTAATAGTTTCTATTTTATGTGACTCAAGCAATGTTTCAATGTAATGATAGAATTTTACAAATGATTTTCACACTAAATTCTGATATAACAAAATTCTACAAATTTGTACAATGGTGTGTTATCAATGAAAATGCAGAATTTTAATATTTTTACAATGTTATAAAATAATACAGGGGTTTTACAGTATTTTTTAATCCCGCAACAAGTGGTAAATCTCCAAACATCTGTAATTCGTATCGTACAATATGAAAATTTCATAAGTAACGGATATAATTATTCGTTAATAAATACTCGCCAAAATATACCTAATCACTTTAAAACGGGTTCGTTGATTGGTTGCATTTATGACGGCCAATTATCAACATGAGGGACATATCAAGGCAGGGAGGGGTTGCCCTCAATGAAGGTCTTTCTAAAGGAACCTAAGCCATATTTATGCAAGGAAATCCAAGATTCGAAGAAAACCCCGGGAAACTCCGAACAATCGGGCCGACGGGCGCGATTGGGTACAAACTGAGCTCATCCCACCTACCAGCTTCGAGAGCTGAATCTCTTGACCGCTGGTGGGGCCCAGTATGAAACTGCAACAATGAAATATTTCAAAGAGTAAAAAGTAGGAAAGAAAAGACTAAACAAATTTATATATTTTTTTCATAAATTCATATAATAAGAGCACCTTTAACCAAGCGTAAAAAGGAAAAAAAATCGATAAAAATTTCTGTAAAAAAAGTAAGAGCGAGAGAGAGCAAAAAAGTTTCATTTTTGAAAGGATTTACTTAGATTTTATTTGCCAATCATTAAAAAAAAGAAAAAAAAATTAAGGAACTCATCAAGGGAGGAGGGTTGCCTTCCGGAGGGTCTTTCTAAAGGAACCTAACGCGTATTTACGCAAGGAAGTTTAAGATTCGAAGGAAAGAGCGGAAAACTCCGAACGATTAGACCGACGGGTGCGATTGGGTACAAACTCAGCGCCTCCCATCTACCAGCTTCGAGAGCAGAATCACTTGGCCGCTGGTGGGGTTCACTATGAAACTGCAAAAATGAAATATTTCAAAGAGTAAAAATTAGGAAAGAAAAGACTAATTAAATATATATATATACATATATTTCATAAATTCATTTAATAAGAGCACCAAGAGAAAAATGAAAAAAAAATCTATTAAAATTTCTGTAAAAAAAAGTAAGAGAGAGAAAGAGCAAAAAAAATTTATTTTTGAAAGGATTCACTTAGTCTTTATTTCTCAATCATTTAAAAAAAATTCATTATTTTAAAGAAACTATGTGTTTTAACCTCTTGCTATTTTAATCTCTGGAAATAATATTTTTACTAACTAAAATTAAATTTTATAGGGGCTATCATCAGAAACGTTTTGCATCATTCATTGTGTGCCAAAATATATAGTTCATAATCAATTTTCTAACTACAGAAAGATTTTAATGGATTTTAAGTATTAAAAGCTAAAAGGATATTTTTATCATTTAAAAATACAATTTCATTAAAAAAAAATTTTAATTCGAAGACATTTATGTTATAACAAATAATTATTGATAATTTATTTAGGGTTATTAATTTAAATTTATGTCGAATGTATGCAAAAGGCACAAAAAACGAGGACATTTCCTAGTTTTAAGTTTCAAAAGCGGAGTAAAAATGCATGTATACCTTAGAAACCTTTATTCCTTACTGACCCTACAGCATAACGGCTAGAGTGCGCGTCCAGAATACCAAGGTACTCAGGTTCAAATCCAGCAGGAAAAATGAAGGTAAGAAATTTGTTACTGAATAATCTCTGTACATGTAAATCCGTCTGAATAATAGAAAAAAAAAACAACATTCGCGTTTTCTTCTAAAAAATTTAAATTAAATCATAGCTTTAATTTTTTTAAAACATATTAGTGACCTTGAAGTTTCCCAAAGTCCTCCTATATGACTTCCTCAAATCTTCCCCAGAACCTCCTGGGGAGGACCCTCAAGGATGTCCTGGGGAGCGCGCCAGGATGCTGTAAAGCGGACATTTTCGGTTCCTGAGGACCTCCTGGTAACAATTTTCTGCATCCTCAGGGATGCCTGGGGGATGACGGTCCTGGGATGTGAATCCTCCCCAGGACATCCTGGGGAGGCAAGTGTGCTATATGGGAAATACTATTAGCAGCTCTAATGCAGAAAGAAACATAATTTAAAAGTCATTTTAACCCCTTCAAGTACGGTGGCACATTTTTGGACAGTTTGTTTATTTTTTCTAAATGACTCTTTTACATCAGAAAATTGAAATGACCAATTTCCCTTTATTAAGTACGTAAACAAGATCTTTTGCTTATTTTCAATATTTTTTATTTTGCTCTTTTTAATTTATGGTGTCGATCACTCGTTTCTGCATTTTTTTAACCTTGCCCCTGAAAGGGTTAACCACTTCGCGACTTTTACGAAATATTTAATGTATTTTAACACTTTTCGGGGCAGGGCAAATTCATTACTTAAGTATTGAAATAAATGACTGACACCGGAATTTGAAAACAACTTCATTTGTAAATATGAAACCGCTAGATTTCACGCATTCAATAAACCGTAATTTTCTTACACAAAATTCTGGTGCCAATGTGGCGTTTGGGAATTACAATTAAGTGGTATATCTATGCACGGCCAAACTCCATGAGCGCTTCCATAACGGAAAGCGCTCATGGAGTCAATCCGGCCTTGACACGGATTGTCAAGGCCGTGTATTATACGGCCTTGACAATCACCCCTTAGTTTGGGAATTATTCATTCACCGCTAGGTGGCTTGATACTGACTGTAAATAATGCTTACTGAACGTTACTTTTTAACATAAAAATACAAAAAACCTCGCTGTATATGGGTTATAAAAGATATATATTGTATATATATTTTGTATAGCCGTTCTTTTTCTATAGACAGAAAAAACTGAAAGATTTAGGTATAAATAAATACTATGCTTTATGCAATTAAAAATATTTTTAATAACACTCTACCATAACATCGAAAACAAGAATTATAATTTAATTTTTACTTTTATTTACATTTAAATTCTTGATTACTTGAAACACTGAGAATTCTGATGATAAAATATACAATAAAACATTTTTTTAAAATAATATTTACCGTTTCAAAATATCAAGAAAATTAACCAAAACTTTATCAAAAGAAAAAAAAACTCTTTGAAATAAGGATAACTTTTTAGAACATTTAATGCCGTACTTCGGATGAAAAATATAGATATATAAAGTTGATTGCAGATAATTCACACTATAATTTTAAATATATGAGGTACAGAAGATGAAGTGCACTGAGAAATATTAATATATATGTATATTTTTATATAATTATAGATTTATATTGTTTAAAAAATATATATTTTTTATTTTAAGGGAAATTATAAAATCAAATATTTGAATTCTGGACAGTCATATTATAAAAAATATAATACATTTAAGAAAAAAAAATCTATGTGTTGATCTGAAATATACAAGCATATAGAAAAATTCACAAACTTGCATATAAAATTAAACATTTTAACTTTGTACAGTCATGGGATTAAAGTATATGATAAAAATAAAAATGTAACCACATGGTTTCATAATATAAGCAAATCTTTTTGGCAAGAAATCTATCCGGCAAGAAAAAAATAACGATTTTTTTTCAATACATGGAAATTTACACTATTCTTAATTATTTTTTAAAATATGGATATATACATATATATACATTGCAAACAATTTTCAATAAATTTGAGCCATTATATGTGCTGCTCTGAAGTTACAACCGTATAGAAAAACAACATACTTACATATTAAATGAAATATTTTAACTCCGGACAGACATGGCAATAAAGTATACGATGAAAATAAAAATATATTTACATGTTTCAAAACATAAACAAATGAAGCAAACATTTTCGACAATATTGGGCAATGATATCACATCGATTTTTTTTTTCTAAAACATGGGTATTTATGTGTATCTTAATTATTTAGAAAATATTAATTATCTGTACATTGCAAACAATTTTTCAAATAATTTAACCATTATAAGTGCTAATCTTAAAAAAAAAAAAAAAAAAAAAAAAAAAAAAAAAAAAAAAACATATAAAATTAACTATTTTAATTCTAGAAAGTCATCGTATAAAAATGTATGATGGATATAAAGGTGTATTTTATAATCATTATATAAAGTATAAGTTTTTTCGCCCTTGTTCGACAATCAAAATCATATATATATTTTTAAAACTTTGATATTTACACGATTTTTAATTATTTGAAATATATATATTTACATTGCGAATGATTTTCAGATTTTTTTAATGGTACTTTAAACACTGAGAGAATTTTTACAATAAAATATACAATAAGAATTATAAAATTAAATTTAAGTAAACTTTAAAAATTTTCTTGATAAAGAATTTTTATACGATGAGTTGGCCTCATTTGTGAAGTTCTTTGCCATATTTTTTAAAATAATAGACAAACACTTTGCACATATTAAAGAACATATGTTTTTTTTTGTGGTCATTTAAATCGCATGCCCACAAAGGGCTTTTTATTAGTCTTGGAAAAATTAAATCATAACTTGTTTTAACAAGTCCGTTTCCGTTTAAAATCGGTATAATCTGTTCCATAAAATCCATTATTATGGAAATCAAATTGACAAACTGGGGTTTTGGGTAACAAAGTCCACCTCTATCCTGATTGGTAATCAACTGCAGTATTGGTGCATCACATTTGTCGGTTTCAATGCTTGATAAACAGGACTCGCATTCAAATATTTCTTTAATGAATCTCACAAGATATCCGCTAACGATGGCAATGCTTGCGAACTTCAGATTAGCTTTTGGTGGTACTAAATAAAAAGAAATTAATTAAGTGGCTTATAATTTCCGTTATTAAATTTCAGGTTAAATTCACGAATAAATTTAGAGTCGCAGCAATTTTATAAAGTACCACAGAGTTTCCCCCAGGTTTAAAAAGGGGCAGGGCGCTACTGTTCTGAAAAGGGCACTTTTTACATTTTTAAGGGCACTTTTTATACAGTTGAATCTAGAATTTAGCGGTTCAAAAAATCGTGAAAAAACAGAAATTTCGTCAAAAAATCGAAAAAGAACAAAAATTTTGTTAAAAGATCGTGAAAAGATGGCCGATTTTGTTAAAAGATTGTTAAGGGGCAAGCCTAATTTATTAAAAAAGACTTTTTTTTTTCTTTTGAGAAAAAAGAATACTTTTGTTCAATAAAGGGTTCTTTTTGTTTCATAAACGGGTGCTTTCAGGATTCACATTTAGAAAGTTTTGTACAGTCAAAAGAGGATTGTGAAGAAAGGGGGGGGGGGAGGAGAAGGTCGCCTTGGGCTCGGAAATTTAGGGAGTGCCACATTTATGCTACAAATGTCATTTTTGGGCTGTCACATGAAAAAGTTGGGAGGGGGGGGGAGGCCTTAAATTCTAATTATGCCCCAGGAGTAATTTTTCCTTTCACACGCCTAGATTGTGAAGTAGGAAAATCCGCTTTTTGAGAATTAAAAACACAATTTTGAAGCAGGAAAATTAGTTTGTAGAACAGAAAAATTCAATTCTGGCATTAACTTTTTTTTGTGTGTGTGTCTCTATAAGGAAATTTGCATTTTTTTTTGCAATCTTTTGACAAAACCTGCCGTCTTTTCGGGATATTTTGACATATGTTGCGTTTTTTCGCGAATTTTTGGCAAAATTAGCGGTTTTTCGGAAATTTTTTGACAGAATTTTACGTTTTATTGCGATTTTTGACGAAAATTTGCCGTTTTTTGCAAATTTTTTCATGACATCTGCCGTTTTATCGAAATTTTTTGACGAAAATTGCCGTTTTTCATGAATTGTTTGACAAATTTTTCCGTTTTATCGCGATTTTTGCATGAAAATTGGCTTTTTTTACGATCTTTTAAGGAAATCTGCCGTTTTTATGGGATTTTGTGACGAAATTAGCCATTTTGTCGGGAATTTTACCGGAAATGAGTCTTTATTTCGCAATTTTTTTTAGTGAAATTTGACGTTTTTTTCGCAATTTTTTAACGAAATTACACGTCTTGTGGGACGCGTAAGAGCTATTTTTTGCGTTCCGTCGCTGATTTTTTATGTAATTTATGCGTTATAGCGCGTCTGCATCATCGCTGAAGAGCTGTGTTTTTTCAAATGTGGGGCAAGAATGGCGCTATTTTTTTTTCAATGAGCGACAAGAGGGGCGCTAGTTTTTGGATGAAGGGCAAGAGGGGCGCTATTTTTTTTAACTAAAGGGCAAGAGGGGCGGAGTGCCCTCCCTGAAACCCTCTGGGGAAACTCTGGTACCATTTTCAGAAACTATCGCCTATATGTCTAATGATTGCTAGTGTATCGGTATAATGATAACTGATTTCACAAAAAAACACTTTTTCAGCATGGCGCCTTGTGCCAGGGCACTGCCCTCACCAACGTTGCTGCGACTCTAATTAAATTCAATATTAGTGTTAAATGACTTACCTTGTTCTATCATTAGACGATCCAGAATTTCTAAAGCATTTTCTGGAAGATCATATGCAAATTTTGGTTTTTGAAGCACACGGCCTTTTATGATTTTAACATTTTTTGTTGAAATACTACAATGATTCTGTCCAGCATTAGAGTATTTGGATTTTAAAAGTTGGCCAGTTTTTAAAAATTTTTCCATGTTTAATAAAGTTGTCTTTACATCCATAACATCATTCCCACCATTCATCTGTCTTAGTGCAGAAAAGAATGATTCAATGGGGTCACTATTCAATGCTCTGGTTAAAATGTACTGATAGCCAGACTGTAACAGGTATCTTATACAGTTTGTTGTAGATAATGTTGTAAATATTAATGCTTCATGTGTCTCTTTTGTTAAAAACTGCATTTTTCTTTCAGCCAATGATTCCTTTATACAGGTAATATAATCCAGAAAATCATTCTCTAGCCAGTTAAGCCTTTCGTCATCCAAGGCAAAGAAAGGCATTTTGTTTTTATTTCTTGAATTTATATACTGATCGCAATTCGATACATCGTGTATTGTAAACCATTTGTATATATTTTTCATGAATTCAATTGTACAGGAAGCATCTTTAAATTCATATGCTTTTTGGGTGGCTGGCTGAATTTTCACATAGAAAAGATAGAGCAGCAGTTACTGGTGGAGGAAAAATCATTACGGCCCGACCAACATTCATCTTGTCAATATTAGTTGGCTCGACATGTCGCCTTGTTAAATTTCTAATTGCTTTGATATTTTCTTTTTGTTGCAATTGTTGCAATTGTTTTATGTATTTTCCAGAAATAATTTCGTCCTTATAGGCCATTTCCTTTTCTAGCAACGTGGATCTTATATTTTTGATCAAGTGGTTTTGATCAAAACTTAAAAAGGGAGGCCTTGTGTTGTCATTTGGATGAGGTACTTGATAATGTAGCTTTCCATTCCCTAAAATGCGAAACATGGCGACATTTGTTTTGTGATTATCAGTAACCAATCTTATTATTTTAAAGCCGCATTTTTCAACTTCTGATAAGACTTCGAGGGTTAATTTATGCAGTTCCTTGCCAGTAAGTTGCTTAGTAAAAAAGTATCCACATGGAATTCTGAAATTTGAAGACAAACCATTAATAAAAAAACACAACAATCTATTGGCTAATTGCCTTGGGTTTTTTTTTTCACTATTGGTATGAAAACCAAAATAATTGTCAACCTTATCATCATACTGAAGATTTTGTTTTATTGCCATTTCATCAATAATTAGAGAGCAGAATCTTTCATAACAATTTAATTTATCTGCTTCCTCAATCAGTCTTTCTTTTATTAAAGTCGTGATTCCTAGTTCTCCAGTAAATGGCCCCAGATAGCGCGTTAAAGTAATTTTAGATGGCAAAGTCAACAATTTTCTTTCTCGTACACATCGGTATCCTTTGGGAGAACAGGCATTCCACAATACGCATTCGCGAATAACTTCTTCATTCCATGTAGGTCTTTTAGCAAAAAAGTTATCAATCTCATTAAGTATAAAAATAGCTTTCGTGTTACCCACTTCTTCACCCATAATAATCAATTTCTCTAATTCAGAATGATATTTATTTTTTTCATAATAATTCATTTTTTCTTCGACTCTATTTAATTGCTCTTTTAAATTTTAAATTTCGGCATTTTTTTTCCATAATTTACTTTTTAAGAGCTTCATTTCATTTCTCTTTTTATTTAGAATGTTGCTAATATCATTTACGCAAGTTTCATTAAGTTCTGTTGAAAGCAAAGGATCAGAGTTTTCATCTAATTTCGGATAATCTGTATCTATACAGCTTCGTTTCCGTTTGACAGATTTTTCTTGCTTCTTTTCTTCTTTTCTTTGAAAAACAGATTTTCTTTTTTTCCCAAGTTTAGGTTGCATGTAAGATGGGTAATTTTCAAATATACTTGGTTCTGCATTTGCTGCCAACCGTCTTCGCTTTGGAGTCTTTGTATAATCCTCTTCCCGAAAATGCTTACTACAGACAACTGACGAATTCAATTTGTCATTCACATGAAAATTTTCCCTGGATATAGCTTTCAACCATTTATTTCTTAAATCTTAATTTGAAGGAAATTCATGAAAAGAAATTCCTGGTATTTTTTTTGCTTTATCGGAAGTGCAGTATGGAACACAGCAATGAACCATTTTGTTATTAAAAAAGAAATCCGAAATCGCACATTCATTCAAGTTTTGCTTAACAAAATACTATAGTCCAGTCCAAGGCGATAAGAAAATTCCCCCCTTTTGACTCAGTCGTTAAAAAGCGCCCTCTACGATTCTCGGAGTGAAAAAGGATTCCGCGAAAACAAAGGCGAGAGAGGGAAGGACATTGAGTTCGGCCGTGATCTATGAAACCAGCGCCCGACAAAGGGTTAACCGGTTTTTAAAAACACAAATTTGTAGATTATTAAATCGTGAAAATGCTCTAATTATATAAGCCAAAATTTTCAGTATAATTTTACTGGTGGGAATAAACATGGATTCTTAAGCCTTTTTTGCGACACGTATATGTGATGCTCGTCCCCAAGGGGGAAACAGGTTCGTCCACAACAGGGAAAATTGTAATGTAATATTTTTTTTTTGTCTCATTAAAGCACTTTTCGTGATTTTTCGAAACTGCATTTGAAAATTAATATAATTATTTGATAAATTTTAGAAGGGTTTTACCAGTCAAAATCAATTAATCAAATTTGAATTGACAGGGATTTTGTGCAATATTAATAACACCACTCACATCTTTTATTTTAAAGCTTTTTTTAATTTTTTAATATAATTAGAAAATATAGTAGAGACTAGAGTAGAGACTTAAGGGGGCGGGGATGCTTTTTGATACTTACAGGGGATTAACTAAAAAAATGAAAATAAAGTTAGTTACTAATGTAATCATTATTGACTTTAAAGTATCCATTAAAAATTAATATAATAATCATTAATTTACTTTTAAATAATTATTTCACAATTATTAAATTAAAGGCAGTAGACATTTTATAACGAACAGTGTGGTCCTATTTTCCTATGCAAGTCTATAGATTTTGAATCACAACAAGTAATAATAAATTTTCAACAACACAAAGCTAAAAATATATAAAATAGTAGGGAGATCTATAACCTGCAAGCTACGCTTACAACATTCAAATAGTTTGATGATAACAGGAAAAGTATTAAAAAGAATTAAAAATACAATGTATTTTTAAAGTGATAAAGATAAATGAAAAAGATCACTATAATAAAGTAGTAGTAAAGGAATCTTCTAGATAAAACATACAACGTTATAAAAATACAATATGAACATAATAGAATGCAGAAGGCTAGTTCCATGGGTTTTGTAGTGTAAGTCACATTACTTTATAATTACTATGCTTGTTTGCCACCGTTATTTTCAAAAAGTCAGCTTGGCCTTATTCAATTAATGCGAATAAGCCGATAAAATAAATCGAATTTTTTTCGTTCTAAAATACTGGTAGCCAAAAATCGTAGCCTGTGACTTACACTACAAGTACTCATGGAAATAGCCAGAATGAAATGTAAAATTTCTTTGGATATTAAGTATACATAAAGTTTTTGAAAATAATTGAAATACCTCCAGCAGCAGATGCACCCTCACACCTAAAGATCAGGGGCCCTTGCCCTGTCTTAAATCTGGCACTATACAATAGAAATATCAAAATATTTCCGAATTGAATCTTCCCCAACTCACAGTCTTTCGATATCAAGAGATCTGAAAAGATGCAAAAACATGAGGAGCAATCCCTTTAAAAATATTTTTGCTTTGTTCAAATAATTTTAAAAATAATTTTTTTTTTGTCCCATAATGCTTTTGGAAAAAGATGAAGTAAAATATTTTAAACTCATTCTAAACTATTATACGAAGAGTTAAATGAATTTATACGAATTTGAATAATTGAAACTGAGCGAAAAATTGCCCAGGCCGGGAATCGAGTCCGGATACTTGGCTTACAAGGCCAATGCTTTACCTGTTAAGCTAACCGGGCGATAACCAGCTGGGATTTTTCGCTCAGATAACCTTATTGGCCGTAACATCTGGTCTGTCAAATTCGTATAACTTTACCATTCAGTTAGATTGTATTAAAATAATAGTATAAATGAATTTAGTTTAAAATACCACCGGTATATAAAAGGTTAACTTAAAAAAACGTGGAATAAATAGAACTCCTGAAATGTGTAGGGTTAACAATTCAACGCAAATCGTATATACAAGCAACGAATAGTAAAACTATATATCTTTTTAATATCTGTATAATTTTAAATTTTATTCTAAATTGTCAGTAAGTTTTTAATTGTCGTTATCTTATGCCTGTAAGATAATGATGACTATAATTCATGACGAAGGTTATATCGGATATTTTCATTAGAAATTTTTTAAAATATACCTCCTGAACAATGAATTATAATTTACTCAACTTTCCCTTAATAATTAAGACACAAACATATTATTTCAGTTGTCCATGAATAATAATATATCCATAATAAGAGAAATTTCGAATCCCCCTAACACATTGAAACGTAATAAGATAAACTTAAAAAAAGTATATAGCAACCGATTAAAAAAAAGCGCTAAACAGATTAAAAAATTCTCTAATGATAAAACTTTATCCAAAAACCCGACATCAGATATCAGGTACCGGCATAAAAACCGTTAAATTTAATATAGCTAATTTAATATCCACCAAAACATGAATTTTAGAGAGAATATTTCTTACAAGAGATGAATTTACATACTTATGATTTAATTTATGAATATATACAGTCGAGTCTCTATATAACGAAATCCAGCGTTCCAGTAAAAAAATCGTTATATAGAGAAATTCGATGTATAGAGAATAATGTAAAAAATCGTATTTAATCTGTGAAATTTGAACAAATATTATTTTTGATTTTTTGAATTAAGAATTTGAAATGTTTAAAAGTAATTATTAACCTAACATTTTATTTCTTGATTATTTAAGCTGTTTCAAAAAAGAGAACAGACATTTATTTGAAAGCTTAATGAAAATCAAATAAGGAAGACTTGCATCAATTTCAGACGAAGAAATCTGTAAGTTTTTGTTGTTTTGATTTTAAAGTTCTCAAAAAATGCTCAAATTTTAGCAAGAAATGAAAAATTGTAGTTAACATTTCCCACCATTTGAAAGCTTCTCTTATGTGCCTCTCATTGATTCCTCTCTTACATGTGTATCAATCCAATTGACACTGTTTTGAGAAGGATATGGAAAGGTGTGTGGAGGTGGCAAGAATTTGTTGGATTTAAAGAACAAGGAGAAAAGTAATATTAAAAAAAAAAAAAAACTGACGATAAATCAAAAATAAGTGATGGAAAAATGATTCCATATGATTTCGAAGCTTTTAAAAATTGAATAAATTAAGATCAATTTATGAAAAAATTCGTTATATGGAGATAGATATTTCGCTATATAGAGACTGTTTTTAATGTAATCGTGCAAAAAAGGGACCGTTCCTACTAAAAATTCGTTATATAGAGAAATTCGATGTATGGAGTTTCGTTATAGAGAGACTCTACTGTACCTATAAAAAGTAATGAATTACTTTTTGAAGTCGGTGCAAAACAATCACAATCTAATGATCATCACCATTTTAGTTATGATACTAGACACAATATGTTCACAATTCTTATTATTTTTAAGATAGTTCAGCATGAAACTTTTGAATTTATAAGCAGAATAGTTGAACAAAATAAATGAAACATGCCTATATTTATTTGTGAGTTAAAATCCATCTATATACAACTATATTCATTAATTCATCCCATTTGGCGTTAATTTAACTTTAACACTAGAACCGCGGCGACGGGTTTTTTTGACTCGTATCATAGAGGTCTGCACGGGCCGGAATTTCCAGGCCCGGCCCGGCCCGTTTAAATTTTTATATTTTAGGCCCTGCCCGTACAAAAATCAGCGAAAACAGGCCCGGCCCGGCCCGTTTTGGCCCGTTACAATTTCTACGATTTCTAAAAAATTCAGATTTTTATCATGTAACTAAGATTCCTTTAAAGAATACTGCATACATATCTATGGAATGGTTTTACAGTATATTTTACAGCAAATACACATTAACATCATTAATGATTACTTAGATTTTTAAGCTTTCAACATTCGAATAAAGATTCATTAAAAAATTAATATGGCTTAGAATAAAAGAAAAAAAAGAAAGTTAAAAACATCGTTAATTTGGAAGCTGTTTAATAAAAGAAGATTTATAAATATATTTCTATATTATTTTATTATAGATTTCAAATCCAAATTCATTCTTAAATTCAAAGAAGCTCCTTTCTGATACATTTCTAAATTCATTTTTTTTCCTCAGAAACGCATAAGATTAGCAGATATCTTTATTCAGAATCGAATGCCGTTATCCATTTTTTGATACAAGCAATTTAAGAATACTGCAAACAAATAAAATACTGTCATAATTAGCGTTTTGAATAGAATTTCCAGAAGCAATAGCAAGGGAAGGGAGAAAAACCTGCAATCATTTGAGAAACTATTATATCTCAACAAGGTTATGCAAGTATTTTATTTACCAAAAATGAAAAACGCTATTCGATTAAAATCCCTTCAGGATTAAAATCGATTAAAATCCCAGTTAGGCTTTTCACTTTTATACTTTTACAATTTAAAATTAATCAGAAAATGTATCAAACTTTCGCATTATTGAGAAATTAATTTATTTAAAAATCATCAAGAAATATATATCCGAAGACTAAGCTAACATAAGTTCTTTATCGCTGTTAATAATTTTACAAATCACGTTTTCTGTCAATAATTAAGTCTAGTACCGGTCCGGCCAGTCTATATGTATAAAAATAATGCAAGCGTGATCTCGGACCGGCATGAGGTAGCTAAAAATATATTAAAACGGGTTACACATAATGTAAATCTCCGAAGCCGATACACTGCGCATTTTTATATTGATGCTGTCAAACTAGTGTGGCCAAATTTATACTTATTCTCGCTAAAACCATTTTCGTTGAAAATAGCTCATATTTTATCGTTTCTGCATAAACCTTCAGAACTGGCCGACAGGCCCGAAAATTTTTTTTATCGGCCCGGCCCGTCTGGCCCGCTCAATTTTTTTGCCGGCCCGGCCCGTTGAAAAAACTATTCTAAATCTGCCGGCCGGGTCCGGCCCGTTAGAAAATTTGAAACGATTCCGCCGGCCCGGCGGAATACCGTGGCCACGGGTACGGGCCACGGGCCAAGCCCGGGCCCGTGCAGACCTCTATCGTATCATGCGCAGAAGTGTCAATTCGAACCAGAAAACTCTTTATAAAATAAGCTAAATATAAGTCTGGCAAAAATAATTTCAATAAATTACTTAGACAGTTTTAAATGAAAATTCCGGTGAGAAATATTTTTATGAAACTTGAATGAATTTTCCCGCGGTTCTAGTGTTAAAAAAAATACACATCTTCAAAATTATGATATTTTTAGAGAGATACCGTGTTTAAATCTTTACGGCACACCGTGCCCAGTCCGGGTTACCTAATTTCAATTCCAAACGGCGCTAGTAATATTTTAATAAAATTTTGCTTTTACAATGAAAGCTTAAAGCAGGGGACATCTAATAGAATCGTTTGCAAATTTCATTGTCGTTCGATGATTACACATTTTACGAGCAAAATTTGCCCGTGCAGCAATGTGTTAACGTCAACTGCTTTTCGTTATCTCGCATGCTACCAACAACGAATTCTTGCACTTCATGACTTACAAACATGACTCGCAACTGTTTAATATTTATCACAATTATGCGTCATATTTTCCGGTGTAATTTAAAATATATATTCACATAATTTTTTTGACAAAAAGTAATTTATGTAAAAGTTGTAAACCAATATACGTATAGTGCTAGTATCAGTAGTTGATCAATTAACGATATTTTAGTTTTCTTGATGCATTCTCGTCTGCCTTTCTGGATGTAATGAAAATTATGCATCAACTCATGGTTTTCTATCTTTTCTTGCTAGTCTTGTGAAACGTGACTTTAGGAACGTCAACGCAACATATTTTAAAGGCACTACTTGGTTATACCGTCGACCTAATTACTGTTGCTAAGATTAAATGCCAATAATGGTGTTTGCAAATGCCCCATTCACTTGATATTAAACATATACACGTGTTTATTACGTCCGCGAGTGGTTTTTAATTTGACTTTTTATTCCTACTTTTTAAAATATTCTACTAAAATAATTGCTTTTTCGTTATTAAAAAAATTGTGTTAATTCCGCTAATAGTTTTGCGGTTCGTATAATTTAGCGAAATTGGTCGACGGGATAACCAAGTAGTACCATTTTAAATGATAAATCGGATATTAGAGAAAGGCGGGAACAGTAGAGTTATAGCAGATGTAAATTTACCAAGAGGGTTTAAAAAGTCCGGGAACTTGGGATGTATTGGCTGAGACCGCCAAAACTCTTCCAACTGAATCATCCCGGAAAAATTCAGGAGGATTAATTCACCGAAATAGCCTTAACGATCACAGAATCTTGTCTGATACTATGGATTAGCTCAACAGAATAGGTCGAAGGCCAATAACGCAAAATATTAGTTTCATGTTCACTGGCATTAACGGGCAAAGCTTATGTTAAAGACGCATCACTATTGTGATCAGAGCCTGATTACTAACGGGGCACTCTCTCACCAGAAAAAATTTATAGAAATTTTCGTCTTCTTTAAACGCCCTTTTCATACAAGATTACTGTCATGAATAAGGAAAAATTCTTTATTTCTTTTTCCTGGTGGGAGAGTGCCCCGTTAGTAATCAGGCCCTGATTGTGATTAGAACAATCCTAATGCTAAGGGAAATTTTAATGAATAAATATATCTTTTTAGGGGGGGATTTGCGGGAAGTTCATTAATTTTTTTCAAAATTTATTTAATTTTGAGACTTCCAGAAAAAAAAGAAACTACAGATAAGTTGATTTTTTCTTGAAGAGGAATTTAAATGACAACATTTTTGAGACTTTAATATGTGTACTATAAAAAACTGATTCTATTTCTATAAAATAAAATAGTTTTCCATACTACTATACACGAAATTTCAAAATTGCTTTTTGAGATATTTCTTAAACAATACGACGTCCAGGAATTTTACCCAATCTTAAGAAGAAAAATTAACACCAGAATTTTTATTTAAAACTATTTATATAGCTTGAATCGCTGTATACATGGTTGCTAAAATTGACCTCTATTTTAATTCTGAATTTTTACGCTCCCATCTGAAAATTTGTATCGTATTGTGTATTTTTTTTTTTTAATGACAGACATTTTGTGATTCCCTCAAAGCAGTAGTAAAGCGCCCTATGATAAATGGGAAAGGTGTTCGCAAGATTATTGGCGGGGTCATGCCAATCAAGGTCATACGCCACGTATCGGGAGGGATGATAACTACAAGAGGATTATTAAGTAGATTGCAGTTTCGTTTCTGTGAATGGCAACGAAACTTTTTTTTTCTGTAAAATGTTACTCTAAAATATTCCATAGAATAAATTTTGGGTTTGAAATATTGTAAATAAATATAAAAGAAATAAGTGTAGTACGATTAAATATTAACATAAAATATACTAAGATGAAATATAATTTAATTATGCAATATAAGTGTCCCTGATTTAAATATGTTTAATTTTAAGTATGTTTTTAATGCACTGAAAGGTGACTCATAAAATTTAGTTAGCAGTTAATATAAAAAGACAGAATTTTGTACTAGCCTCATAATTTACTAAATTCTTTGTGAGCTAAGTTATAAAAAATGATGTACACCGTTGTATTTTCTATCAGAATACAATGTTTAGCAATGTTTAGAATATGTGTAGAATTTAATACTAAATAAAATATTCAATTTTAGGTCGTTTTTTTTCATTTATCAATTGCAGACGATAAGGATCCAACGTTTTCTTGGTCGCACCGCATTTTCCTTATTTAACTTACATACTTTTCATTCTTTTAATTTAAAACACATTTCATTAAATATATTTGGAATAACTTTAGTTTTAAATGCATGTATTAATTTTTTATTAACCCTTTCCGGTGCAGACAAATTATGTTAGTAAAAGGGAAAATTATCGACTGACACCGGAATTCACAAAAGACTTTTTAAGAAATAAAGAACGCCTTAATTAGAGCTTTTATTGTAAAAGAAAGGCTTTACTAAAATATTACTGGTGCCAGTTGCAAGTTTGGAATTAACATTAGGTGTGTCCAGACCGGTAACACTGCGCCGGAAAAGATTAAACAAACAAATATTATTCATTTATTTCTTTAAATATTTGCGATTCTAGACAGTAATTTCCCTGAAATCGTATATTAGACTCATATTTTTAACATACAAAGCTATTCATATAAAAAATTCAATCATAAATTTCAAGTTATTCTCTCATAAAAGATTAATCTTGCTTTACCAGATTTATTTAACAAAATATTTTTTACATTTTTTCTGATAAAAAATATGCATACTTAAAAAAAAGTCCCATTGTCATTTTAATTTCATCATAATATTTTCTCGTGGCATTAGTGGTTTTTCTTCCTAAATTAAAATGATATTATGGCTATTTTTATATGTACATAATTTTATCAAAAAAAAACTGTAACAAAGATATTTTGCAATAAATTAGGTAGAAGACATTCATCTGTCATGATTGAGTGAAAATTTAGAAATTATGCGCTAGAGATACGCAGATAATAGTTATCTGCCTGTATCTGACGTCATACTAAAACCCCGAGTATTTACATTTATCAATCCGGCCACCAGCTGGCGCAGCTGTATCAGTTTAAGACACATTCCAACATTATCTTTGAACGCTTGATATACATGCGGTTTTGCTTAGCAGCAATAACATAAGAAACATTCATTAACCCTTAACTGCATGAATTATTCTTTCATAATTGTGTTTTTTATTCATATATTATGCACCAGAAATTTTTTGATAGATTTTTAATCTTATATAGGGGTAGAGGTCTGCACGGGACGGAATTTCCAGGCCCGGGCCCGGCCCGGCCCGTAGGAAAGTTATTTCGCCCCGGCCGCCCCGTTGTAAAACTCAAAAGTTCGGACCGGGCCCGGCCCGGCCCGTACAAAAACCAGCGAAAACAGGCCCTGCCCGGCCCGTTTTGGCCCGTTTCAATTTCTACGATTTCTAAATAATTCAGATTTTTATCATATAACTGAGATTCCTTTAAAGAATACTGCATACATATCTATGGAATGATTTTACAGTATATTTTACAGCAAATACACATTAACAACATTAATGATTACTTAGATTCTTAGGCTTTCAACATTCGAATAAAGATTCATTAAAAAATTAATATGGCTTATAATAATAAAAAAAAAGAAAGCTAAAAACATCGTTAATTTTGAAGCTGTTTAATAAAAGAAGATTTATAAATATATTTCGATATCATTTTATTATAGATTTCAAATCCAAATTCATTCTTAAATTCAAAGAAGCTCCTTTCTGATACATTTCTAAATTCATTTTTTTTCCCTCAGAAACGCATAAGATTAGCAGATATCTTTATTCAGAATCGAATGGCGTTATCCATTTTTTGATACAAGCAATTTAAGAATACTGCAAACAAATAAAATACTGTCATAATTAGCGTTTTGAATAGAATTTCCAGAAGCAATAGCAAGGGAAGGGAGAAAAACCTGCAATCATTTGAGAAACTATTATATCTCAACAAGGTTATACAAGTATTTTATTTACCAAAAATGAAAAACGCTATTCGATTAAAATCCCTTCAATAGTTAGGCTTTTCACTTTTATACTTTTACAATTTAAAATTAATCAGAAAATGTGTCAAACTTTCGCATTATTGAGAAATTAATTTATTTAAAAATCATCAAGAAATATATATCCGAAGACTAAGCTAACATAAGTTCTTTATCGCTGTTAATAATTTTACAAATCACGTTTTCTGTCAATAATTAAGTCTAGTACCGGTCCGGCCAGTCTATATGTATAAAAATAATGTAAGCGTGATCTCGGACCGGCATGAGTCAGCTAAAAATATATTAAAACGGGTTACTCATAATGTAAATCTCCGATGCCGATACACTGCGCATTTTTATATTGATGCTGTCAAACTAGTGTGGCCACATTTATACTTATTCTCGTTAAAACCATTTTCGTTGAAAATAGCTCATATTTTATCGTTTCTGCATAAATCTTCAGAACGGGCCGACAGGCCCGAAAATTTTTTTTATCGGCCCGGCCCGTCTGGCCCGCTCAATTTTTTGCCGGCCCGTTGAAAAAACTATTCTAAATCTGCCGGCCCGGCTCGGCCCGTTAGAAAATTTGAAACGATTCCGCCGTCCCGGCCCGCGGGCCGGGCCGGGTACGGGCCACGGGCCAAGCCCGGGCCCGTGCAGACCTCTATCGTATCATGCGCAGAAGTGTCAATTCGAACCAGAAAACTCTTTATAAAATAAGCTAAATATAAGCCTGGCAAAAATAATTTCAATAAATTACTTAGACAGTTTTAAATGAAAATTCCGGTGAGAAATAATTTTTATGAAACTTGAATGAATTTTCCTGCGGTTCTAGTGTTAAAAAAAATACACATCTTCAAAATTATGATATTTTTAGAGAGATACCGTGTTTAAATATTTACGGCACACTGTGCCCAGTCCGGGTTACCTAATTTCAATTTCAAACATGCAAACGGCACTACTAATATTTTAATAAAAATTTGCTTTTACAATGAATGCTTAAAGCAGGGGACATCTATTAAAATCGTTTGCAAATTTCATTGTCGGTCGATGATTACACATTTTATGAGCAGAATTTGCCCGTGCCGGAATGTGTTAACGTCAACTTATTTTCGTTATCTCGCATGCTGCCAGCAACGGCTTCTTGCACTCCATGATTTACAAACAGAAGACTCGCAACTGTTTAATATTTATCACAATTATGCGTCATATTTTCCTGTGTAATTTAAAATATATATTCACATAATTTTTTTTGACAAAAAGTAATTTATGTAAAAGTTGTAAACCAATATACGTATAGTGCTAGTATCAGTAGTTGATCAATTAACGATATTTTAGTTTTCTTGATGCATTCTCGTCTGCCTTTCTGGATGTAATGAAAATTATGCATCAACTCATGGTTTTCTATCTTTTCTTGCTAGTCTTGTGAAACGTGACTTTAGGAACGTCAACGCAACATATTTTAAAGGCACTACTTGGTTATACCGTCGACCTAATTACTGTTGCTAAGATTAAATGCCAATAATGGTGATCGCAAATGCCCCATTCACTTGATATTAAACATATACAAGTGTTTATTACGTCCGCGAGTGGTTTTTAATTTGACTTTTTATTCCTACTTTTTAAAATATTCTACTAAAATAATTGCTTTTTCGTTATTAAAAAAATTGTGTTAATTCCGCTAATAGTTTTGCGGTTCGTATAATTTAGCGAAATTGGTCGACGGGATAACCAAGTAGTACCATTTTAAATGATAAATCGGATATTAGAGAAAGGCGGGAACAGTAGAGTTATAGCAGATGTAAATTTACCAAGAGGGTTTAAAAAGTCCGGGAACTTGGGATGTATTGGCTGAGACCGCCAAAACTCTTCCAACTGAATCATCCCGGAAAAATTCAGGAGGATTAATTCACCGAAATAGCCTTAACGATCACAGAATCTTGTCAGATCACAGAATCTTCCAGAAAAAAAAGAAACTACAAATAAGTTGATTTTTTCTTGAAGAGGAATTTAAATGACAACATTTTTGAGACTTTCATATGTGTACTATAAAAAACTGATTCTATTTCTATAAATTTCTACATTAGAGGAAAAATAAATTGTTTTCCACACTACTATACACGAAATTTCAAAATTGCTTTTTGAGATATTTCTTAAACAATACAACGTCCAGGAATTTTACCCAATCTTAAGAAGAAAAATTAACACCAGAATTTTTAATTAAAACTATTTATATAGTTTGAATCGCCGTATTCAAGGTTGCCAAAATTGACCTGTATTTTGATTCTGAATTTTTACGTTCCCATCGGAAAATTTGTATCGTATTGTGTATTTTATTTTAATGACAGATATTTTGTGATTCCCTCAAAGCAGTAGTAAAGCGCACTATGATAAATGGGAAAGGTGTTCGCAAGATTAATGGCGGGGTCATGCCAATCAAGGTCATACGCCACGCATCGGGAGGGGTGATAACTACAAGAGGATTATTAAGTAGATTGCAGTTTCGTTTCTGTGAATGGCAACGAAACTTTTTTTTCTGTAAAATGTTACTCTAAAATATTCCATAGAATAAATTTTAGGTTTGAAATAAATATGTAAATAAATATAAAAAAAATAAGCGTAGTACGATTAAATATTAACATAAAATATACTAAGATGAAATATAATTTAATTATGCAATATAAGTGTCGCTGATTTAAATATGTTCAATTTTAAGTATGCTTTTAATGCACTGAAAGATGACTCATAAAATTTAGTTAGCAGTTAATATAAAAAGACAGAATTTTGTGCTAGCCTCATAATTTACTAAATTCTTTGTGAGCTAAGTGATACAAAATGATGTACACAGTTGCATTTTCTATCTTAATCAATGTTTAGAATATGTGTAGAATTTAAACTAAATAAAATATTCAATTTTAGGTCGTTTTTTTTTATTTATCAATTGCAGACGATAAGGATCCAACGTTTTCTTGGTCGCACCGCATTTTTCTTATTTAACTTACATACTTTTCATTCTTTTAATTTAAAATACATTTCATTAAATATATTTGGAATAACTTTAGTTTTAAATGCATGTATTAATATTTTTATTAACCCTTTCCGGCGCAGACAAATTATGTTAGTAAAAGGGAAAATTATCGACTGACACCGGAATTCGCAAAGGACTTTTTAAGAAATAAAGAACGCCTTAATTTGAGCTTTTATTGTAAAAGAAAGATTTCACTTAAATATTACTGGTGCCAGTTGCAAGTTTGGAATTAAAATTAGGTGTGTCCAGACCGGTAACACTGCGTCGGAAACGATTAAACAAACAAATATTATTCATTTATTTCTTTAAATTTTTGCGATTCTAGACATTAATTTCCCAGGAAATCGTATATTTGGCTCATATTTTTTACATACAAAGCTATTTATAGAATTCATATAAAAAATTCAATCATAAATTTCAAGCTATTCTCTCATAAAAGCATCTCTAAAAGCATCATCTTGCTTTACCAGATTTATTTAACAAAATATTTTTTAGAGCTTTTTTGATAAAATTATGCATACTTAAAAAAAAGTCTCATTGCCATTTTAATTTCATGGCAAAATATAATAGTTTCTCGTGGCATTAGTGTTTTTTTTTTCTAAATTAAAATGATATTATGGCTATTTTTATATGTACATATTTTTATCAAAACAAACTGTAACAAAGATATTTTGCAATAAATCTGGTAGAAGACATTCATCTGTCATGATGGAGTGAAAATTTAGAAAATATGCGCTAGAGATACGCAGATAATAGTTATCTGCCTGTATCTGACGTCATACTAAAACCCCGCGTATTTACATTTATCAATCCGGCCACCAGCTGGCTCAGCTGTATCAGTTTAAGACACATTCCAACATTATCTTTGAACACTTGATATACATGCGGTTTTGTTTAGCAGCAATAACATAAGAAACATTCATTAACCCTTAATTGCATGAATTATTCTTTCATAATTCTGTTTTTTATTCATATATTACGCACCAGAAATTTTTTGATAGATTTTTAATCTTATATAGGGGTAGAGGTCTGCACGGGCCAGAATTTCCAGATCCGGGCCCTGCCCGGCCCGTAAAAAAGTTATTTCGGCCTGGCCGACCCGTTGTAAAACTCAAAAGTTCGGCCCGGGCCCGGCCCGGCCCGTACAAAAAGTCAGCGAAAACAGGCCCTGCCTGGCCCGTTACAATTTCTACGATTTCTAAAAAAATTCAGATTTTTATCATATAACTGAGATTTCTTTAAAGAATACTGCATACATATCTATGGAATGATTTTACAGTATATTTTACAGCAGTCGGTAAATAAAGGTTTAAATCTTAAAGAATTAAAAATCTTTCACCAGTTTTTAAAAGCAGAAATTTGTGCCTAAGTGAATTGCGAAAATGCTCGAATTAAATAAGTTAAAAATTACAATAAAATTTTCCTGGTCAGATTAATCAAGGATTTTGATCACATTTTGCGGCACGTACACGGGTCGTTCGCAGCTAAGGGGTTAAGGGCTTCAAAACGGATCGAACGTAACAGACATCGTGTATATTTATTTGAAAATTTTCAAAATGAATATTATTTTGTATGTAAAATAAAAAAGCATAGTTACGAAAAATTTACTTATAGAGTATTATGTATAGAAGAGGGAGTTGTCATCGGTTTGAGATATCATTGAAAACTATAACTAAAAACTTATTCTAAACTTTTAAAACATGCTAATGCACTTTGAAAACTTAAGAAAAAAATTGTGAAAATTTGATAACAGCACAAATGTAATTTACTTAATTGCACTCAAAATTCCAGATGTGAAAGCTTTTCAAAAATATCTTCTTTAACATAATGGAATTTTGAATGACTTTACATACGGTCGTTTTATGGAGGATCATTTTTAAATGCGAGCGTACCTTATCAGTATATTCATTTCTACACAGACTAAATCTTTTCAAAGACGACATAAATGATACGGAATATTCACTAAACATTCTATGCTAATTTGTCTTCGTGTCAGTCAATGATAAAATGAAACTCAGAACCTGATGTACATTTCAAAGGATGTCACTCTCGCAAGAATTCCCCTTAAACTATTCAAGTAAGTGAATTGAAACTAAAGATCATCTTGTTTTGAAATGCATTTCCCTATACATGTCACCAAATATTTACAAGTGTTCTGAATTTATGAAATAATTTTAAGTTAGATTTCCGATATGAAATATGCGCAATCGGTTTATTAATTTTAAAACTTTCTTCCCAAAAACTTTAACCCTTTCAGAGGATTTCAGTCTGCAAACGGTTAATTTTAATGTCTAAAATACTAAATGGCAACAGTATTTTTTTAGCATAAGTTCGGTATTATAACATCCGTGAAAAAGTGTTATGATTATTTTCAAATAAATCTGTTCAAAAATTTCCCTTTCCAGCGCAGACAAATTCTGTTCGCAAAATGAGAAGTTGTTCACGGACACCGGAATTTACAAAATACTTTTTTAGAAATTAAGAATTCTCTGATTTAAGCTATCATTGTAAAAGTAAAATTTTACTAAAATATTATTGGTGCCGTTTGTAAGTTTGGAATTAAATTTGAATACTTTTAGAAAAAAAATATGTCTTGCCTTTGAAAGGGTTAAAAATCATTGTCGAAAGTAATCTTTGTATCTAGACTTCTCACTGTACAATAGAATTGTGTGATTTTTTTAATTAAACTTTCATCTGTGTCTTCAGAAGTTTCGGATGATGGTGACTAAAATATATTTCGTATTTAAATTAGTTGAAAAATCAGCAGCTGTCATAAATAAATAATTCTTCAAGTGAGAAGAAACGGAAGAGTGGTGCATGAAGTGAAAACAGATTTCTTATAAGAAGCTGAATCTCAGTTTAAATACAAAAATATATTTATAATAAAAGGTAAATAGATTTAAAAAATGTACTTCTTATTAATCACGAAGTTTGCATTATGAAATAAAGATTAAAAAAATACTCAATTGAATTGGCAATATGCAGATTGAATATTACAAAATTTACAATAAAATTTTACTGGCAAATATAATAAATTACCATTAGAGCATGGATACTTGTACGTACGTAGTATGGGCAAATCATGATTAGCAAAAACACGTTGCCCGTACGTCGTACCGGCAAAAAAAGGAAGCGGTTAAATGAAAAGGTGAATTTTGAAAGCATTGTGCCACTGATTTAACATTATGTTGCACTACTTTGTGGTAAACTTTTTGCTAGAAAAGTGGAGTGGTAAATACTTTGAATGAAAAAATTCATCAATCTGGTAACACTGCAGCAGATACATGAAGACAGGTAATTTTTTTATAACCACACTGCACAAAATATTTCATTTATCAATTTCTTATTTATTTACTAACTTTTTGGTAAATGGTTGTTGTTTTCAGTCCAAAATAGACTTTGTGATGTCCGTATTTTATTTTTTCACCGTTTTTAACGTCCGTGATCTTTTATCTTTTCTTCTCCTGTTGCCATTCTCTAGCAGAAGCCAGATTCAAACATCCAGTTCCACATCCCAAATACCCGAATAACTAGCGTAAATCATGATGGGGGGGGGGGGGATCAAAAAATGAAACCGAAGAAATTCGAAAGGAAAATTAAATAAATAACAAAACACTGACTATTTTTAAAAAGTGAATCAAAGTCTCCGAAAATTACCAAACGACCGTTGTTGTGAGGAGTCTATAGTTATTAAACTATCAGCAGACCATTTCCATTGAGTAAACTCGAATCTGAATCCAAAAAACTTTCACTACCTGAATCTGAATGTACCATCTCAAATTGATTAGAATTGCATTTTTAAAATGTGTTTTATAAATTGTTATATTATTTGTTTTAATTCTTTAAACCTTTATGTAATGAGAAACATGGGTTTACATAAAATTTTAGAAGCGAATATTATCTGTAAAAAGTTCTTTAGTTTTTTTTAAGACTAAAAGTAATTTTTTATCATCGATAGAAATTTCCGCTATATTTTTTATAAATCTTACTTTTTTCTTCTCTAAACATTTCCTCTACATAATTTTGTTCTACGTTTTCTTAAAAATCTTGTTTCACACTTTTCACACGTTTCTTGTTTCATCACCTTTGACCAATTCGGGTGTTTTTTTTAACTCCGAAGATGTCTATCTATCTTAACTTTGAAGATCAATCACCTTTCTTAAAAACTTTTCTTCAAACGACCAAAAATATTTTTTATATCGTTACTTCAGAAAGTGACAAGTAACTTTTCGATTTAGAAATGTCTTTTGGCGTGTTTGGGGGATTTATTAGTAATTTATTTTTAAGGTGGTCTCTGGAAAATATTTTATGAGGATTTATTGAAAAGAATTATTTGATGTGATTATAAGTTAATTGTAGATTTATCCGTAAGAAACCCATTTGTGAAGATCGTTAAATGAATCTGGTTCTAAATCAATCTGTTTACTTTGTAGTAATGAAAGGCAAATCGAGTGAATTCTATGAAACATTAAAATAAAGAGAACTTTGTTTTAGCTGAAGTTTAATGCAAATTCGTGCATTAGATCCAGAGATGGAGTTTTTATAATGATCATGAATAATGTCTCATAGAAGTGGCACTTGTTGAGCGATTTACTGCAAAAACTAAAGAAAACTAATTTATACGAAGTATTGACTGAATCTGAAGCTCGATAAAAAATTCGTGAATTAGTTATTGAGATAGAGTTATTGCGATTATCATGAATTATGTCACATGGCAGTGCCACCTATTGAGCGATTTACACCAAAACGTAGTCAGAATCATATTACATCAAGGACTAACGGAATCTGAAATTTTATGAACATCCTTCCATTAGTTCTTGAAATATAGCTGTTTTAGGAATCGTAAAAAAGGCAGCATAGTCGCACCACTCGTTGTGCGATATACACCAAAACCTAATAAGATCCAGATTATACGAAGGTCTAACTGAATCTGAACTTTCGTGAAATTTCGTGCATATGTCACATACAGAGTGACAGACAGAGTCACATACAGACACTTTGTAAAAACGTGTTTTTTTTTTTTATTCTCTGACTTCTAAAGAGTGTAAATCCGTCTAAACTGGAATAAACTGTAAACTCGTCGTAACTGGCGATTCCAATATTTTCTTCTTGTAAAGATAGAAGAAAGTAAAAAGTACTTAGTCAAATATCGTCTTTAGCTATACTATGCAAAAAATAAAATAAAATAAAATAAAATAAAATAAATAAAAAATAAATAAAAATAAATAAATAAAAATTATTAATACTGAGCCCTGAAGTTCTACGCTTCTGTTGTATTAACATCACCAGGCGATATTTTCTGTGAGACAAATGTATGCGTGTAATTCCTTTTTCCTAGTACTTAATGCAGATTTGTGACTTTTTTTTTTTGGATTTCAATATTGCTAAATATTGCTGACATATATCACGTTCTGTAACAAATGGTACTAGATTTGTTTAGAAAAATATACTTCTCATGCTCCTTATAACCGCCTACATATAAAAGTATTCAGAGGCAACGTCCCTGGTTAGGTTATTTACGCCAATATCTAATCAGCAATAACTTTTGTCAACTTATAACTGAATTTGAAGTGTGATGAAAATCCTTGCATTACTTTCAAGTATTTCGGAAATCTTGAAAAAAATCTGCATAGCAGCGCCACTTGTAAGGTGATGTACACCAAATCCTAATAATACATGAATTTTAATCAGATACAAGCTGAATCTAACATTTAATGAAAATCCATGCATTAGTCCTTAAAATACATCTATTATGAAATCGCGAAAAATAGAGCATAGTAGCGCACCCTGTACTTTGATTTACACCAAATGCTGAACAACGCTATATCAGGAACTAACTGAATCTGAAGTTTCTTAAAAATTTGTGCGTTAGTTCTTGCGATAGAGTTATAGCGATAATCATGAATAATGCTGCGTAGCAACATAAACTCTTGAGCGATTTGCCCCAAAAAGGAATCAGTTCTGAAATGTATGAAGGAGTAATGAATGTTTTATTAAAATCCGTGCATTAGTTCTTGAAATAGAGCTATGGTGGACATTTTGAACAAAGCAGTATAGAAGTGCTACCTCTTGAGCGATATACACAAAATACTAATCAGTTCCAGCATATATCACTAAATCTGAAGTTTTCTAAATTTTGTGCATTCTAGAGTTAGAGCACCCATAAAATGGTTGTCACACACAGACTCACAGACTGACAAAACGACTGAGTGATTTACAAGCAGACATTTTCTAAAAGCCATACAGTTGTGCTCAGGATCTTCTAAAACGTATAAATCCATCGGGAACCGAAAGTAGAAATTTTATACGAATTATATTTTCTCCTAGTAATGGTAGAAGAAAGTAAAAAATCTGTCCTCATTACAATCGTCTACTCCAGATTGTGGAATTATTTCATTAGTACCATTTTTCCACATTGTAATCGTCAATTTATTTAATTACGGAATGTCGGTTATTACATAAAACGAAGATTACTATTATACAATACTGGTAAATATTTTGTGTAAAAAAATTTAGAACTTGGCAATTACAGATATCTCGAAATTAGAAAAGTTATTTTATAACGGTACTGGATGCCAAATTTTATTTTCCTTCTGTTTCTTTAAAATTAGTTACAATGAGAAAGAGAGGTCATCATATTTTTTAAACAGACATTTCTGAAATCTAAACCAATTCATGATGTAATCTTTTCACTCCAGTGTAATTTTCACCAATATTTTCCTATAAATTTTATTTTATATATCCCCTTGGATCCTTTTACAAACTTGTTTTTTTTCTTTCAGTGTCATTATAGCTTTAGAAATATCAATCTTCGTTTTTTAAATTTTTTCCCTCCAAACCACGAAAAATAGTTATGTCGTTACTGTTAAAAAAATGGCGAAATAACCTTTCAATTTCGATTTGTCGTTTGACGTGATGGAGGTTTATTAGAAATTTAATTTTAAATTGGTTTTATGAAAAAAAATTATGAGGCTTTATTTTTTAAAATGTGATTTAACTGATTAAAAGTTAATTTAAGATTTATCTTTTTTATGCTAAGTGGGGTGTCTTCATAACGACTCTTAAGTTTAAGGGGTTTTCAAATCTAAAATTAGTTACTTTATAGTATCGACAGGCAGATTTAATTATTTTTATATACAAATGAATCATTTAAGCATGCACAAATGAATTGTTACGAACCTCCTTAAATTTTTCAAATCAATTACTATCAGAAATTTTAACCTTCCTACCCTGAATGGGTCTAATCCACCCATAACAATAATTCGTTTTATACGATTTGAACCAGAACTTTTTTCTTAAAGAAAGTTAAATAACAGTTCAGAGAAATACGTCAATTAAATATATTAAAATATTTTAAATAACAATTTTGGTGTGAAATGTTTTTATCAATATTGAGTAAAATTTGAACAGGGTAGGAAGGTTAAAAAAAAAATGTCTGTATATTACAGTGTGATTACAGATCGCACAGACGGTTTTGTTTAATTCCTCATACAAAATACATTATTATTAAATTAACAAACGAAAATTGTCACTAGAATATTAATCACTCCTTGCAAGTAATTTATAAATGTAATAATTATGAATAAAAGTAAAATGTCGCAAAGCTTAGAGTAAATTTAGGGGAGACCTGACTGGTCACCAGAGGCGGCTGTTAATTTAAATGAATAACAGTTTATAGTTAGTGTCTTAATAAATATAAAGAATTTCACCCGGAATTTTGGTTAAAAAAATAGGCCGGTTTTAAGTATTACATAATAAAAACAATGCATTTCTCCGTCATATGAACCAGAAATTAAAAGTTTTCCAAGTAAATTAAATATGTGAGGATGTAGAAAGGCGAAAGTTTTCTGTTCAAACCTGCCCCATGTAGGGGTGCCTTTGAAGGAGTAAGGAGCACCTTTAAACAAATGAATAAAATTTGAAAATATTGAGAGCTTTCATAAAAAGTTTCAGAAATATAAAATAATATGAATAAAATTAAATAACTATATTTTATTGAAACTAATAATTTATCTATTATTTAACCAAACTTAAATCCATATCATGTCAAGAATCATTGTTGAAGCAACACAGAGTGCCCCTCCAGTTATGTTTGGATGTGAAAACTTTTTTGCAATATCCTTGAAAAACATCAATATTATATTTGATGCTTCTGGAAGATTAAAGTTTTTTATTAACTCTTTTTATGAAAAAACCTGACTTAAATTAATTTTATCTAGTACAAAAACCAAAACTAATATTTGAGAAAGAGTAAATGAAAGAGTGTAGGCTTTATTAGACAAAACTGCTAAATCATGAATCATTATCGTGTATCCGGGATTTGCAATTATCAAATAAATCATTGCCATCATCAACATAGATTTGAAACTTCCCATCGCTGATACATCCAGAGATTGTAGTACATGTGTGCAGTAAGGAGGGGATTGTTAACAGTATAAGTCTATGTTCTTTGATATTCTTAATTAGCCTCTTTTTAATAGACAAAATTCCAAAAATAATAATATTTAGGTACATCAACAACGCTTTACTTCATAGTTTTAGATGTTCAATTTTGCGCCAGCTTTTTTGTTTAATCGTGTTTTGTTCAACCATCATTTGAAAACTAACTCTCAATTTAGCGACATTTTAAATTATTTTTGAACCGGAGTTATTTTTTAAATCTTTTTCTACCAACTTAAATAATTAAGACCCCCCCCCCCCAAAAAAAAAAGAAAAGAAACCGATAAATCATCAGATTAGATTTTCCATAGAATGCACCATTTTGTCTCTAACCAAAAAGACAGACATTCAGTTTATGTAGAACATAAAATTAATATCACGTCAAACTCCTGGAACTACCTTTTGAATAAGATTACGATAAGAATTATATTTGATTAATTTTTAAGGATCTATAGGTAGGTTATATTATAATATGGGAAATATCCTGTTTGCGAAAAAGGCCAAGCCATCCCGATTATGAAAAACGAATATATCATGCAATGAAATTATAAGTCGTAAGCATTAAAATTCTGTTTCTTCTGCAAATTGTCCAAATATATTGAAAAAACCATATTCACATAAAAATTAATTAGCTTAAAACATTCGTTGCGTTTCAGGGGAAATGAAATTCAAAGGAGAATGAATGAGGGCATTTTAAAACTTATTTTTAACGTCGAATGTTGACGAGTTTCACCTCGTAATTTATTATTTGTACCTTCTTGGAATATGCAGGAGTTTACAATGTGAGCTTACCAAGAGAACGTTTTCTACAATATTGGCTTATCCGAATATTTATACAGGGTGTTTCGCTACTAGACCGACAAACTTTGAGGGATGATAGTAGACATAAAGACAGACATTATTAAATGGGAAACCATGGTGCGCAAACGTCTTCTGTAGGAGCTAAGGGCCATTAAAAATTAAGGTCCAAAAATTCAAACGCTGATAAAAATTAGAAAAAAGGGTCGATATGTTTGCGGTTTTCTCTAAAATCATTCTTTATATCACGATTATTTATTTATTTTTTTATTTTAAAGGTTAAGATCGAAATTTGTCAATAGAGGGCGCTTTAGACTTTAGAGTAACGAACAAATACTTTTTGCCGTTCTTTTGTGCATGGGGTTGAAATTATTCTAAAGTTTAGAATTTAACTTAAATTTTAAGTTCAAAATCGGAAACATTCGGATCTTGTAACTAGCGAAAATTTAACTGTGAACAAAGGGGCATATTTTAAACGCTCATAAACATTGGACAAACTAATCGATTTTGTTGCGGTTTGCGTGTAGGTCATTCCCGTGGTAATTATTTATTTAAAATGACGTACAGATGTGGTGTCCTCATTTTTTCATAGAGGGCGCTTCCAACACATCTCCGACATTTCAATGGCATTACTCCTGGGTGTTTTACTACCACACTACCATACTTCCAGGAAGTGTTAGAGATGCAAAAACGACTCGGAATCACACAGGAATGTAACATTGAAAATGTCTTTTTGGCGACTTATGGTTAAAGGAAGCTGAGAAAAAACAACAGAAACAAGCAGAGAAACAGCAACACGTTAATATCACATAAAACAGTTTATTTAAAGCTTTTACTAGAAAAGATGGTCGAAATTTCGACCAGATGTAATTCGACATGCTTGACAGCGGCGTCGCATGTAATTCCTCACTCTTTGAAGGAAATACGAGCTGCTGAGTCTTTAATTGATGGTACGGGATTCTCATACACCAAACTTTTCATGTGACCGCAGCAAAAGTAGCTCATACTTGATAGGTCCGGTGATCTGGCAGGCCAATAAACTGAGCCACCGCGACCTATCCACCGCTGTCCATACGTTACGTTGAGGTATCGGTGAACATCATTGGTAAAATGTGGAAAAGCCCGATCGTGCTGGAACCACATAGAGCTGAGCAACGAGAGAGAAACTCTCACGCGCATTACCGTTCAGCGCCATATACCGCAAGAAAATCGCAGCGACATCTACTGTCGTTGTTAAGTTTTCCGAACTTTTTCTGGTCTTAATTTCAAACACTTTTTGCAGAAAAACCTTTAAATAAACTTTGTTCTGTCACTTTAACATGTTGCTGTTTCTCTGTTTGTTTCTGTTGTTTTTTTCTCTGTTTTTTTTAAACGTAACAAGCAAAAAAGCAATTTTCAACGTTACATTCCTATTTGATTCCGAGTCGCTTTTGCATCCCTAACACTTCCTGGAAGTATGGTAGTCTGGTAGTAAAACACCCAGGAGTAATGCCATTCAAATGTCGGAGATGTGTCGGAAGCGCCCTCTATGAAAAAATGAGGACACCACATCTGTACGTCATTTTGAATAAAATAATTAGCAGGGAAATGACCTACACGCAAACCGCAGCAAAATCGATTAGTTTGTCCAATGTTTATGAGCGTTTAAAATCTCCCCCTCAGTTTACAGTTAAATTTTTGCTAGTTAACCGATCCCCATGCTTCCGATTTTGGGCTTAAAATTTAAGTTAAAGTCTAAACTTTAGAATAATTTCAACCCCATGCACAAAAGAACGACAAAAAGTATTTGTTCGTTACTCTAAAGTGTAAAGCGCCCTCTATCGACATTTTTCGAACTTAATCTTTAAAAAAATTGTGATATAAAGAATGATTTTAGAGAAAACCGCAAACAAATCGACCCTCTTTTCTAATTTTTATCAGTGTTTGAATTTTTGGACCTTAAACTTTAATGGCCCCTAGCTCCTATACAAGACGTTTGCGCCTCATGGCTTCCCTATTTAATAATGTTTCTCTTTATGTCTACTATCATCCCTCAAAGTTTGTCGCTCTGGAAGCGAAACACCCTGTATCTCCAGTTTAAATGAATCGCCTTATTTCAGTCTTCTTTCTGAATTAAATCATTCACAGTGTTTGTTATTCAATAAAATAAATAGCTTAGCAGTCGGTGCAGCATTTTAATTATTTACGACAGATGCAGTTTAAATGTCATTCGCCTAAGACATATGTCAGACAAGATAAGAATTTGCACTTCCGTTTTCCCGATGTCTGAAATGACTTATTGAATTGGGAAAATAAATTTCAGGGATTTAATAATGTCACTCCCCGATCTTTCCAACATCTCAACTTCCTGCTGAAATAATAGAGGGGTTGTTTCAGAATTAGATAACATAAATGTTTGTTATAATTTACCTTGCGTTGTTTTGCATGAATTTGTAGTGTATAGAATGAAAACATAACAAACGATTTAGTTTCTCTCGTTCATGTTAGATTAAAAAAAAGGAATGTTAATATGTCACAATAAAAATAGATACTGTGAAATTATTATAAAACTGTGCCGCTGTTTGTATTGACTAATCGACGAAATGTCGATTCGTTTGTATAAAATCAACATTACAGACAAAAACAAAATACCGTATATTGTCTTGTGTGAGCCGACCCCCTAAATTTCGATTTGAAACGCTGTAAAAAATCAAAAACCCGTTTATAAGTCGGCATCTTCTCCAATATTTTACTTCGATTTTGCAGGCCCTGATTATCAACGAAGCACACTCCCACCAGGAAAATGAAACAAAAAAAAAAAAAAAAAAATCCAATTCGCCACTTTTGAACTTCACTTAAATGATGCCTTTGAGCGTTAACTAATGGAAACTGATCGTTATCAGGCACCGTATACACTTTAACCCTTTCCGGCGCAGTGTTACAACTACGGTAACACCTAATTTTAATTCCAAACATACAAACGGCACCAATAAAATTTTAGCAAGATTTTACTTTTACAATGACAGCTTAAATCACGCAGTTCTTAATTTCTAAAAAAGTCTTTTGTAAATTCCGGTGTAAGTCAACAATTTCTCATTTTACGAACAGAACTTGTCTGCGCCGGAAAGGGTTAAACAACACTACAGATCAGAATTTCAACATACGTTCATTGTACACTACATTGTCAATACCTAATCTGGTTATTTCTACCGTGAACGTATTCACGAAAGTGAAATTTATGCTAGATAATATTTAATTAACATAAATATTTGCTACATTAGTTGCAACATTAAGTTAGTGAGAATAATTTTTCGAATTATTCTTTAATTTTTTCCTTTCACTATGAGGATAGTGTTTTTGGTTTACATGGGCTTCAAGGAATGTAACTGGTATTATAGTTCATCTAGCAATTTCTTCAATGCCATTGTGCTTGTGTTGAAAATACCGGGTGTCCCAAAAATGACATTATACATAACCCTCCTGCAAAAATTTTTTAAATAGCTGTCACCGTTTGCAAGTTATTGAATTTTAAAATCCATCAGTCATTTTTGGGACTCCCGGTGTCATGATTATTGGAAAAGTTATAAAAATTAGAGTAACATCTTGCAACTAATCAAAGATTATGTAATATTTTCATCGTTGCTGAAATTGTGAACGGAAATGCAGATGCAGATTTTGATGGGTGTGGGAGAGCATTATGATTTCATTTTTAATGAATACTACTTTTAAGCTACTTTTTTTTTTTATCTTGTTACCTTTATCTTGGTAAATCATTTCACCTTAGCAAGGAATAGTTTAAAAAATACAGCAGCATAAAAAAGTGTTTAAAAAATCCCGATCAACAAACCTTTTTAACACGTTTACAAAACACTTTTTTAACACAAAACTTTTTTAACACTTTTTCAACACACCAGCATTAAATTTAAACAATCCATTTTCTTCATTACTTAAATGAACAAAGTGAAGATAGTAATGTGTTTGTTACATAGGAGCCTTAAAGAAAGCATTAAATCTTTTAACTGTAACCTTACCTTTATTTTAAATGAATTACCCCAAAAGATGCGGTCATTTCCTTAAGGTAAACTTTCAGAAAACTTTTGAAGAGAAAAAAAAAACTTTTGAAGAGAAAAAAAAAACTTTTCAACTATAACTTTTGATTTTTCTTTAACTAATTATACAGCTAAACGTAGGTCTGAAACTTTCTTTTAAAAGAATTTAATGTCGCTGCACATAGCAAATGATGATTGCTGTTTTGTATAAAACATTCTTAGTAAATAAATTCGTAGGTAATGCTATTGTGTAAATCACAATAAATTTATTATTTATCATTTTAATTGAATCAGTCCACCAATTCTATTGTAACTAATAAAATTAAATTGGCTGTACAAAAAAATATTTTAAAAAGAATCGCTTGTAAGAAATATGTCAAATAAAGAAGCATGGAATGGATTTCAATAATAAAGAAAGAAAGAAAAATATTTAGTTTTACTTTAATTAGAGCACTTGTTTCATGAACAATTTTTTATATAAAAACGAGGAATTTGAATGCTTAATTTTATTAAATGCCATGTGCAGCAATAGCTTTACCAGATAAAATTTCTAATTTTTTTCTAAAGTGGTTTAAAAGTTTTTATCAAGAGTTATGTAAAATGTAAAAACGCATACGTTGTCTCTTTGGTTATTTCGGTTACAAGCTCTAGATTAGCTTTATTGATTATTTTTTTATTTTACGCATTATTATTCTTTTTTTATTATTTCATTTATTTTATTTATAAGACCCAGGTTTAATCGAAGCATCACATTTTGAATTCTATGTAAATCGCAATGCAGCTTGTCATTTTAACCCGGTTATAGAGAACTTTACAAAGTCTTATTATAGCATATAACGACATTTTGTACAAAATATGAACCATAAAAAAAATGTCTGTTTAATTAATCAGTTGTTTTTATTATTATACTTCATTATAAAAAATTTAATAACAAAAAGAGCAGGGCATTGAAAAGTTAGTGATGAAGAACGAAGTGATCGTCTTGCTGAGATTGTGACAGAAGGAAATGTAGGGAAAGTTGAGAAAATAGTTAGAAGTGATAGGTGAATAGTAATAGTTTAACTCTTTCTTCAGCCATCAATGTCTATATCAGTCATCGGTTGGTTTAAAACATGTACTATTGCAGTTACTATTTTTGGCCACTTCATTATTCGTCAACAACTTTTGAACGTCCCTGCTTGTCTTCTACAACTGTTGTCTTATAAGTAAAAAACGAACATCTTATAGTTGGATAATGCTGCCACCTAGAAGCATATTTGGAAACAATTTACTACTAATTTCTGACTTCTCATATCGTCTTACTTATTGACTTCTCCTCGTATTTTTATTTTGTGCAACCCATAATGTATTCGTAGTAACAAAAAGTATCTATTACTCATTCTAACATAAAGTACTACTAATCCGTTTTTAACCAGGCAGTAATTGCATGAGATCTAACTTGCTCAGCTTGCATACCCTTTTTACAATTGCCACCGCTATTTTTTAAAAGAAATCGTCAACTCACTTTCTTTCAAAATTTGTAACAATTGGCTCAGATTAAATACGGTGACGTTTATAGTTTGTAATTACTTGTGGCAAAGTATAAACTATCCATTTCTTTAAAGATAGGCACAAAGGCTTAATTTGCTATCCATATCTTGTGTATGCGCGATTTCTCCCGGGTTAAATTAATTTTGTAACTTGTTATTTTAAAAGTATTTTAAAATACCACCGACACATAAAGGATCGGTATGAACACAAGTTAGTTATTTAGTTTGAACTGCTTTTAAAATTTATTTAAGATGACTAAAGGGAAAAGATTTGTTTACTTTCGCAAAACAATAACCGCTGAGATAATAATTTTGTCATGAACTTTTCCCCCTATGCATGACGCGTGGTTTTGCCAATCATTGAATGTAATTAATAACTATGTCACTTTGCCACTCTGTGCCGCAGAGCATTTCCATCGCGAGAATATTTAAATGAATGACTGACACAGGAATTTGATAATAAAATTATTTGTAAATATGAAAAAGCTATATTTCACACATATAATAAACCGAGAACTTTTTTACCGAAATTCTAGTGCCAATATGGCATTTGGTAATTAAAATTAAGTGGTTTCATAGACATAACCATCGTCCCTCAAGAGGTTAATAATAATAAATTAGTATTAAAAGAAGTACTTTTACTTTAGCCGCTCCTTTTTTCAACATAAACGTACTTACACCCTAAACTAAAGACCCTAAACCTTGTGTCTCATCATAGTAGATTCATCGTACGCCTTTCTTAGCATTTTCAAAGTCTTCATTAATATTTTATCTAATCGTTGACAGAATTTAATACTGTAATGTTGTTCAAGAAAAACCATCTTTTTTACGTCGCGGAGCAAGGATAACTAACTTCGGAAGATAACAGCTGCGCGTACAGTTCGGTTACATGATATGGACTAAACCAACATGCGCAAGTAGGGAACGGTTGGGAGAATACATTTTAGGCGGTTTTAATTTATACACTTGCTGTCGTTGTCAAGAATGGGCGCATTTCCCGAATTTTTTAATCGTATAACTTAAAATCTGAGAAATTTCGTACGCAATCTGAGTATATTTTTGCGAGTTAGAAATTGAATAGACAGTAGCCAGATAGAGAAGAATAATTCCTGTTGTTTTCAAGTTTGTTAAGAAATATTAAAAAGCTGTAATGTGACAATGAATGTATTTGTTTAAACAATGTAATACATTTATCAATTTCACTTTAATAATGGTAAAACCAAAGATAGGACGATTGCACAACAATGAATGCGTGTAAGTGCCCAACTAAAAGCATGAATGAAAAAATATAAAAAAAATTCTTTGTCTGTTTATTGAGAACGGATGTACCATACAACAATGGACAGCTAAAAAAAAATCAAGATAGTAAATAGAAAAATATTACATTGTTGTAAAAATAATTGTTCAAGGCAGTATATTTATTGATGGATGAATACGACAAATTTGCAAGAGTAAAAATCTTTTAAAAATTAATAATAAATATCCTTTAATGAAAGTTAAATACAAATAAAAGGAACAGCCAGATTAAATTAGTGCATCATCACCAAACATAATGGCAATGTGTGAAGATTTCCGAGGCGTCGAGCACTTGTACGATGCCCGAATAAGAACAGAAGACGGCCGCCAGTTCTCAGTTCATCGCGTGCTTTTAGCTATGAGGAGTGAGTATTTCCGTAACTTATTCTGCAACTCGTCCGTGGGGCAAACTGACATACTCGTTACAGAGATTCAAGGCTCAACTTTAGAAATCATCTTGAATTACATCTATACAGGAAAGCTGAATTTTACCAAAAATAACATCAGAGACATTCTTGTAGCAGCTGATTTCTTGGGCATTGAAAAACTTCAAAACATTTGTAAAGTTTTAGCCATCACGAATCTGACATCATCAAATAGTGTTCCTTTGTTTCTTGAAGGAACGAAAGATAGAGATGGTGGAATTTTTAAGGCAACTTCTCGTTTCATTCAGGTTAATTTTCAACGAATCTTAAGAAACAAAAATTCAAAATTCGCGGATTTAACGGTGGAATCTTTAATTTGGCTGCTGTCTTCCGATTCCTTGAATGTTTCGAATGAACGTCAATTGTGGAAGGCTGTAGAGCGCCGGGTTTGTGAATTTCCAGACGAAAGAAAGAAATGGCTCAAAAATTTAATTTCATGCGTGCGTTTTAATGATGCCGACAATGATTTGCGCTCTGAAATTCTTGATCATCCACTTGTTAAGAAAGATCCTTCCTGCATCAAGTTAATAGAAAGTGTATCTAAACTATCAGCAGTTCCGAAACATCGCATCCCCAAAATATTACATTTCTTTACCAAGACCTTCGTTAACAGATCAGATTATAATGTGGGCATTAAAATTTTCATTACATACGATGAAAACATTGATTACTGGCGATATATCACTTTGAAAATGGTTTGTGCTGATGTTGTTTTGCATGGATCAGGACCGCTTGTCATAATGTTTGATATGGCGACGAATGTGATCCATACTTTTGATATTTTGACGGTGACATGGTCAACTTTAAATCCGCCAAACATATCCCGTTGGAACTACAATGTGGTAAAATCCGAAAGTTATATTTATGCTATGGGAGGAATTTCGCCAGAAATAGAAAGAGATGAGATTGTAACGACATTAGAACGGTATAATTTTGATTCCGAAACGTGGGAAATCGCCGCAACTCACCTTGCTTTTGCTGAAAGTGCAGCTGCTACAGTCAACAATGTGATTTACTTGGTTGGAATCCGAGATCTCTTCACTGAATGTCTGTCTACACAAGTTTATGATCCGATCACTGACATCTGGCGTACAATAAGTGCTCCAAAAACTTACCGTCGGCATTTTGCATTGGCAGCCTATCAAGAGCAACTATTTATTCTGGGTGGACAGAAACATGAAGAGTATTTGAAAACTGTGGAAGTATATGATGCTGACAGAGATACTTGGAAATACTTTGAAAATTTGCCTTTTTCTTACTTGTTGCCGAAAGCTGTCACAAGTAAAGATATACTTTACGTGTTTGATAATCATGCGGGTGATTTATACGATTTCCACTCTCCTCCTGTTCTTTGGGATCATGCAAATCTTAAGTGGCAAGTTGTTGAAGCCTCCTCGCCTTTCTGTGATTTAAACATTTGCCAGTTTTGCACAATCGAACACTCAAGAACCATAATGGAGATGAGAAAAGAAAACAGAGATGCACGTACTAGGTGGATAAAAAGTCCCTTTTTTACTCATCTAAACACTTAGAAGCCGATAAACTGTGCCATCAAAATTATGCATTTTCCAATAGTTTATACCGAAAACTGATTAATGGTCAATAAATCACTATGAATTGAGATTTCTGTATTTTTTTATACATGAAGTAGTATTTGAAATTTGTTTATATAGCTTAGTACTAAACAAATATTGATTACATTGATTCTATTGGAGCTTAAAATTGCGCCCATATTGCAAGATTCCAATTAAATATTCTTATTGTCTAAATATTGTTTTTACATTCGAAACATGTAAAAAAACCCAAGTACAGACATATTGGTTTTATATATAAATACTTATAATACAAAGTCAATATTGCAAATAAATTAACCCTTTCAGGAGCAAAAGAATTCTGTTCCTAAAATGATGAAATAATAGACCGACACCAGAATATTCAAACGAATTTCTTAGAAAATAAAATTCCGGTATTTTAAACTTTCATTAGAAAAGTAACATTTTATTATAATATTACTGGTGTCATTTGTCAATTTTGGCATTAAAATTAGGTGGCTAGAGGGTCTAGCCACCGCCCTTGAAAGGGTTAACTCAACAATGGAAATTTCGAGAAGGAAATGACAAATTATTTCTTGCCATTATCCATGGAAGTATATAGACACCTAAAATCAAGAATTTAATTGTTAGTTCTCGATTTTGTAAAGAGTGGTATTGCTGGAAATGTATTGTCATGAACGAGGTATGCGAATGTATTTTCTAAGCCAATTTCTACCGTGATGTTCTGCATTACATATGAAAAACAAAGAAGATTCGAACTGAATTTTGTGTGTCGTTGCAGTCGTGCTATGTAACATTTGATTGAACCTAGGTTCTCGTTAGTTATTTAATCGTGTTAATTACCCATGCCAAGAACTTTTCAATGATACAATTTTCAAGAAAGCAGGTCTCCTTTTTTCACTTTTATGTGTGACGTCACGGGAGAAATTAGTCTGTATCTCCTAAATGATTGGATTCAGACGAATAATTCCTAAAAGTTCTTTTTTTTTAAATCTTCATGGCAAGAACTTTCCAACCAGACCATCATTTACAAAATCAAATCTCATTTTTCTTTTTCTTTGTATATGTTGTCGCGGAGGAAATTGGTTCATATCTTGAGAACAACAGAATTTGGGAGCTTATTTTTTTTCGTCGTAGAAAAATCTTTTCAACATTAGCACTCTTAGTAAAATTCAGAATTTAGAGGGCTTATCTCGAACGAACGAATTCTTATTTCCAACGGGCGCTTCCTGTCCAAAAAATAGCGAAATAGTTTGTGGGCGTGTAAGATATATGGCTATTCACACCGGGGGGTAGAGATCAAATAGAGCAGGTGACCGATGATACATTTGGCGCGTTATCGCTTTTAAAAAGTGTTTCGGAACTTGACAAAAAGGTGGGGGTGAGGGGATGAAGTGACCAGAGAATGTTCCCCACCCACAGAAAGATGCGAGAGATTCAAAGTTGACCAACAAAATCGGTATTCCTATTTAAAAAACTAGATCCACTCATTTGCTCAAAAAATTAAACATTCACAAAGTGAATACAAAAATTGTCATTCATGAATTTTTAACAGAAAAAAAATAATAAATAAAATAAATAAATGAATAAAAGTGGGAGGGGGGGTAAACATGATTTCAAGTAAAAGGAAGACAAATTATGTTTAAATTATTAGAACTATTAAATACGAGACTGCCCGAAAATATTTTTTGCCATCAAAGCCCGAACCCGACACCCAACATTTACAGAAACAAAGTACAAAAAGAATTGCGTAATATTTAAAAGTAGCCCTAAGTGTAATAGATCTCTTTTTTAAAAACTGTTGCACATCTTTCATAATTTTCATGATTTTGAAAATTAGCTTAAATTAAAAAATTGTCACTGTTCCTAAAAGTTCCACTGCTTTTATAGAAAAGAGAGAAATGCTGATCGATTGCTTTCAATAAAACACCTGCCAGTTTAATATACATGTCTACAGAATGAGCAGAATATGTAAAATCACAAACGTTATTTTCATATAAAGAGCGATTACACACGCAGACAATAGAAGATTAAAAAATTGTAAGCATTAATCTAATGCTTACATACATAATATAATTATTTATTTCACGTTAGATATGTAAAAGAAATAATAATAAAAAAAAACATTAAAATTAAAAATATCCTAATGACGTCATATTCTGCTTGGCGCTAACATCAACGGATCGTTAGTCGCGTTCAACCTCAGACGTAAATAATTAATCCTTTCCGGTGCCCACTCCGGGCACACTTCATTTTAATTCCTAACGTGCAATCGGCACCAAGAATATTAAAAAAAAAATTCACTTTTACAATGAAAGCGTTAATTTGGGAGTTCTTAATTTCTACAAAAGTCGTTTTTAAATTCCGTTGTCAATCAATAATTTCTTATTTTATGAGCAGAATTTTTTTTCTAAATTTGGATTTTGTTCTTTTGAATGAAAACGGTGAAACGTTCGTTTGTTTATTTTGTTTATAACAGCTTATTTTTAAATCGGAAGTTAATGTAATGTATTTGAATGTGATAGAAATGTTCTATAGGACCATCAAACGTTATTTCAAATAGGAGAAATTATCATTTCGCTATCATATGTAAACTTATGATTTCCATTAAGCTTAAAATGGCGTTTAGCTACGGTCTATGCACAGATTAGAATGGTTTGTACTTGAATGGTTACCTACACTTTTCTCCACTCATATTTTATTATAAGTAGATAGCGGGAGTGTTTTAACGAATCGTAAATCAGAGAATATAGAATTCGTAGAGACGCCGAATTTTGCGAATAAATAAATAAAAAAAAATAATATTAGGAAATAGTTGTAATAAAATAAGAGAAAGACATTGAAGCCATTGAATTGATACATAATTCCAGAACTTTGCGATTAACTAAGAAGGACATTATTTTTCGAATCAGATAATATTAATCGAATAATATCAAAACTATAAGCCTTTCTATGTCTTCTGCTTTAATAAAACAAAATATTGTGTGTATTTAAAAAAACATTATATAATGAATTTTTTAAATGAAGTCAATCAAAGATGACTAATGATTATAATTAATGAATGACATTGCGATAATGAAGGTTTTGTTTTGCGAGTTATCAATTTTTATAGAAAGCTACGAGTGCCTTTAGCATATAAATATAATTCAAAAAAAACTATCATGGCAATATTAAAATATATGAAGTAAGGATAGAAGATTAAATTCGTGTAAGTCAAGAAAACAAAAGTTTATTAATTATCCCAGGGATGAGATTTCCTTTTTTTACATACCAGTAAAATCTAGAGAAAATGCTATATATTTAATCTGAACATTTTTGCGATTTAAAAGAACAACATTTTCTGTAAGATTATACTGGTGTCCAAAAAAGCGGAAATCTCATCCCTGTTATCCTTATTTGTTTTACAAAACACTCTAGAAACGACTTGTTATTGCACCATTGATGGTCCACTGAAATCAGTTTCTTTTTTGTTATTATTTTTGACCACCTTTGATCCTTGGCATTTAATAAACCTTCTTAGCTTTTTTGTCGGTCTTCTTAACTTATTGTACTCACGGTTTTACCAATCTTTCTTTATGCTATTTTTTACCAATTTCCTTTTTGTTGGATTTGTTTCATCCGATGGTTAACATTTTGCAGCTTGTACCATTTTTGCGATGTTCGGGAGAAATCATTCCATTCGATCTCGTATTAACATTCCTTACGGGACTCTGCAACCATTCAAGGATTTCCTTTAACCAGTAAGAGCGATCTTTGGATGTGAAGAGGAAGAAAAATAATTTTTGAGCATCGAAAAACAATCTTCTTTGGTAGTTTTTAGCCAGCACTGAACAACTTTCAGATTCACAAGAATATCTTTGTTATTGTCGTTACTTACTTTCAATGTCATAATATCCTCTAGATATGTGTCATCTGCTGTTTCTGAGTCTATTATTGCTTCCGTAAGCCTTTTTTGAATGTTTGCTATTTGATCTAGATGCAGATCCTCGAAAAATGGCGCAAACTTTTCGATTATTCGCGTGAAGGTTCTTGAGTATTTTCGACGTTTTTTCCACCAATCTCCCCGACGACTTGATATAAATCTTCAGTCGATAGATTTTGTAGACATCGCGGCGTTCAAAGATATATTCAACTAGTAACACCTGAAGTATTGTTTATGATATGTTCCTAGAATTTTGAAAAGTTTACAACTTTCGGATCGAATGAATAAATTCCTGTGACTTTGAACCAATTTTATTGCCATCTTCATATCGTTTATAGCGCAATTTTTAGAACTGAGCAATAAACCCTTTAGTTACATCTTCATATGGGTTGTCCAAGCAAAAAAGGAACTTGTGACATTTAACTATAAAGTAACGAAAATCATCATCATCATTAAGTTTGAAAAATGTGGATAGTGTTTGGGCATAGTGGTTAACCCCTTGCGGCGGTGTTGTATATCTATGAAACCACTTAATTTTAACTCCCAAACGCCACATTGAAACTAGAATTTTGGTAAAAAAAAATATGGTTTATTGAATGAGTGGACTATAGCCCCTTTTTTATATTTAAAAATGAAATTGTTTTCAAATTTCTGTGTCAGTCATTAATTTTAACACTTAAGCAAAGAATTTACCCTGCGCTGCAAAGGGTTAAATATATCTGTGTACGTTTACTAAGTTCCCTTATTCTACTGTTATAATGCGTTTCGTGTCCGTCCACAAACAAAACTATTTTTAGTTAAAAATCGTTCTTCGCTATAACAGAAAGAGAAATGCTTTATTATCATTTACGTTTGTTGGAATGATCCAAACGTAGTTACCATTAGCAATGCCCAATAATCGCGAAGTACTGTGAATCTCTTATATCGCAATACTTCGAAAATTTTAGATAATAATTGGTCTCGCTGAGTTTCTAGAAACAAGAAACGCAAACTTAACAGTGATGGGAAATTTAGAACCAGCTTAGAAAATTTCATAGACATTCTTGTTGTCCTTTTATTTATTTATTTATTCACCAAAATCCTGGATATTTCTGGTCAAAAATTGAATGTGTCGTTGATATTGAAAATTTTGTATGGACCAAGTAAATCAAGTAAACAACTTAGTGATTCAGAGCTCAAATCGATCCGTTTTTTTGAACACCAATACTATTTCAGAGAATAAATCGGAAGAAAAAAGGCCTTCCTGTTATTAATCTACAAAACTTATAAAAAGGATTTTTCTTACAAAAAAGTGGTGTTCAAAAAATAGACCGTGTGGTAACCCTGCGAATGTTCTTTTCGTTAACGTTTCCAATAGCTTCTCTTAGGGCTTTCGGTGATAGATATGCGATCCGATAACATTGGACATTTACTGCTCATTTACTATTGTCTACCGGATGAAAATCATGTCATTATCATTATCCTATCCCATGGGCTAGCAAAAAGTTGGAAATGAGAGAATATATTTTTTTTCTACATCACACGTTCTCTTGCTTTGGTTGCTCATAAAAAAAGCATGAAAAATCTCTACGGAGTTTAATCCTTTAACCCTTTAACGATCATAGCATTTTCATTGCTAAGATGTCGAAATAAATGAATGACACCGGTAATTAAGGACAAATACATTTCTAAATAAGAAAACTTGATTTTTCACATACATCATAAAAGGGATATTTCTAGATAAAAATACCGGTGTCAGTGTTGCGTATCGAAATTAAAATTTTGTGGTTTCGTGGCGAAACCAATGAACGTTAAAGGGTTAACGGACAAAGCATTTTCATTGCTAAGTTGTTGATATAAATGAATGTCAATGGTAATTACGAACAAATATACAAATATACAAAATATACAAATATACAAATATAGAAATATATTTGTAAATAAGGAAAAATAATTTTTCACATACATAATAAAATAGAAATTTTTTATTAAATTTCTGATGTCGTTGTTGCAAATAGGAATTAAAATTTTGCGGTTTCGTAGAGAAACTGATAAATGTTAAAGGGTTAAGTATTGACCCATTGCAAATTGCTCGTTTTGGTCTTGTACTCGATACATTCATGCTCGTATTCGAAGAATTCAACTGCACGATCATTGGGAAAAAAATAAACACTTTCTACTAACTCAGCCATAAATAATGGAAGAAAAAATTTTATGGTAAAAAACAATTGGGAATCAAGCTTTTTTTAAATGATGCATATAAAATTTACTTAAGGGGCAATCTATATATCAAAATCAGACTAAACTTTCTTTTACCATATCAACATCCAATTTTGACAAGATATTTTTAATATTTTATTAAGACTCGCCAAATAACAAAATTTCAAGTTATTTGGATACTAAGTTTTTGAATTCTGAACATCGAAAATTTTGGGATTCTAATGTTAATTTACATCTTCATATTTCTATTGATATCTCCAGAAATTGTAAACTTAATGTGATAATTTTTTGCGGGGTCTTAATGCTAAAAAAAAACTAAATATGAATACATTGAATTTTAATAAAAAATTATAATATGAATTATGATTTATGAAATTGTTATGCATGAAAACATGCAATAACTAATTGGATATACCAATCCAAAACTTTCTTCTATCTTATAAGTACATTTAATATTTCAAACAGTAAGTACGCATGTTAATACTTTAATAGTATTAATTCAATACTATATCAACTTTGATTTTAATTTTAAATTTCTACTACTGTCAATTAATCAGAGTAAAAACGAATTAATGTGGATCATGATATTTATTAAAATGAATAGCATTTCCTTATCCTGTTATCATTCGCTGTTTGTAAATAGCCGGCTATGCAGGACGCGAGTTCCTGTCTCTGCACGATAAAATGATAGAAAAAGCTCTACAGTATCACAATGCTCCTTTCTCACGGAATATTTCCATATGTAACGAAGATCTGCCGACCAAAGATAAAAAACTTACACAAAAAAATTTGTTCAGTTCTGTACATAAATTTATACACTTTTTGATGGTAAAATAATGAAAATTATGCGGATATCGCCTTTACAGAGCCTCCTTCCTGATTTTTTTTTCAGGGAGGACCTGCTTGCGATACCTCCCAAAAAATCATACACAAAAAATTCAGTTCAGTTCTATGCATAACTTCATATACTTTTTCATGGTAAAATAATAAAAATGGCCCAAACATCGCGATTATAGCGCTCCCTTCAGGCGGATTTTTTTTAATTCAGGGAGGGACTGCTGACCATAGCCAAACACTTACAGAAATAATTGGCTCAATTTTATGCATATCTTCATACACTTTTCGATGGCACAATATTGAAAAGGGAACAAAAAATCGCTATTGCAGAGCTCCCCACCTGCAGATTATTTTCAAATTCAGGGGGGGACCAACTAGCCATAGCTGAACGCTTACATAAAAAATGGTTCAATTCCATGCATACAAAAATCGCTATCATAGCGCCCCCTTTCGGCGAAATATTTGAAAGTTGAAGGAGGACCTGCTAACCAAAATCAAAAATATTACACAAAAAATCATTTAATTCCATGTTATTTTCATATACTTTTCGATGGTCAAATGGTGACATACGGACAGACAGACATTTTGGAAAAACATGTTTTTTTTTTTACTCTCTGACCCTAAACCGTGTAAATCCATCGAAAAACGAAAATCGAAAAAATTTTTATTACAATACTTCTTCTATTGAAGATAGAAGAAGGTAAAAACAGAGTTTTATTTCCTTCGAAGAAATTGGTCGCTCATGGAGGGAATTCAGCTGGGATGGTCTTTGAATAGAGGTTAACTTAGTCTTGAGCCTATAGGAATAAATTTCATTTCACTAGAAAACGAGTGATGGCTGCAAAGGAGGGCTACACTGCATTTAATTTCCGACGGCCATCCGACCAGACAGGCCGTTCCAAGAACGATTATGAAATGAGCACAGATTTAGTTTGAGCTTACGGATTATTATTTCATCTTATTTAAACATACTTAAAAATCTTTTCCGGTGTCTTTTTTTTTTTTAATCTGAAGTGTTGATTTCCATATACAGAAAATTTCATACAAATTAGCATGAATGATATTAACACGTCGTTTCCAGCTTTAACGTTTATTTAAGCAGCAAAAATACAGATAGTCAGACTGGATTACATTTGCTATCAAAACATCTAGGAATATCAATTAAAATTTTGAGATTTACATTACAAAACTGTCAATTGTTTGCTAGTATTTTTGTTTTCAAAGATGAAGAGATTTTTCTTATTAATCTATAATTTATATTTATGCGGTGCAAAAAGAACGACGTTTGTTTTAAAAATTTATGAAAAAGTTACACGTAGTATTACGTATAATTTTAAATTTATAATTTTAATTCTTTTTAATTATAAACGTACTACACACTACGTCGTATACATTGTGTGTAAGTAAAATACACGTAGCATATTACATAGTATACTTAGTGTGTAGTAAATTATACGTAGTATGCTGCTACTTCTATTTTCTATTATTATTAAAGATATTTTTTCTCACGAGCAACAAAATCTTTGCGGCGTAACATGATTTTCATATAAATATTAGCAAGTTATTCATGAACTTTTTAAAAAAAACACATGCCTTTTTCGTATCTTAAAAAAAACTCTTCAATAATTATCGATAATAGTTGAAATTACATAATCGCCTTTCTAATTAATTTCCAAGCATGCTTTACTTACTAGACAAAATCAACAACAAACATTTGTGTTTAAGAATATCATAAAGTAACTAGTAGGAGAGTTACCACAATACACGAGTGTTTGCGCAGAGAAAAAAAAGTTTGATCATTTATTGCCGCATTTTGGAAAATTAAATGAAAATCTGTCAAAGAAAAGGTAGGTTTTCATTTTATGTTTTACTTAAAATTAAGACCAATTTATAAAAGATGCGATGTAGTAATGTGGCTCTGATTTTTTTACTTTAATTTTTATTTTTTATTTCTTAATTTATACATTAATAGAAGGCAAGTAGTCAGGAAAAAACACATGTAAGAAAGATGTTATATACCAGTATTTTTTAACGGTAATTCGCCTTATTTAATCCCTTTTATATTCCAAGTATTTTCTATAGGAAAATACTAGTAGTTTCCTATTTTTATTTTTCTGCGTTATTCCCTGATCACTCGCCTACCTGTTTAAAATTATCGATAGCTGAGTTTTTAAAGAATGTTATAAACGACATTTTAATGTATTAATCCTTTGCGGCGCAGGACAAATTCATTGCTTAAGTGTTGAAATTAATGACTGGCACCGGAATTTGAAAACAGTTTTATTTGTAAATAAGAAAAGGCTATATTTCAGACATTCAATAAACCGTACTTTTTTTAACAAAATTCCACTGCCAATATGGCGTTTGGGAATTAAAATTAAGTGGTATATTCATGAAACCACCGCGCCGCAAGGGGTTAGTGACCATTGATTTTATTGCGCAATTTACTACTATTATTATTATACTAATACTACGATTATTTGTGACATACTTTTATTAAGTCATAAATACCAGATAGCTTATAGATTGTTTTGAAAGAGGTTATCTGCATATTTTATAACTTTTAATAAAAATAAAAACTTTTTTTGCGTACGTGTGTTTTGCGTATGCTTAATGCTGGTTGTGTTGGTGATTCTATTGAGATAGTTCTACCATTCCATCATAACAGGGCGGCGAGTGGTCAAGTAAAAACGGGAAAAAGACAGTCAAGAAAAGAGAAAACTACCAGTAATTTCTTACAGAAAATACTTCAAATAATATAAAGAGATTATATAAACTGAATTTATCTTTAATAAAATACTGGCATTTATCATCTATATTAACTGTGTTTTTATCTAACTATTCGCCACCCATCAAAAGAACCATAAACTATATAAATTCCATTAGTTTTTTTTTTTTTTTTTTTTTTTTTTTTTGTATAATTCAGCCATGACGACCAGAGCCTGATTACTAACGGGGCACTCTCTCACCAGAAAAAATTTATAGAAATTTTCGTCTTCTTTAAACGCCCTTTTCATACAAGATTACTGTCATGAATAAGGAAAAATTCTTTATTTCTTTTTCCTGGTGGGAGAGTGCCCCGTTAGTAATCAGGCCCTGATGACGACCATCATGTGTTGCTAGATTTAACCTCTTTTTTTTATATCTGACTTTTTAAACTATTTTATTATAAGTTTTTTGTATTATTGTTTTCTTTATATAATGAGAAACGTTTCGTGAGTACCTGAAGTAAATGCTTTTCTTCCATAATTTCTATTGTAAGTTAGAAGTTTTAAAATTGAAAGTAAAAGTCAAACAGGCGACCACGTGGCTTCGATACGATTCAGTACAAACTAAATAATTGCTTATTATTAAATTGAAAGCTGCGTAATTACAGCTCTATATCCGGAATAGTCATGAATTTTAGTAATGCTAGTTGCAATAAAATGAGTTATAATAAAAAACTTTAAAATTTGCTTTAAATTTTTCTAGTAGGAAAATAATTTTGCGTACATATTTATAATTAATTTAATTTTCTTATGTAGGTTTTGAAATTCATTGATTTTTATTCACAGGAATTAGTAAGAAGCTAATTGAATAATAGATAAAATGGATAAAGATAAGTATTTATTGTTTTGACTTTTTTCGTAATTATTCACTTATAATAACAAGGAACTCGTGTCTTTTATCCCATCCATCAGTTAGCGGTAAGGCAGACTTCTACATTTTTTTAAAAATTTAAATAATACAAAAATTGAGGTACTATTAATTAATTTTAAAAATGATTTCAAATGATCTTTTTTTACTTATTTTATTATTTTTTGTTTGATTGTTATTGATTTGGTAATTTATTTGAGATTATTTATAGAATATTTTTTGTAACTTCTTGAAAATACTATTTCCCACTGGAATTTTTATTCAAAATTTCATTTCTTTAACATAAATGTGTGTGTGTGTGTGTGTGTGGACTAAATTTAAATTATTGCAAGAAAAATTCCTGATTGGATTTTCATTTTAATCGCATGATTGAAGTTGAATCGACTCCTTCCTAGTGTTCTAGTCTTAATTAACTCCCACACCCCCCTCCTAAATGTATTTGTAAACTTTCAATAATCTGTAAATATGAGGGTTAGTAGTCTTTATTACTTCTCCCAATTTTAACTTTCCACGTTTTATTGTTTATGAGTAAAATGTCTGTGACAGACGAACAGAGAGACGTACAGACAGACGCGTGAGTAATCTTATAATGGTTTCGTTTTCACATTTTAAGTACGAAGCCCTAAAAAGACAAAACCTGTCACATAAAGGGTTTAAAGTATTCAAAAATCTTTCTATTTAGTCAGTAAAATGCAATACATTAATATCGAATTCAAAATCCCTATTAAAAGTTTCCATATCACGTGACTGTTTAATTAAAGTTGTCATATCCCAGTCATTGTTCCAAAGAAGTTTCCCGCTTCTTAACCCTTTCCGGCACGGGCAAAATCTGTAATAAAATGAGAAATTATCGATTAACACCGGAATTCGCAAACGATTTTTTTTAGATATTTTGAATCTCTTAATTTAAGCTTTTATTGAAAAGCAAAATTTTATTAAAATATTACTGGTGCCGTTTACAAGTTTGGAATTAAAATTAGGTATCCCAGACCGGGCACAGTGTGTCGGAAAGGGTTAACCCTTTAACGATCAGAGCATTTTCATTGCTAAGATGTCGAAATAAATGATTGACACCGGTAATTAAGAACAAATATATTTCTAAATAAGAAAACGTGATTTTTTACATATATAATAAAAGGGATATTTTTAGATAAAAATACCGGTGTCAGTGTTGCATATCGGAATTAAAATTTTGTGGTTTCGTGGCGAAACCAATGAACGTTAAAGGGTTAAAAAGAACTCTATTACCGTACGAAAGCTTTGTCAAAACTATTTGTTTTATGGTAACGATGGTATGATAAGTTATAAGGGATGAAACTGTCCATTATACAAAATTATGCAGAGAAGAGTTGCTGCCAACCACGAGTTCCAAATATTTGACTATTTCTTAAATTGCAGAATAAAATAAGCGTATAATTTCTGCATTTCATAAAAAATGTAACTTATTTCAGTACTTCCTGGTTATTGGAATGCAGTAGTTCTTGTTATGGCAAATGTGTATTTATGTTTATTTTAATCAAATACCTTTCTATTTCACTACTTCCAATATAAAATGTGCTGCAATATTATGCATTATTTTAATAATTCTCATTATGATATTCACCGTGCCGACGACCGGCTAACAAAAATAAAATCTCATAAAATTACTTGTAATTCAATTCTAAAAATACTAAAATGGTGTATTGTCATCGGAAACACAGCTGTATCCATTTTTTGGTACTACTCTGTTATCCCGTCGAACAATTTCGCTAAATTGATAGCCAAATTTAACATATTAATATAATTTTAACTTTAAATAACGTAAAAACAAATAAATAGTCAAAAAATTAATAAAAAAAAGTCCAATAAAAATCTCTTAATGACATTTTAAACACGTGTATCGCACTTAATATCATTGAATGTGACATTCACGATCATCCATTATTGGCATTTAATCTTCTAGTTTGGAGATTGTTTTGCTGGTCGATGGGAAAAGTACCATTAGTACCATTTTTTTTAATTCTAATTTATTTCTGGTCGAAGCAGGTAAAAAAATCGATTGTAAAATTCTGCCGAACAAGTCTTTAACAGGTTTAGTTAAAGAAAAAAGTAAAATTATGTGATAGGAATAAATTATGGAATATTTTCCAACGCATTCGGAATAACGTCACAAAACATTTCTATTTAACAAGGCGATGCATAAGGTTTAAATAAGCAATAAAAAAAGAAACCGAATTTCGTGAAGCCCTGTACATGATGTATAGATTTGTTTATATATTGCAACAGAGGCGTAAAAATGTAGACGATAGCGTGCATATTCTCTCCACTAAATTTTATTACTATTCTAAGCTTAAAATGTATTAACATTCCGACAACAAATTTGGACAAGAAGTAACGAATAAAATTTAGCGGTGAATGACTGCCCGTTGTTGCCTAGATTTTTACAACCGCGTGCTACAAGACATTCTAAAATTTATTTCAATTTAGAATTTCATTTCACAGTGTAAAATTCACCTTTAGCAATGTCCGTTAATAAATGGAAGTTCTCTTGTCTTCGTTATTATGTGTATGAGCAGACCTGTATCTAAGTCTTATATGTAAATGTATATACACAAAGTAGTATGCATAAAATTTGATAGTTTTGAAAATACTTACCTTATCTAAAACACATTTTTAACAATAATCGCTCAAAGACATTGCTGTTACCGAATTCATTTATGTGTCCGTCTAAATTAACTCTAAATGCTATGCATACCCTAATCTTCAGTACGCATCTTGTTGTGCGCGCTAGAGAAGTATAACCATCTCCATATGTTTGAAATAATGCAAAACTGATAATGCAAACATTTTTTCTCTCACGCCACGATGTAATAAATTTCTTTTGAATGTCCATATAAACGACCTACATACTTCATTTCATAGGTGCCAAACTGACATAGATTATTCGTAATATGTGCGTTAATTTGACCCTGGTTTAATGAGTTTCGAACCAGAAAATTTTCAAAGAAATGAACTTAAGTATGTTCCAGTAACAATCCTGAAATGAAATAAACAAAGACTCATGCAATATATTTTCTGGTTTGAAATGACGTTAACCTGGATCAAACTAATCCAGGTATTGCGGAAGATTAGAGAAAGTTGGCAGCTATGTCATTTTTGTATACGGAATATACCATTGTAATCCTCAATAACATATAACAATTACATTACAACACGAGTCTGTTTATGTGAATTAGAGATGGCCAGACAGACAAACGATCACACAAGTCCTGATCGTATATTAATTGTCGCGCCCGAGACATTCACGGGCTGCAAGTTTCACGGCTTTTATTCAGAATTGTTTGATTCCCACCAGTTTTATAAAAGAGTGCAATTCGTTCTATTCTGGTATCATTTTACTTGTAATTAAATAAGAAGAATATTTTTTGTCAAAAAAGTGGTGGGAATAATGAATTTCAATTTTTAAACCGTAATTTAAGTGGTCAATTTCAACTATGGTTGAAAGTGTTAAAAAACAAAGGTGGGCGGAGATGGTTAATTAAAAATACTTAATGCTAATCTGTTAAATGGATGCGAGTCTGTTTTCATTACTGATATCTAAACAATACTTTATATCGGAGGTTCCCAAAGTGGGTCCTCCGCGGAGCCCTTTGGACTCCGCGGTGTTCCAGGAAAATAATCAAAACTTGGTGAAATAAGCATATTGCATGGGAAAAAATTTCGAAGGTTTGTAGGAGTTTGTGTGTCAAAAAGAAATGCATCTATCACTGGGTTGAACAATAGTATGTTTTTAAGTTGTATAAAAACTTGCATTATACCAGGGCTGCCACAGGCGACTATTTTTTTTTTATTGTAACTGGCACCACTTTCTTTAAACAGAAATCTTTAACACAAAGTTAGAAAACATTTACAAATATATATATATATATATATATATATTAGAAAAATACCGGTGCAAACGGAATATAAAAATAGTCGCCTGTGGCAGCCCTGTATACTTGTATCCATCTATAAAATATTCTGTATAATATTTTTGGTTTTAACTAGTTTACTTTACGTTTCTGCGTTTAATGTGATTTTTACTTTTTTATAACTTTAATTTCTTTAATCTATTTATGTTATTTGTATATATAAATTCTCCATACTGTTTTTCACAGTAAAACAATGCGTTTGTAGCTTAAAACTCCTCATTTTTTTTTGTAACACCTTGTGTTTTTTAATAAACCCTCACTATAATCATTGTATACGTTCTCTATACAAACATACTTATTTTCCTTTTTGTAAGTTTATTTTCTTTAATCTATTTATTTTTTTATTATTAATTCTTAGTTATTTAAATTTTCTATACTGTTTTGCATAATTTAATTTAATTTTTAAAACTATGTGTGTTGCTGAAAACGCAATTTTTTAACATCATGTATCACTTAGCAATACTTATTTAAAATTTCATTTTAATTGGTCTTATGATGCCATATATTCCTATCAGAAATAAGTCTGTAGCAATTAATATATATATATGTTCTTTACATTCGTCATCACACTAACAATCTAAACTTTTTCTCAGTGCCATTGCTTGCTTAGAATTTTCATGGCTGAGTATTCGCATTGATATAAATTTAATTCCATCAATTTATCTCGTTTTATCAGAAAAGTGTTTCAACTAGTTGCAGTTCTTTTACCATGTGTAGTTTTTAACAGTATATCTTTTTTTAGACAAAAACAACAGTGAAAGAAATTTCTTTTAAAACTATAATTAATTGCTAACTACTTCAAATAAAACATCCCCCAAAAATGAACGATGGTGCACCTAACATTACAGCTTATAAATTTTGCTCCGCCCATTTAAACACTTAAAAAATGATCTGCTTATAAAATTTTAGAATGCATTGTTTTTTAATCGTATCTTTATGTTTTATTTCACTTTCGTTGGAGGTTTAACAGGGGTTGCGACTTACTGTAAATACTCCTTAAGCACCAGCGTTGACTTGACTCTAAATGTATTTTTAATAAATAGTTCAAAGTTCAAAAGAAGACACTCAGAGGCGTTTCGTTTTCGTTGCATTTTAAAACTACTAGAAATGTAAAGAAAAACTAAAAAGAATCCGTAATAGCATGATTCTACTACTGGTGGGTGAGACTAGTGAAAATATGTTACATAATTACTCATGAGTGACTGTGCTTACGAATTTTCCTTCTTTTAGCGAGTAGTAAATTGGGACTATACAGAAATATCTTTGTAAACGAAAATTGTACAACCTATCTTTTTTCTATGGTGTGTGGTTTTCGCCATAAATAGGTTCACGTAAACTCCAATGCAAAGCATGACCCAGACAGGGTTACAATTTATATTTAATTCAGAATTCATAAAAGAAATCTTAAAAGACAATTTTTTACTTTTAAAATGGATCTTATTAAATCTTTCACAGTAGTGGTCAAACATCGCTCGGGTAAGAATAGTTTGATTTCTTCGTTACGAAAAGCTTTCAGAAATAAATTTTTTTAACTATAATTTTTGTTGTACTTGGCGGACATATCTGGATAATAGAAGGAAGATATTTTGATACAAAAAACAGTGGTTTTAATCCTTAATTTTATTTTTGTGTCCAATAGTAATAATATTAAATAAAGCAGTTGAAGCTATTCTTAACTACTCTGCTGAACAAAGGCAAAAGGCAAACATTTTGGCACATTTACAATTTCATTTTTTAACAGAAAGATAGAAAATTGGAAGGTCTGACTATGGAAGAGATTTTGAATCGAACTTTATTTCCCATTTTATGATAATTAAATTACTCATCGAGTTATAAGCGATTAAGATGATGTGATCACACATATTTCTCCCATTGTAAGACTGGTTTTTCTGCTTTCGACGGTAAATGAGATTCAAAACGCCAACTTCGCTTACTCTAAAAAATCTATTACATTTTCATAAAAACAAAGAAAAAAAGAATGCGATTAGATTGTTTCTGAACAATAGCATCTACTAGTTTCATGCATTTTCGAACAAAATTAAATTAAAACCTATGTCAAAAAATTGCCCTTTTACATTTAAGATCGCCTTTAAGGGATTAAGGAATCGAAAATATGATTTTCAAAATTTCTGGTATGGATTCAGAATTTCTGTATCATGAAAACGGTCAAACTGAGAACATAGGCCCCATGTTGGAAACTACTGTTTGGGATTCTTATCCAGCAAATCTTACTTTGCTCTATAGGCATAAAAAAAAACATCAATTTGTAAACTATAGAGCACCGTAGGGTTGAAGGGCTCCGAATTAGAAATTTTTATGAAAAAGGGCTCCGCGAGCTAAAAAGTTTGGGAACCACTGCTTTATATAATTTCATACGCATTACATACAACTTCGATAAACAATTCGGGATTTCCAATAATATACGAAATATATTTGTTCAAGCGTGTTACATCTTTTAAAAACATGACCTCATAAATTATAAATGAAGAAAGAATAAACGAAATCAACAAAGTTTAAATTTATTCATTAAATTCTCTTTAATGAATTTAAATCTCGGATTTAATTAGAGGCAGTATTTACATACCTAGCCATCGCATTTAAATGATCTGTTCAAACCAGCTGCGTTTCATTCATTTTATTTTTTCCAATTTATTGAACTTTTCAAACTGCAACAATTTTGTATTCCCGCTTAATAAGCTTAAAATGACTGGAATGTGAGATATGGAAATTACGAATAAAGTATAGGCTGTAATAGTCATGGCATATGCTTTTTTTTTCTTTTCTTTCTTTCTTTCTTTCTTTCTTTCTTTTTTTTTTTTTTTTTTTTTTTTTTTGAAAGACGGAAGTAAAGCACTACAGTCTGGTCAAAATATCCTAATTATAGGATCACGGGACTTACATTTTATTTTTTAACGTCCGCATTTAAAATTTAAAACCTAAATTGTAATACACTTTATCTTTTTGAAACCATCGAATTATAAATTTTTACTAATTTTGAATGGATTAATTATAGGGAGATTATTATTGCATTATTATTGCATGTCATTTTATTTCATATTACATAAAGGACGTTTTGCACAACTAACTATATTCTGTATTTTTTTTCCTATTCTAATATTAGCAGTTTTACAAAATGTAAAATGGCATTTCACTTCGCATTATATTACTAATGCTAAACTAATTACTAATTATATTTACTAACTAATTATTATATTTACCAATGTGAAATTTTTAAAAAGGTAAGTAAAATTGTGAAAATATTTATTTACATCGATAAATTAAAAAAAATCCACGATGCATAATGTTGATTTATTAACTCCTTTAAAATGAACATTAAGTATACGTGCCACAAAAAGGACTCAAAATCTTTTTTTAGCCCCATCAGTAAAAATTTTCTCTAAAATTAGCCTTATTTAATCGAAACATTTCTCGATTTCTAAAGACACAAATTTCTGTTTTTAAAAATCGGTTACAAAACTTTGTATTTAAATTTTGTAAAATGCTCCTGTCACGAAGTTGTTTAACATTAAAACTATTTTAAAATATAAAATAGAAGCATAGGTGCCAACCTGACATCGATTATCCGTAATGCGTGCGTTAATTTGACCCTGGTTTAATGAGTTTCGAACCAGAAAATTTTCAAAGAAATGAAATTAAATATGTTCCACTAACAATCTTTAATTGAAATGAATAAAGATTCATGAAATATATTTCCTGGTTTGAAAAGACGTTAACCTGGATCAAACTAATCCAAGTATTACGGAAGATTAGTTGAAAGTTGGCAGCTATGTGGAAGTGTTTATATTAATTCGAACTGTTTATATTAATTTCATCGTTTTCTGATAAAAATCGCTTGCACCACAAATTCCAAAATGTCATTTTCGGTTTTTAGCTGCGTTTGTAATTATATATTTGATGTAATATGTAGCACAAACAGTCGTCGTTTGATTTGTACGTCCGTCCTCGTATAACAGAGAAATAACTACCAAACCGAAAGCTGAGATATTTTAAATATATAATTGTTGCATAATTTTGTCGCGTAATTTAAACTTATATGAAAATCTGATGTATAGTTCAATGACAGAAACAGTAAACAAAATTCCGTTACATTACAGCCAATGAGAAAAAATACTTTAAGTGCATTTTAGTGGTGTTAGCGTCTATATAATAGAATGAAATTAATATGTATTTATGAATAAAAATGCATTTATGAAGTAAAATATACATTCTGTACAATAGGCAGTGCAAAAATATGCATATTAATTATTTGCAGGGTCACACAAAAAATTCCATTCCATAATGTTATAAAGGGTACAGTATTTTCAGCGTATTTCAGTCATGTTAAAGTGAAATAAAATGAAATAAAATGAACATAAAATGAAATTGAAATACGTTTCTGCGGTTCACTGCATGTTATTTCCTTTCTAATAGAAAGTGCATAGTATTTACAGGGACACACAAAAGATTTCGGCTACAATATCGTACCCTAAATACTGTATATTAGAGATCATTGTTGGAAGAGCATTTTTAATTGTGATATGAATTTTTAAGTTTAACTTAATTTCTGTATATTATGTTGTTTGTATAAATTCTGAAGATCATATACTGGTTAAAAATTAATGAGTAAGGGTTACAGAGTGTAAGGGTTACAGAGTATGAACGAAAATAGTGTAAGGGTTCCAGAGTATGAACGAAAATAGCTTAAAGGTGGTTTTTAAATATGTTATGCATATTTAATATAACTCATATGACCGAGTAACCGTGTAAAAATTTAAAATTTTTAATAATTTTTTTCTGCCCCAAATCATTTTAAAAATAATTCTTTACCTTATTTAAATCATTTTTGTAACTGAAAGTATGCATCTAGTAACAACTGTTGCGGATATAAAAGCCAGTCAGTTTATACGTGGACACTCTAAATACGGGGCAGATATAAATACAGCTTTCAGCCAATACTTAATCACTGCATAAAAGTTTAATCTGAACATGCGCTTGTGAAGATTATTAATATAAGAAACACTATTAATATGCCACATCTTTACATCAACGCAAATTGCAAATAATCTTTCGTTGATACCTGTTTCATTGAAAGAACTACATAAAACTTGAATCTTAGCATGCGTCAAGATTATTGGTATTAATCACACTATTAGTAGGTCATATCTTTAATTCAATGTACAATTTACAAATAATCTTTCGTTGATACTCGTTTTATTTAAAGAAGAGTTGCTTCCTATGATTTGCTATCAATTTTCTTTTTTACCGTAGTATTTATATGAGAAACAAAAATGTTTCTTAATTTAAAAAAAATACTGGTACCGGTAAAAAATAATAGAAATATATAACAAGATAAAGCTCGTTTCTGATTGATCCGTAATGCAATATTTTTGCATTTAATCACAAAACCCAAGTTGTTATCCTTAGGGGGAACTGGGGCACATTGATACACCCCCTGTACAGCACACAGGGTCATTACAGGAAGTTTCACAACAGCTCCAAAAGGTGATACTAGTGAAATTAACTACATACAGAAAGTTTTGGAATGATTCAATAGTTTGATGAAATGGAATGGGTGATTAATTGTTTTTGTAGGTCAAAAGTAAGTTTGAGTTGTACAATTAAAGATTTATTATACAACTGTTCCAGTATTTTCAACCTAAAAGAATACCCTCCCTGGCATGTAAAGCTACTCTTTATCAGTTCCTCATTCTTTATTGTTAGATAAATTATGAAGTGTTGGATTTGAGACTCATTTTATTCAAAATGGCTGTATGGGGCACATTGATACAGCCTAAATCCTTTTCTAGTTCATTTTTTCATTACCTTTTATTTTTTTTTTTTTACCACACACTCCTTAATTCAACCATTTTTCGTCAGAAATTTCTACTATTAGATTTTATTGAAGTGAAATAGCTCTAATTTCTTTATATTAGAACATTTTATAGGATTTTTGCAAACAGAAGACGTACAAACTTACACAATATCTAGTGCTAGTAGAATTAACAAAAGAAATGGACGGCAGCCTGGCAAATGTCAAATTTATATCTATTCTCCAGAGAAAAAAGTATTATCGCATGAGAAATGTTAAGTAAGAGAAACAAGCTGCAGAACAGTACAGGATAATTATATTATAAACATAATTTTTAATATAATTATGCTTTATTTTCTGTTTGTAAACCGATTTATAAACAGAAAACCTGGTAATTCTTTCACCTTTCCTAAGAAAGAAGATAATTCTGGGGTTAAAGTGCCAGATATGACAAAGATACCACAGCCAACAAACAGACAAGGAACAGACAGAACATCAGGTCATTATATATTTCATTTTGATTGCTTTAGTATCGCTTACTAGTAAATTGTGTGCGATTTTAATGTGTATAAATATATATAAAATGGTTTGCTAACTATTTTTCTATGGAAAAATGCTTTGGTGTTATTTTGTCTCCATTTTTCCCAGACGTGTCAAAGTGTATCAATGTGCCCCATCCCCGGGGCAGATTGATACACTTTGACACGTCTGGGAAAAATGGAGACAAAATAACACCAAAGCATTTTTCCATAGAAAAATAGTTAGCAAACCATTTTATATATATTTATACACATTAAAATCGCACACAATTTACTAGTAAGCGATACTAAAGCAATCAAAATGAAATATATAATGACCTGATGTTCTGTCTGTTCCTTGTCTGTTTGTTGGCTGTGGTATCTTTGTCATATTTTTTGATTTTTTTTTTAATTACATGCAAAAATAATATATAAAACAACGATTGTACATTTTTATTACACACTACACAGGTTTTGTTGACATCACATAGAAAAATAACTTGAAATTTCTGCTTTCTAGACGTCATTTTTTTTTTTTTTTTTTTTTTTTTTTTTTTTTTTTAAGCTGTATCAATGTCCCCCAGTTTCCCCTATATTATATCATCATATATATTATAAAGCAGAAGTTCTGAAACTTCCAAACGAGTGTTTTCAAAAACTACTCGATGGATTTTTTTGCCGATTGTATCATTCGATAGGAAATATTTTTCCGAAGGTTTATGATTCAAATTTACAGGGATAACTCTCATTTTTCGTAGTAAATTTCGTATTTTTCGGTTATTTTTGACAAAAGGGTTGCCAGTAGCTGTTTTTGGCGAAAATTATAATTGCTAAAAGAATTAAAATGGCTATATCTATTAGAAATATTACAAATATCTTGCAAATCATAGCAGAAAATAACTACTTACAATATTAATAATAATAAAGAAAGACCGCTTAAATGAGGCATAATATTATAAAAATATATTTATCTTGAAAATGAAAAAAATATTTGTAATGCTTAAAAAATAAATTAACGCGAAATATAACAATTGATTCAACTTTTGGCGACTTATCCCTGGTGTTAGAATAAAAACATGAATTTCAGAAATTGATTAAATGAATTCTGAATGATAGTTATTTCCCTTTTTATTATTTTCTTTCTATTTTTTATCGAATTTCCGTATAATATAACTTACAGCAGAAAAAAGCAGATCTGAATGTAAAAGACACCTAAGTTGTGAGTTACTATTCGTTTCTATACCATTTTCATCTTGCTTTTGTCGCCAAAGAATGTGTTTTTAAGCCGAAAATGTACTACTGACTTAATGCCTGACTTAGGTTCATTATGGTCGCAATAATGTTTTTTTTTTTTTTTTTTTTTTTTTTCAAGTGAAGATAATTTTAGTGTATATTTTAATATTCCATCGTAAACTATATAGATATGAGTATAACTCTTTTATTTCTTTTTGTAAATGTTTTCATTGTTAATTTAATTTTTCTTGCGCCACTTCGTCAATTTCACTTACAGGAAAAATTTCACTTTTAAAATTTGAAAACTGAAGAATGAAAAATTATCCCATCGATTAAAAATCTATCCCCAAATTCCAAGATTAAATGTCAATAATGGATGTTCGAAAATGTCACATTCACTTGACATTAAGCATAATATAAATACTAATTATGTCATCAAGTGATTTTTAATTCGACATTTTATTTCTACTTTTATATTTGTTCTGCTAATTTGTTTTTCGTTATTTAAATGAAAATTTATGCTAATCTATATAATCTGGCTAATAGTTTGGCGATTTGTATAATTTGGCGAAATTGGTCGACGGTATAACCAAGTAGTACTGAAGGAAAAATTTTGCAATTCAAAGTAAATTTATGCAATTATGCGTTATTACTATAGATAAATTCAATATTTTGAAATGAAAAATTCCCGCTGAATAAAATTTACAAGTCTTTTTTAATTGACCACTTCCTCTTCAATATTTCTTCAATCAAACTTTCGCTATTCTCTTTCGCGCAGGCTAACAAAAATGTATTTTAAATATTTTATTAGATAAAATGTAAATAACATTTTTCTATTTTTTAAAAAAATATTTTTAAAATCTAATTCTACCGTTATGTGTCTTACCGGACAAAATAGCAGAATTACTGTTAAAAATGGTTTTGTCTGTTAATTGTATGTTATTTGTTTATTTGGGTGTTTGAATTTACTTTTGTCATCAAACAATGCGATTTTATACCAAGAAGGCATAAGCCGGAGCGATGTTCACAATTACTAAATTCTCTCACTCTCTTTTAAATGTGTGAGAGCCTTTTTAGGATATTTTTTTTATGTTTAATTGTAAATATATAAATAGCAGTTATAGCAAAAAATGCGTATAATGTTTAAATTTTAGTATAAGTGTCTTCCTCATCCAAACTGTAAAATAATTTAATTGCAACTTTTTAAAGTTTTGGCGCAGATGTTATATACGCACCACATTCGCACGATTGCAAAAAAATGGCGATTTTATGCCACACATGGTAAACCGACTATGGTTGTTTATTTATTAATAAACTATTTATTAACTTTCATTTTGTTTTTTAAAATAATATAAATCATTTTGTTCTATAGCTATTAATTAAACTTTTTTTATTTATTACGTTTTTCAAATAATACAAAATAATTTAAAAATATTTATGAAATTGGTAATTAAAAATCAAGTTTTCCAAATTGCGCCAATGTGGTGCATACATGACATCTGTGTCTTATTTAAGTTTTTTCTTATACATAAGTAGGGAAAATGCAGTATAAATACCGATTAAAGTTTTTTCCAAATGGAAATTTTGTCACGGATTTGGTCATATACTCATCGAGGTATCTCACTAGCGCCAAAATGGCATTATTTGCCTCATATGGTAACCCAGCTATAGTTGTTTATCTGATGATAAGTTGTTTATTTACTTTCATTTTTTTTCTTTTTTGAAATGATATTTGTTAATCATAAATAGAAGTTTTCATATACGTCCATTAAAAACATTTCAAAAATATGCATTAAAATATTTAATTGCTATAAAGGACGTTAAATACTAATAAAAACATTAAAAGATATTAAAAATTTTTACATGTTTCGATTGAATTTACTTTCTGGTGATGATTGAGTAAATTCAATCGAAACATGTAAAAATTATTAAGATCTTTTAATGTTTTTATTAGTATTTAACGTCCTTTATAGCAATTAAATATTTTAATGCATATTTTTGAAATGATATTTGTTGTTTTGTTCTACAGTTACTTTTTATTTATTGTTAATTGCTGTTTAACCCTTTCCGGCGCAGTGTTACCACTCCGGCAACACCTAAATTTAATTCCAAACTTACAAACGGCACTAATAATATTTCAGTAAAATTTTACTTTTACAATGACAGCTTAATTGTAAAAGTAAAATTCAGGGAATTCATAATTTCTAAAAAAGTCTTTTGTAAATTCCGGTGTCAATTAACAATTTCTTATTTTGCGAACAAAATTTGCCTGCGCCGGAAAGGGTTAAAATGATAGAAAGTAATAAAATATGCATAAATTTCTTTGGTATTCTAAGACGAGGATTTTGCCACATTGTAGTTGCAAGATAATCGTGCTAAACCTATTGCGTATATGATGTCTGTGTAGGAATCTTTTGTGAAATAGGAAAAGTGTAAATTGGCTACTACTTGATTATCACGTCAACCAATTTCGCCAAATCGTTCGCCAAATTATACAAATTTACATAATTTTATCTTAAATAACTAAAGAGAAAATGCTTAAATACGAAAGAGCAAATAATTTTGTTTTCATTTTTCAGGAGGACATTTTGCAATAATAAAGTAATTGTTGTAGTGAGAATTTTAATGTGTGTGTGTGTGTGTTTTTTTTTTTTTTATCGTTGGCAACTTGCTTTAACAAAAAATGTTTATTTTTTTTCCTGCTATTTTTTATAAGAGCTGGTTTTGTGAAAGCCATGTTAAGATGGTATTCAAATTTTTGAACCCTTCCCAAGTACCACCCCCTTGGGCCGATTTTGCTCATTTGCAATTCCCACTGAGATATTAACCATCTCAATGTACTTGATGAGTTTGAAGATGATTCTTGCATAATTGTGCCTTTTATCGCGCGGACAAAATTTAATATATATATAAACTTTTTAGGTGGGAGTAGCTTTGGGTTCCTGGCTTCACATAATGAAAAGTTGTGAAGAATTTTTTCAGAAGTTGTACCATGGTAATGACTGTAATAATTAATATTTCTTCAGATAAGGGAAAATTTTAAATCCTGTTGCCATAATGGTCTCATTTCGCTTCCAAATGTGCACTGTTAGTAATAAACTAAAATAATAGTAACTTCTAAATAGCTGGATTTTGCGCAACGTTTAAGATAATTTAACATCACAATGGTGTCTAAATCTTTTTCAGCAATGATCAAGGTGCTGCTGGAGGTCCAAATTATTTAAAATACAAATTTAAATTCACCAGTTCGTTTCATCCACGGTTGATTTTGAAATATTGACCAGCGCAGCGGGCATAGCCTGCTAGTCACAAATAAGCAGATTTTTTTAAAGCCATATTGAATTGCTTAATGGTGATTCTTTTGCCACCATTTCTGCAACAAACTATTGTCCATTATTCAATCACAGGCAATTATTACAAATTCGGCGATAAATTAAATCAAGAATTACTTTCTGCAAAATTGATGTGACAAATGTAAGATCGATAGGCGCACCAGCCGTGTGCCAACGCTTTAGGAACCGAACTAGTCTGGAAAACGCAAGAAAACTTTTTTTTAAACAATCTCTTAGTCCATAACTATTATTCAGCAATCGTGGAAACCCTGATAGACTATCAAAGTAATAAAGTTGCGTTTTATGGATTTTATTCAGAATATCAACTAATATCGCAAAAATTAAGTAGTCATGAAAAACTGACATGTCGAGCAGCAGCAATTCAATCAAGTCTGGAGGACTGTCTTCAAGAAGCTAAGTTAATCCGTATAGATACTTAGATAAATGCAAAAGAAGTATTGTTTACCAACAAACGCGGCGTCTTTTCTCGCATAATAGTATATACTTGTCTTCCACGTCTTTCCAGGAGGTTCAGTCTCTGGTGCCCACTATTGCACCGTGATTCTCCTGCTTCATGTGCGTCTGTTGAGAGGTGATGTAGAATGTCAATGAAGAGACTTCCTCTTCATTGAAGATAACGGTCATCGTCATCGTACAGCGGCTTTCGAAGAGGCTCTTGAAAGTGCAGATTTTCAACGCATGGATTGGCCTGCAAGGTCTCCTGGACTCAATCATATAGAAAATTTGTGGGATTTTCGAAGTGCGTATCTGAGGACAGAGCGGGGAAATTTGATTTTATCTTCAGGGCCGAAGGATTTTGAGAAGCTAAGCCCAACTCTTGTAATGTGTTATTTAAAAAAATATAAAAAATTCATTTTTTCATGTAACCTTTTGAAATACACATGATTGGAATTAGTGGTCATTATGTATAGTCCCACAAAAACTTGAGTTATTTTCTCAGATATTTCAATATAAAAATGATTTTTTAAGTATATGTAATGCATGTTTTAATTACTTTTTTAGGTTGCAAAATTATCACAATATGATCAATAAAATAATAACCAATAATCAATCTGAAACAATATGATCAAAAAACACTTACGTAACTTTAATATAGCAACATTTGAAACATTTTCCTCAAATAAATAATAAGTGTTTGCTTCTAAATAATTTTTAATGCATTCCTTAAAAAAAATAAGCGTTTTAATGAAGCTGATTTATTAACAAATAAGAATAATTAAATAGAACATGCTAGCAACTTCTGTATGCTAATTTTTATTACATATTATATAAAAAGACATGAAAAATAATTTTAAAATGTTTCCTTAAAAATATTTGAGAGTTCAATAATTACATATAATCAATCATAAAATATTTATTAAATAAAAAGTATTGCATAATAGTAAATAAAAATTGAATAAACCTAAACTTTAAAATAAAATATGCATTTCTATGAAGTTGTTAATTATGTGGATCCTTATATATATTATAAATGTGAAAGTGTGTCCGAAAAGTTGGAATGAACTTGGCTTCAAAACGGTTGGATTAATGTCTTTGAATTTTTGTATATAGATAGATTATTGGTCTGAAATGAACATAGGCTAATTTTTATTTATTTTATTCAAATATTTTTCTTAATAATTCAACTTTTCACTATTTTTCATACAGAATAAATTGAAAATTTTTCCATAATATTTAATCATTTTTCTTTTTACGTTGCCAAAAAATAAAAAAACCGGAATAATTATTTCTCTTCTGTAATTAATTTTCAACTGAAAGATTTTCACGTGATAAAACAAAATAAAACAAATAAATGGACCCTATTCTGTTTTTCGGTTCGAGGTTCAAAACTGCGATTTTACCAATTATGACGTCAGAGGAGTACTGCTTTTTTCTTATATCACGCAGACTATTATATAAAATTACTTTTAGACTTAGAAAACTTCACAAGATTATAACTTCACACTTTACAAGAATATAAATATTTTAGAAGTAGTTTTTCCAGATATTAATCCGTAATAAAAATTAACCTTTTTCTTTCTTTCGGTTCGAGGCTATAAAATTCAACTTTTACCAATTTTGACGTCACAGGAATACTTTCCATTAAGAATTTAAAAAATATCAATGTAACGTCATATCTGAAACAAAGTATAAGTTTTCAAATTTTCAAAAATTCTGTTTGTTTTTTTTTCGTTTTACGGAAATTACCCTCTTTTCGACACTTTCTAACATGGTCTAAAAGTGTTTACGACTTCAACTTGTCTGTATACCGGATGCCGAGTGCCTGGGGTCTGCCGTCTGTTCGTCCGTGTTTCAACTTGAGCCAATATAGTGGGATTCATACTAAAATAACATACGTTATTGAGATTTGCCATAGCATGTGCGGCATTGAAAATGAACCAGGTAGCAATTATAGCTGAATCACAGGCGCACTCAAAAGGAGACTTTACATTAAGGTCTACGGCGAAAAAATCCTTTGTGGTGTATTTTGATAATGTTACATAATTTTAAATGTAATGAAATTTACATGCATTTTTAAGGTTCACAAGAACATGGTTACTATCGAATATGTTAAGTATAGCACTTATAGTGTGAGTACAGGGAGCTCAAAACTATTTCAATATATCATGGTCTGTGAAGAAAAACCATTTGCAGCGTATTTTAAAAATGTTATTTTATTAAGGTTATTTTAATAATATTGAAATTGATATCAGTATCTTAAGTGCACTAAAACAGGATTTCTGTAGAAAATGGAGTGAAAAGGTTTAACATTCATTTACAAGATTACAGAAAAATGTTCGGTAATATAATAGTCTACGGGGAAAAATATTCCCAGCGTATTTTACTTGCGTTGCACTATTTCAAACATGATGAAATTAATATACTGAGATAATCAATACAATGATAAATACTGAAATTTACTACAATATGCTTGCAATTAACTATGATTTGTATCACATTTGTTGTTCATTTACAGAGACGAATAAAACATTTTGGACCTGTGTCCAGATCTCAGATATTGTATCCAAAGTATGGTCTATTAGAAAAGATAGCTGAAGTGCTTTTTCAATTATCGTATGTATTTTAAGGAAAACTAATGCATCCTGAAGTTCAACTACATTTGGTATAATAAGAGATGTTTGTAGAAATTAAATAAATCACGTATCGGACTATACAATAAACTGGATATATGGTCACCTGTGCAATAGCGATTCCCGGAAATGTGAATTCAATAATTTGAATCGGGTTTTTTGCTTGAATAATTTTAGCTAAACATGCGGTTGTATAAATATTTGCACGTAATATACAGGACTGTACAAAAGAATTCAAGTACGTTTCTGTCTATTATTAGAAATTGATAAAGGTGAATTTTAATCTTCATTATACTTTTTCTAACTAAGCAAAATTTTAACATTGTATTTAGAATATTTACAAACACATAGATCATATTCACATTCACATCATATTCACATATTCACATATCATATTCACAGCTGCAGAAAAGAATGGGCCGGCAAAGTTATGTATTATGGAAACGATGGATATTTTTTTTTATTACCTAGGTTTAACACATGATTTTTCTTTCTTTGATATGGAATTCTGAAATGCACTACAACATGATCTCTGTACATAGGGGGTGCGTTACAGTTGTTCTACAGTATAAGTGGTTGCAATTTCATTTTCGCGATTGTTTATATTATCTTACACATTTTCCATTTATTTGACTGAGTTCTTTAAGTCCCCTATAAAAAAAACTACTGCATAGCCTGGTATAAGATGTGTGTTATATGTATTTTAAATTGTTGTTAATGAATTGTTTTGTTTAATTAAAGCGTTTATCTTTTTTTTAATGCTACGTGAACGACGTCACGGGTAACAGCTAGCAAATGAAATAAATACGAATGGAATTTTCAGAACCAAAGTCGATTTGTCAAGCCCGAAATACTGTAGAACTACAAATGAAGTGTGTGGTTTCAACTTCTTATTAGCCATGAAAAGCAAAATACGAATTTGAGGCTACTAACACACATAAAACCAACATTAACTGAAGAAAAACATAAAAAACGAAACACAATAAAATTACTAAGTTGGATAGAAAAGTAAAAAGTGAAAAAAAAAATAATTAAAAATTTAAATCGCATTTGCAATGTGTTAACAGAAAAAAATGTATACCATACATTAATATGTAAACAAAATCATTGACCCTGCTAACCTAAACTCAATATCTTTATATAAGATTAGATAAAAATAGATGATTGATATATGCATTGATTACACTTGAAAATAGTATTTTAGGAATCCAGTTTGTTAAAAATTTGGTATAAGTTAATCATGTTAGTTAATTAAATTATATAAATAATATTAATAGAAAATAATTGATGTAACTATACAAATATCCATATTTTAGTGTCAAATGAACAACCTGCATAAAATGTTCTGCAATTTAGCAAATTCTCAATCTCGTTTTCTCAATTTTTTAAAAATAAATTGCCATTGCTGCAGACAACACCGCCTTCCACCGTACTCTAACACTTACTCACCCAACCATCTTATTATACATATTTTTTATGCTTTTTACATTTTTAATTTATTATTATTATTTTTGTGTTTTAATAATTTTTTATACATTTTTTTACGCAATGTGTTAATTATTTTTAAGATCATGTAATAAATAAATGTATAGTAAAGAATATAAGATTTTTTTAGGATTGGATAAGCATTATTTAGTGCATCATAAATTAGAGTTTTAATATTTGCATTAATAAGATGAGAAGAATATAAACATTTTATTCTTATAAATGATTAAGACATATACAACGATACACACACACATATATATATATATATATACAAACCATTCAAAAAACTAAACTGATTTTCCTTCAACTTTCATTTCACTTCACTTTAGCATTTTTTTTAAAAAATAGCATTTTTAGTCGTACAAAAGAAATTTATATCTTATGACATAGCGAACGAATAATTTAAAACAAATGTGGCAGATGCGACCCATGAATTTCTTGGATAAAAGTTTTGGAAAAATTCTGATGTTAAACAATATCGATTTTTTTATCGAAGCTTTATTGGATTCAGATTTGTATTTATGTTGTTGCATTATTTGTCTTGTCGCAACTCAAGAGGTTTATTAACCCTTTCCGGCACGGGCAAAATCTGTTAATAAAATGAGAAATTATCGACTGACACCGGAATTCACAAACGAATTTTTTAGATATTTTGAAATCCTTAATTTCAGTTTTTAATGTAAAAGCAAATTTTAGTAAAATATTGTTGGTGCCGTTTGAAAGTTTCGAAATTAAAATTAGGCATCCCAGACCGGGCACGGTGTGCGGAAATGTTTAAGGAAAAATTCTGCAAAAAAAAAGTTTTTTTAAACTCGCAGTATCAGAAAATTTTAAAGAATTAAGTGTGGGCTAATAAGGATAAAAGTGAAACAAAAAGTTTCTTAACAGAATACACTATTTTATCTGTATACAGTATAATTTTTCATATACGCTGTTTTATTATTTATATACACGGCATTCAATGGTTATCTTGAAAAATAATACATCATGTGGTTGTAAACATCCCTCCATATTTTAAGCTTGGTAGAAAGCACGAACCAATGAACTTCTTTAGAAAAAATTAGATTAACTCTTTTTCCTTTAACTCCTTGTGTTTTAGTGTTACGTTATATGGAACACCCAACTTGATTGCCAAATGCCTCAATGACACCATAATTTTTTTGTAAATGTTTTCCATTTATAGTGTCCGGGGGGGGGGGGAATTCTTATTTCCAAATACATTTGTACGTAAATTCCGGTGACATTCACTCATTTCAAAATTTTCGCAATGGAAGCTCCCAGCACTGGAAAGGGTTAAGATAAAGTAACAATAAAAGGAAAAGGAACACGTAAGAAGCATCTTTATTTCGTGTAACTGAAGTTTAACTAAATTTAATTTTTTTAATTAACCTTAAATTTTTCTATTTGTTCGTTCGAAAATTCTGTAATTCTAAGAACTCTATCAACTACATAGCGCCCTGTATTAAAAGAATGATAGTACGTAAAACTGCACAACAGATATCTAGTGATTATTATTATGTGTGTGCAATATTGATGTTTAAATCATAATTATTAAGAAAAGTTTTGCAATGAAGATTTACTCAAAAATCTTATACAGTCGAACCTCGTTATTACGCGAATTAGGGGTCCTATCAAAATTCGCGTATTAAACGGGTTCGCGTATTAACTGAAGGTCGCGAATTTTCGTCGAGTGGTCTATCTAATAACAATATATGCAGTAAAAACTAATTTTTCGTCCATTTTTAGCGTTTTTAAGACATAAAATGACATTTTATTTATTTTAATCGTTATGTGCTTATTAAGCGGGAATGTTTGAAAGCTGAAAATTCTAATAATCTTTATCTTACTCAAGTAAGAATCCTGTGTCTTTTCAAATTTAGATTTATTATGTAAGACACATAAAATTGAATGACAAACACAAAAATATCTGCTAACCATATTAACTAAAACTAATGATAACGATATTGAAATCTTTGTTAGCTATACAAAACAGACAAGTCAATTTAAAAAAAACTTACTGAAGTCCATAATGTCATAAAAATTACTTTTTGGAAAAGTAGCTGGCAATTTTGGCCTGTTTGACATGCGGTCACGCCATCACCATGATGTTTTCCGCCTTATTTAGGTAGTGGTGAAGTCCCTTGTTGAGGGTCTGTCGTCCAGTGTGGCCTATATCCCACAGTGTAGATAATTGACAGACATAATATAAACAAACCTTCGTCCAGTGACGACGCATATTGTCTTAGGAAATTGAATGCCTCTGTAACTTTGGAGAATGGGGATGGGGCCGGAAGCGCGGGTTCATCATCTTTTCACTCCTCATCCGGTTTGTCAGTCGTAGTTACATCGGCGATGATATTATCAAGACTTCTATCTTTAGAGGTAACTAGATCTTTGTCGATATTAATGAACGTGTCTAAATCAACAAAATTTTTCCGTACTATTTCTTATGCGGCCAGCCAATCTCCTTCAACATTAGGGTGCGAGGTTGGATCTGTGTAAATGATGTCCTCGCTACTTCCGAAACCCGCTTTGTGAAAGCAATTTCTAATTGTTGTTAGTGTGACACTCTCCCATGCTGCAATAAGCATATGCATAGCGTCGAGGACTATAATTGGACGACACTCGTAGCAAGAAGAATTGCTGCCGTGTTCCATTTGGTGAAGATATCGCCGTACGATGCGAGTTTTGTAATTTACTTTGGCGCTGTTAATTATTCCTTGGTCCATTGGCTGGGTGACACTAGTCGTGTTTGTAGATACAAATTCTACTTGGACGTTATTCAGGCCTTCGTTATCTTTTGGATCCACAGGGCAGTTATACACAAGCAGTACACATGGCGCAATTATTTTCTCATACGCCGATCAAAATTATGAAGCCATGTTGTAATAATGTTGTCCGTCATTCATGCTCTACGCTGGCTTTCGTACAAACAGGGAAAATTTTAGACATTTTTAAAGCATTGTGGGTTACGTGATTTCCCTATGACCAGCAGCTTTAATTTATCTGATCCATCAGAGTTGGCACAGAACAGAATAGTAAGACGTTCTTTGCTCAGTTCGCCACCATGTTATGTTTCTCCTTTCATGGCCATTGTTTTATTGGGTGTCAGTTTGTAAATAAGACCAAATTCGTCCACGATGCAAATATCCCGACTTGAGTAGTTTTTTAGAAGCTGCGGAAGTACATTAATTTTCTAACAGTGAACATCTTCAATGTTGACTGCGGCTAACTCACCGCACAGTTGCTTGAATTTTATGCCGTACCGAGATTTAAATCGTTCCGGCCAATCCATTTGAGGCATTAAAATAAAGCAATCCCATTTTTGCCGCGATTTCAGAAGCTTTTTCTTGTATTAGCAAGCCGCTTATTGGGATATTCGTAGAGCGCACTTGAACAAACCACTCTGGAGGACCTTTTTCATGTCCTCAAACTTGGCGATTTTTATTTTCATGTTCTTTATTCCTCCAACCACAGCTTGGTTAACGATGATATTCTATTCTTTAACAAATTCCTTGAAGTTGACTCAGGTATGCCTTTTCCTGTGGCCAACGCAGACTTATTTGAGACAGCTTGGGCATCGTATTGATTTATAATTTGCCACTTTTCAGTGATCGATAGAGCCTTTCGTTTAATATTTTTTGCTCCTTCCGCCATAGTTTAGACTAGGTTATAAAAGATAGATGGATATCATAGACTAGATAATACTGGGAGTGACAAGCGACTGTTTTCTTTTTAAAATGTCACAGCACTGATGAAACAGCGATTGGAAAGTCTCACGTTATTAATCTGCGATTGTAACGTATGCTCCATCTATCGGTTCTATCGCTCTATTTAGAAGAAAGGGGGGGGGGGTCACATCATTATGGGGAAAAGTTCTTTTCAGGTTTGCTTTTTATAAAAACTAGCTGACTCGCGCAGCCCGCTCATGTAATGAATGAGTTTTACATGAACTTCAAAATTGTATGATTTTATAAACTGAATGCCCTTTTTGTCTACATTTATATTTTTAAATGACAAAAAAAAAAAAAAAAAAAAAAAAAAGATGCAATAAAAAGTATTGAATTGAAGGTACATTCTGCTTTGCGAAATTTGTTTTTTTTAACCTATGCGTACTGAAAGCTAGCGAAAATACGACAAAATACTCAGTTTTTTTTTCAAAAAATTTTAGTAACACTTATTTTTTAATTTACATATTCTTAATTAGCGTCTCATGATAGGCCGAAATGGATAAGTTAAAAATCTCTAAATGCTGTATTTTTAAAAAAATTTGAATTTCCATTAAAGTTTTACACTGTAATTTTATATACTCCCTAAATGAAAACAGATGTTTTTTAAGCAGATATAATGTTTTTAACTTTTGCACAACGCTAGCCTCTCGCTTATGAGATGTCATTGGACGAGTTTTGATTGGGCAGTCTTGTGCTAGATTCGGATCGGTGTCCAAATCTAGTCAAAGTGTGGTTTTGAGGGAAAAAATACTCAATTTAATTGGGTTTAAATAATTGTTGCATAAAAAATAACTTAAATAATTGTTGAATAAAATGCTTGGGAAAATACTTCATCTAAAAACTCGTAAGTTTAGAACTAAGCTCGTTCGCGTATTAAACGTAGGATTTTCTTTCTAGGGACTGATATAATTTCTCGTATTAAACGGGTTCGCGTATCAACCATTCGCGTAATAAAGAGGGTTTTTTACATGCATAAGATAAGAGTATTTCAAGGGACCAAAGAAAATTCGCGTATTAAGCGGTTTCGCGTATTAAACGGGGCGCGTATTAACTGGGTTTGACTGTATTTCAGTTCAAGCAAATCATAAGGATTTTTTAAAACAACTACCGGAAAAGATGTTTTGCAATATTAATTTAGAAAAATATTATTTAATCACACACAATTGTACGTTGTCCCATCCTGTACTATTCGTGTAATCATGCGGTTAGCATTAGCGACATGAATGACATTAAAGAAATTGTCTGACCTAATCCAAGATAGAGAGCGATTGATCATGTAAAAGTAAACAATATGATTAGAAAGGATGCATAGCGAGTCATATCTATCATCTACCGCAGTGCATGTTAAAAGTTTAACCGATTTTCTGATTTGCTCGTACATCATACGGCCAACGTTTTCTGCCAATCATGACTTGCGCATACCACGTACGTGCATCCGTATTCCAATCATGAATTATTATCCTCATTATTACATTTTTATTGCAATTTTTGCTATATTTAATCAGAGCATTTTTCGCATTCAATTGGGCAAAAATTTCTGTGTTTGAAAAACCGGTGATAAAAGATTAAAAAATCTGTAATACACATGAAAAAATAGGTATTATTTGAGAGTTTTTTCAAAATTATTTATCATTTAAGTGGTTAAGCATAAAAATAAACTGAATTAGTAATACTCAATTTATTTTGATATTTTTATACATGTTTTTAACTAAGTTGTAGCATCACTGTAATTGTTGTAATAGTTGATATTCTGTTCGCACTACTAACTTAAAAAATACATTATGTAGCATATTCCTTTAGCAATTGTTATCAAAATTTATGCATTTTTTTTTTCTTTTTAAAATGTGGTTCGATATAGAATTTAAAAATAGTTGCTTGTGGCGTCCCTGTATCCATTAAAATCTTTTTTTATTTAATTTTCTTCAAGCCATGGAGATTTAGAATGGAATATTAATACCAAAAAAGTTAAACGTTTAAGCAAAAACAGTTTTTTTTGTTTAGAAGGTGTACCAGCTTATTTTTTTTTAACAAACAAAATGGTAAACCCGAAACAATTCTCACATCATTGACATCATCCATTGACAACAATTTAGAAAACCAGAAAAAAGAACTTGTCATTATAAAATGTTTCTCTCATTTCTTTCGTTCAAATTTTTAGTTAAGATTAACCATCGTGTTACAAAAATTTATATTACTAAATAAATGCGGAGACAATTTCCCTGCAATTAGAATCTTTTAATATTTTTATTTTATGTTAAATATTTTTAAAAATGCGAAACTACAAAATTGCAACTTTGAATGACATCATACATGGTCACATAAATATATCACAAAATTCTTAAATATCCAGAAAGGCAATTTTTTTTTCTTACATACTTGGAATAACTCTAAAGTAATTTGAATAGCATCTGTGTACGAAATTTATTTAAAATCGGATACTACGTGGTTAAATTTTTTTATTGTACATTTTGTACGTAATATCACTACTATACTCATTTAGGTAAATATTTTTAATAATATTAACATGTTTCAAGAATATACTTTTATTTTTTTTCAATTGACAAATGATAATTTTATAAACTTTGTATGTTTAGAACCCAAACATTTGTTTAAATTAGTTTTGTTGTGAAACTAACTTTTTGATAAAGACTAGTTCTATTGTTTATTTCTGACAGCACAAAATCTTTGTTTAGAATGAAAACCAATGGACGCAATCTGAGGTTTTTCATGAATTACCAACATTTGATTTTTTGCATATATCTAGTTTTGAAACTCAGAAATATAAAATTTTAAAAGTATAAAATAATTATGATATATATATATTTAAGCACTTGCAGTCAAACACATATCTCATTTTTCTAATAAACAGTTTTAAACAGGATAGGAACATATATATTTTTTCAAATGAATAATGGAATCGCATTGCGGATTCCATTTATTTTAAAGTACAGAAAATGATGGAAACTGTGGTTAATATAGCAAGCAAACAAGTTTTTAACTTTTCAATTTTATATCTAACATTTTTCTATTAGGAAATACCTTTTAAATTTTTGAATAAATTACAAACAAATAATTGATTAAAAAAAAAACCTTTAAAACGAAATATTGAAAGATCACTGGATGTATCATTTAATAAAAATTTATATTAAATATTTTGTAATAATTTAATTAAGTAATATATTCATTATTATTATTTAATACTTATAACAAACTTATAACACTTGATTTCTTCTTGTTAATACTTTCCAACAAAATTGAAAAGCGTTTATGATTTTCGTTTGTCTGGCCGACTGTCCATCTGCCCGTCTAGATGGCAGTCCGCTCTCTAATTCCAGTAAATAAACTCGGATCACTGGACGTTACTGAAATTTACCCTAGCAAGAATTCTATTTCAAATAAAGTTTTTAGCATCATTAGTTTATTTACAGGGGCAATCAAACATTGACCGTTATATTACGGCCTATGAGAAAAATGATTTCAAATGAATTTTAAAGATGTTTCACCCTGTCAAGCAAATTAAAATTTATATGCATTTACGAATTGCAGTAAAATATGCATTCTGTAAAATATGCGGTAAAAAAAAAAATAGCTTTCATTCAATTACAGGGCCACACAAAAGAATTCCATTACATAATGTTGAAGGGGGAACAGCGACATATTTTAATTATATTAAACTATTTTATGAATAATAAAATTGATTGCTGAGACTTAATATAAGTTATTCGATATAGTCGTGCATAATACGAAATGCATAGCATTTATAAGGATACACGAAATATTTCAAATAATGGATTTTTTCCAAAGTACTGAATATGTATGGGGCTGTGATTATCAATTTTTTGGTAATTTAGGATCCCCTTCCCCCTATCCAATATCATACGTTATTACTCCTCGACCCCCCCCCCCCCCGGTAATGATATTGTTATCAATGTCTAATTTTTCCCCTTTCGAATTTGTCTCTTTTGTTTACAGCATAGGTTCCCAACCTTTTATGGACCACCGCCCCCCTTACAAGAAAAAAATATTCCAGCGCCCCCCCCCTCTTCTATAATAGTTAATTATACCAATTAAAATATTGTTGCATATATCTATACCTATTTTTTGTATATTTATTAAAAAACACAAGGTAAAATTATAATTAAAACAACTATCAAACGTAATAAAAAGCTGTTCAGTAAAAATTTTAAAAATAAACTCAAAATAAAATTAAATAAACTTGCTAAAAAACTGCATTTAATACGTTAAAGATGTCATGGAACTAAAAGATGTTATATATATATATATATATATATAAACACAGTTTTAAAAGAATAAAACTTAAAATATTATACGCCAAGTGCTTTCGATCAGAACTTCATCTTCTTCAGGGCAGCTTTGCTTATCCACTGAAATTCCTTTTCGTACTCTTATGTAACTCGAATGTAAACAAAGATGTTCCTAAGATGAAACAGTTTTGATCGAAAGTACTCGGCGTATAATATTTGAAATATGTAATATCTTTTAGATTTGTGACATCTTTACTGTATCAAATGTTTCACAAATAATAATGTACATAAATAGAAAATCAATAAGAAATTAATAAAAATAATGACAAACATAAAATCAAAAAGAATAAAAAATATTAAAGAGATGGTTGCCGCTGATGGAATTTTAACAATCTGCTAATGTCGGGTTCCAACTTTCTTAACAGCAGTCGTAAATCGCCCCGTTTAGTGACGTGCAGTCTATTTCTTTTCTTAGCCAATAAATTAGATATCGCATTGAACCCGCACTTCACTAAATAAGTTTACGGAAAAGCAATTTAAGATTTGTCTTCTTTTGTCCAGAACTAAGGGTAGAAAATTGGTGTTGAATTCTGCAGCCAGAACTCTTGGTATCCGCTTCAAAATTTTACTTTTAGTTTCTCATTTGTTATGAGTTCTGTAAGTCTTTCTTCCAAATTTGATGATTCTGCTGTACCTGCATTTGGGAAAGGATTTAAAACTCAACTCGGTGTGTTCATGTTTAAAATGTCATGGAATCGCTCAATAAAATCAGTCTGAAGAGCGTCCAAGTGTTGTGAGTAAGTTGGTAAATCTTCCTGCTTTGCAGAGACTGCTGTTAATGTAGAAAAACGGTTGTATTCACTTCTACCTAGTTTTTCTTGAATATAGCATGTTTTGTCATAAAAGCATCTATGACATTTTTGTTTTAATTAAATTTAATTCACAACTCTACAGTTGTAAAAGGATTTGACTGAATATTCTAAACAGGACTCTCAAATAAATAATGTTATTTTTGGATGTTATCAGGTTTTCGCGACATTTTTTACCTCTGTTTTCAAGGAAGTCCCGTGCTGAGTCAAATAGATTGAAAAAACGATTCAGACAAATACCTTTCGAGAGCCCCAACAAACTTATGTGTGCAAGAGCAAGCGATTGTAATCTTCATCGTTTTCATTTCAAAGTTGGCTAAATAATCTGCCATGCAAAGAATTGCTTTTAATCTTATTTTAATTCACTAATAACGCAATAAAGCCACATATACAGACGTTCATTCAAATTTTTGGCAATCAAATGCTAACAGATTCTGCACGTACCGTGAGAACAAACTGCTTCTTTCAAATGTATTATGCAGACCGTAAGATGCACTGTCATTACTGGAGCACCATCAGAAGCTGCTGACAAAATATTGTGAATAGGAATTTCTTTCTCTTAAAGAAACATGTTCAAGCTATTAAATGTCGATTCTCAATTTGTATCAGTTTCTAAATTTCTAGAAAATAATAATTCGACATTTTTTTTCTTTTATAAATCGGACATGTGATAAGAGTAATGCTTTGTTATTTGATAGTGTTGATTTATAAAGTTGAATGGAAAATTTTCAAATCTTTAAGTAATATTGCTTAATTATATTTCAACGTCTTTGGTCATTTCATCTATTCTACTTTGTACCAAAATAATTACTCTGAGGAATTTTTCTAATGATATCTGACGGTTTTTTATGATGAACAACAATTATTATTACCTATTTGATTGCCGGTAAGATTAATGCCTCGCCAATTCGTCACTTGAGAATAATAGGTTCTATCTGTGTTTTTGAAAAAATGTCTTATAGATATAGAAAAGTTCTATTTGTATCTGTGAAAGCATGTTTAAATCAAAATGATGTTATAAATAATTTCATATAACATTACAATCATATTATGACATTATTTTAATCCAGAAATGCTTTTATAAATACAAATGAAGCATTTCTATATCGATAAGTCAATTTTTTCAAAAACACAGATAGAACCTTATTATTCTCAGGTGAAGTATTGTGTATAGTTTTCCAGCTGTTGTAATTAACAATGTCACATTATGAAGCTCCATAGTCTGTCATCTTGTTTAAAAAACACCTCAAAAAAGTTTTCATACAGTTCACTGTTTTAAATATTTCTTTTCCTGAGCTTAAAAATAAGATACAACTTTGTCCTTTTTATCAGCATGCATTTTATTCAAATGTTCTTGTAATCCAGAAGGCTTCATAATTTCATTTCAAAACTGTTTGTGAAATTAAACACATAGGTAATGATTGGTTTGTAGGAGTGTGCGTAAATCCAAAAATCAAGTAGTCAATACTATACTGCCGACATTTCTTCTTAGATTCAAACATTTAAAAATACAAAATTAGCCACATTTTAAATTTAAATAGATTCACTTTGCAACAAATTTATAAGATATGCATAAAGTCTATAATGCCTTTTATAGCTTTCATTTAAAATAAACGAATTTCTTGAGCAGGTTCAAACTATAGTTTTGTTTGGAAATCTCTATTCAGGCATAAGTCGTCATATTTCTAAAATTCTTCGAAATACCGGTTTTCAAAAATAACTATAGTTATTAAACTTTTAGGGAGCCTAACATACAGGGTGTATCTAAACTACTGGGCAAAACTTTAATGGGTGATAGTACACATCAAGACAAATAATATTAAATGGGAAACTAAGGGTCCCAAACGTCTTCCGAAGGACGTAGGCGCCATCATACTTTATGGTCCAAAATTTGAATTGATTACAAAAAACGGAAAAATTGATCGATTCCTTTGCGGTTTTCACGAAAACTATTCTTTATATCAGTATTGTCTTGAAAATAAATTATAAAGATAAATTTAGAAAAATGCCGATAGAGGGCGCTTTAGACTTTGGAGTAACGAGCAACTATTTTTTATCGTTATTTTTTGCATCTCATTAATTTTTTTTAGAAATTTAGACATAAATTTAATTTTGAGCTCAAAATCTGTGGTTAAGTAGCGCAAACTGAACTGTGTTCAATGGGAGTAAGTAGGTTGAAATTTCAAATGATTATAAAAAACAGAACAATTGGTCAATTGATTAGCGGCTTTCACTAAAACTATTCTTTATGTCAGTATTGTCTTGAAAATAGATTAGAAACATAAATTTCATAAAATATCGATAGAGGGCGCTTTAGACTTTGGAGTAACGTACAACTATTTTTTACCGTTATTTTTTGCATCGCATTAAATTTTTTTTAAGCTTAGACTTAAAGTTAAATTTTTAGCTGAAAATCTGAATCGTTGAGAATGATTAAGTAGCGCTAACTGAGCTGTGTTCAATGGGGGTGGGAAGGTTCAAATTTCAAATGTTTATACAAAACGGAAAAATTGGTCGATTCGTTTGCGGTTTTCTCTAAAACCATTCTTTATGTCAGTATTTCCTTGAAAATAAATTGTAAAGATAAATTTCAAAAAATACCGTTAGAGGACTCCCTAAACTTTAGAGTAACCAAGAACAGTTTTTAACTGTTATTTTTTGTATCTAATTAAATGCTTGCAAAAGCTTAGGATTAAATTTTGAGCTCAAATTCTAAATCGTTAGAAGGGGTTAAGAAGTGCAAACTGAACTGTTTTCAGGAGTTGAAATGTTACCCTGGCCACCCTACGAACACAGTTCAATTTTTTGCTACTTAATTACTCACAACTATTCAGATTTTGAGCTAAAAATTTAATTCTAAGCTTTTAAACCATTTATTTAGATAAAAAAAAAATGGTTAGAAATAGTTGTTGCTTACTCTAAAGTTTAAGGCGTCCTCTAACGGAATTTTTTGAATTTTATCTTTACAATTTATTTTCAAGGAAATACTGACATAAAGAATGGTTTTAGAGAAAACCGCAAACGAATCGACCAATTTTTCCGTTTTTTATAATCATTTGAAATTTGAACCTCCCCAACCCCATTGAACACAGTTCAGTTTGCGCTACTTAACTACGTTCAACAATTCAGATATTCAGCTCAAAATTTAAGTTTATGTCAAAGCTTCTAAAAAAATTTAATGAGATGCAAAAAATAACGGTAAAAAATAGTTGTACGTTACTCAAAGTCTAAAGCGCCCTCTATCGACATTTTGTTAAAATTTTATCTGTATAATTTATTTTCAAGAAAATATTGACACAAAGAATAATTTTAGTGAAAACCGAAAATCAATTGACCAATTTTTCTGTTTTTTATAATCATTTGAAATTTGAACCTCCCACTCCCATTGAACACAATTCAGTTTGCGCTACTTAACCACAGATTTTGAGCTCAAAATTTAAGTTTATGTCTAAACATTAAAAAAAATTAATGAGATGCAAAAAATAACGGTAAAAAATAGTTGTTTGATACTCCAAAGTCTAAAGCGCCCTCTATCGGCATTTTTTGAAATTTAGCTTTATAATTTATTTTCAAGACAATACTGATATAAAGAATAGTTTACGTGAAAACCGCAAATGAATAGACCTTTTTTCCATTTTTTATAATCAATTCAAATTTTCGACCCTAAACTTTGATGGCGCCTATCTCCTCCGGAAGACATTTAGGACCCTTTGTTTCCCGTTTAATATTATTCGTAGTATCACCCCTTAAAGTTTTGCCCAGTAGTTTAGATACACCTTGTAGAAAATTCTAAATCAATGATCATGATATTATTTTGATCAATGCATTTGCTACTAAATCAGAAGATTAAATTTTTATTTCATCAAGTACGACAAATTCAAATTATTCGTCGCTGCGCGAATTAAAAAAAAATCAGCAATCAGAAAATAAGCTTCCTCGGTTCAAATAGCATACCACATGGACACAAACAAGTGCCAAAAAAAAGCGTCGCACGCCATTAGTTCGAAAGGAATGTTCTTATTCGCTGCAAGCTGCTACAGATGAAAACAGATCCCAGCTCTAGGATCATTTTCATCGATTTTCATTTAAAGCTATATTAAAGATTTTTATCATCGCCCATGCAACGCCGGAGAGGGGTCAAGTAAAGTCATTATATTTCTTAAATAGAAAGGAACGTCATGATCGCCCCCCTTAACTGTCTGAACGACCGACATCTTCTTCTGGACCCCTCAACGCCCCCGCCCCTCCTGGAAGGCTCCAGCTCCCACAGGGGGGGGCGGTACCGCCCCCGTTGGGAACCTGAGATCCCGATCATTTATTAAAATATGAAGAAGAATTTTTTTACCTCCTTTTATTATAACCCTTTGATGCAATTATATGAAAAAATTATATTTTACTGTCGAAAATGCAATTTTCTTTTAAAAAGTAAAATAATTTGTATTCACATTTTCTTAATTGAACGGCTTTAAAAATTAATATTCGTAAAAAAAATCGTTTTTGTTCAGTCAGTTGCGTTTTTTTTTTAATTTTAAGAATTTCCCCCATTAAAATGCGTGCGTGTATTTAGATGACCTTAAAAACTCGGAAGTTTTATGTTATGTTGTAATCTTTTAATTTTTTACATTTTAAGAAAATTTAAATTAGATATTTTTAAAAGTTTTTTTTTTTTTAATTAAAAGACAAACTTTGCACGGGAGCTAATATAAAATGGTAGAATAAATAAATATTATACATAAATAAATATAATGGTAGAATAAATAAATTTAAAGTGCAAACATAAAAATGTCTCGTTGTAATAAAATTTTCATTTTTCGAGTGAGGACATTTCTATGTGAAAGGTTTGTAAATATTGTCAAATTCAGCCACATAATTAATAAGTCCCATTGCCGTTCCAAATTTTGTGATAGGATTTGTGTACATAAAAGGATTTAGGGAATTTTGGGTGTTTTATTACTAGACATTTTGTAATGAATATTTAACACTATATCTGAAGTTTTTTCATTAAATGAGGCAGGTCTGCCACTGGCGACTATTTTTTAATTCTAACCGGCACCTAGACGTTTTATAAACGTCTGGAAAAGGTACGAACTCTATGTGACTAGCTATTTATTGAATGCGAACAATTATTATATTACTATTTAATCATAACTAGGCAAAGTTTTTACAGCTGCAACTAACACTTTTCGATGCGCTGAGAAGGATTTTAATATAAGAAAGTTACCAGATGATGAAAATAAAATTGTTTCAAGACTGCAAAATTTCATATGAATATTTACTTATTTTCTTATTTATTACTTTTTTGACAGTTGCTGCCTAGAAACATTTTGCAGTATATCAGAAATATAATTTTGTTAATCCTAATGTTGGGTGTCATACCCGATCATTTGATCAATTACGCGGAATTGCTGCTTTTTATCACGCCATTTTGCTGTATTAAGTTTCTTAAATGTTCAGGTATGACATCGAATGTTAGGGTCAACATGTGTGATTTACTTCTTAATGTTCGCAATTGTCTATATGCAATTGAAAACAGTCTCTAAGAGATTCCATATCCCTGAAAGAATTTTATTCCCCATCATCAGGTAACTGCTGAAATTAAAATCCATTTCAGCGCAGCGAAATATTTCAGCTGTAGCTTTAAAAATAATTTTAAAATGATTTTAAAAATGATTTAAAAAAATGATTCTATTGCATTGTTGTGATTAACAGATGTTTCAATATTTCATGAAATATTGAAACTCAAAATTTGGAACATTTTGCAATTAAAATCCTCTGAATGGCCATGATAGAAGTAAATCGATCCTTATTGTTGCATTTTGGCGTAGCGCCGGTATAACGGTGAAATTCCGAAAAGGACGTTCTCAGAGCAAAAACCAAGTATCAAAGTGCTTCGCTTCCGTTTCCTTTACTTACCCATCATACGTAGTGTAGGGTAAGTCTTGCGATCGTTTTGAAAATCGAAAACAAAAATTTCCCGGATTTACACGTTTCAGATAGTGAAGATTCAGAAAAACATATTTTTAGGGGGGAAATTGCCGTCCGTCTGTCTATCTTTCAGCGCGTCTGTAAACGCTCTATCCCACGAACAAGTTGAGATAGAGACTTGAAATTTTATGTGTACTTAGTATGTAAGAATAGGATGAAGCCTATTTAATATCAGTGACCTCGATTATCCGGAACTATTTTTTTTCGGACTCTTTAAAAGTTCGTTCTGATGAAAGGTACATAAAAATTTTCGGAATTTTTATTTTAAGGAGTGGACATATAAGACAATAAAATAACACAAATTTTGCCTAAAGAATAAAGTCGATCGAATTATTAGTTGCCGAGATATTTGTAATCCTGTTTTCCATATTCTTCGATTTTTCATGAGCCTGTATTTCATTCAAATCTCAATTCAGAGATATATTTTAATTGGAAATAAGACGCTTCATCCGACGCAGTTAGTTAATATGATTATCATTTTGGAGTTATAAGGATGTTTCTTTGACGCAATTCGGTACGACTTGAATAGTTTGGCATTTTATATACTAATATATCGTAATTGATTCATCAATAATTCTTTAATAATGTATATAAAATGTATATGTATATTAGGGATGAGATTTCCCCTTTTTTGGACACCAGTATAATCTTAGAGAAAATGTTGTTCTCTTAAATCGCAAAAATGTTTCGACTAAGTAATATAGCATTTTCTTTTAGGTTTTACTGGTGTGCCATAAAGCGGAAATCTCATCCCTGATATATGTATAATCCATGTGCATTAAAAATATTTAAATATACGTTTAAATTTTGTTTTGGGATTGCAATGCACTTTATAAATAATTTACACACGTTTTACTTTCTTATATTATATTATGCATATCCATGATGGGTAAGTATTACGGTGGCCTCCTATGACTAGTTTCTGTTCATCTGAAAAAAGTAAGACCAACATTCAGCCATGCATGAAAAAATAAAGTATTTGAAATATGCTCATCTTTTCAAATGCTTCAACAACAGTTTGGAAGAAAGTGAACATTTTTTCTTTCCATTGTCTTCGTCAATTTCTAAAGCATATTTTAAACTTAAATGTGCCAAACAGTTCAAAGAAATAGTTTAGCGCATTTATGGAATTTTCTTCGTTCTTCTCTGACAAAAAGAGGTATATGTGAAATATTGATGTTGAATAAAAGGCATTATTTTATATTAATACATTTTTTTAATTTACCAAAAAAATTGAGTTTGAAATGCATGAAAAGATTTAAAAATTGTTAAAAGCTTTTACGAATCGTAATCAAATAAATAATTGATAGTAAGTGAAAAAGTATAATGTGAAATAAATAATGAATATAAATATCGAGTTAAGTTAGCAAAAAAATTTTAAAATGTAAAAATTTAATTTAAAGTAATTTCTACATATTTCTAAGTGGTAATATTAAGTAGAGATCTTGATTTTAAGCCTTCCCCATTTGCGTATTCAAAAATGCATTTATTTTTAAGATAAGTTCAGTTATATATATTTTTAATGTCATTATTGCTGAAAAATAATACTGGTCTTCTTTAATTAATTAATATGCCACCTGGATGAATGCTAAATTACTATTCAAAACTTACATTTTTCAAAAAATATGTTACAATGCACGCTGTCAAATTAATCGTGAAATCTAAATTCTCAGCTTTATGTTACATTCTTAGTCATTTTTCTTCAAATCATTAGAAAATTAGTATATTAAAGAAACAAAGCATGAAATTTGCAATCAAATTCTAAGACGTCGAAGGGCATTTCCTTTTGCTTAAAAAAGAAGAAAAAGGTACAAAAGTTGGAGATTTCTAGACAAGAAAAAAGGGAAAAGCCTTCACAGAGAAGCAAAATATTATGACTCAGAATTACTTATTTACTATTAGACATTTACCATTAGGCATATACTGTTAGACAAATAACAATGGTTTCAAATCACAATATTATTTCTATCTGCAAATTCAATTCAGTAAGTGAAAATGAAAATGAAAATAATATTTTCTACTTGAAAATATTCTGCGTGTATTCCTTATTAGTCAGTATTTTTAATGATCTTTCAGTGTTTTGCTGCCGTGATAGCCGAAAAACTATCGAAAATTAGCTGAAGCATACAGAAATCCATCTATAAAAGAAGTACCAAATTAATAAGACAGTACCAAATCCCGTTCTACTCATCTATTATTTCTCAGAAGTTCTACTATGAAATAAACTCTGAACTTCGTCCAATATTTAAAAACATAGACTTATTATAACATTTTTACTTCTCTAACCAGCAACCCCTTCGCGACGATAATCTTTTACGAAATTTTTAATATTTTGTCACCGGTTTTGAAAGACAGAAAATTTTGCCTTATTAAGTCGAGAAATGCTCCGATTACAAAAAAGCCAAATTTACAGTATAATTTTACTGGTGGCGATAAACATGGTTTTTTAAGCCTATATTCGGCACGAATACGTGTCGCTCGTCCCAAAGGGGTTAACCCCTTCGCGACGGGAACCTTTTACGAAATTTTTTAAATTTTGTCACCGGTTTTAAAAATCAGAAATTTGTGACTTATTAAATCAAGAAAATGCTCCGATTAAGTAAGGTAAAATTTACCGCATAATTTTACTGGTGGCAATAAACACGGATTCTTAAACCTATATGCGACACGTATACGTGTCGCTCGTCCAAAAGGGGTTAAAGGCATAGTTAGGCAGCTTAATTACAGTTTTTGTAGTTACTTGTGGCCGTTTAAAGAGTCATTTTAATTATATATTTTTTCTCACAAAACTTTTTCTGGTGTTGAGTTTTGATTTTTTTTCTTTCCAATTTACACAAAATAAAGTTTCAGGGATATTTTTCAACTTATAAGTAGGGATGAGATTTCCGCTTTTTTGGACACCAGTATAATCTTAGAGAAAATGTTGTTCTCTTAAATCGCAAAAATGTTTCGACTAAGTAATATAGCATTTTCTTTTAGATTTTACTGGTGTGCAAAAAAGCGGAAATCTCATCCCTGCTTATAAGGTAGCTATGAGAATATCATATATCGATAACATTGTTCATGAAAGTGGGATGAGATTCCGTACCAGGGCATATTAAGGTATGCACTCAATAATGAAATGTAAATTCGCCATGGTCAGGCGAACAAATAATTTATTTCTGTCTGTTGAGGTGTTTGACATCCAACAGTTACGTGTCAAACCGTAAGCGCGTTTGACATTAAAAACACCAGTAAATCTGAGATCATGTATACTGAACATGCCATGATTTACTGTTGCTACCAACCTTCCACAAGCAATGTGGCATCGGCTATGAAGGCGGGTAGATGAAAACTTTGCAAGCGGACAAAAATCATATTCATATACAGGGCTGCTACATGCCACTGTTTTTTAATTCTATTTCGCAAAACTTTTTCAATGCAAAATATCCTTTTTTTTTACAATATTTGCAAGAGAAACATACTACAAAATGCATTTTTTAAATATTGTTGTACGAACAAAATATAAAAAAGCCGTCTGTGAAAATCCTCCAATACATTATTAATTTTCTTCTCAACATTCCTCATTCTGTGATCATAAACAATTACAACAATAAGCATGTCCTCAACACTGTACAGCCTACAAACAGTGTAGCTAAATCTGGCGGGATTTTTTAGGAAAAATTTCAATTTCACACCAAATATTTAAGAAATTAATTTTAATTTCATTTATTCACGCAATAAATACCGTCTGAAATGAATTAGTTTAACATGGTAAAATTCATCTTAACAATGCAATATAAAATTACACAAATTATCAACTCTCTAAAAATTATTGAAACATTTATAAAAAAAAAAAAAAATATGTAAATTCGGTTATGTCAATATTTAAATTCGGATCCAATATTTAAATTAATACTAGATATTTTTGCAAAGTACCGGTAGCTATACCTAAAGATAGATTTTTTGCCATTTTATAAGGCAAATATAACATTACAAAAATTCTAGTAAATGGTCCCTTCAAGTCCTTGAAACGTACAAATCCTGCACTATTTTTAATTTACAAACGCAAAGAACAAAAGATACTGTTCGAGAGAAAAATTTCCGTAACGTAAAAGTATCTTCATTATATTCCTTCAAATGTTTCAAAATATATCAATTAAATAATAATAAATTAAATAGGAATAAATAATAAAAAAGGGGGATAATCTATTTTATTACTACAATTTTGGTATATTTTTTACGCTTTAGCACAAATAATTTTATAATTATACTTTTCCGATAGGCAGCTGTTATTTATTTGTTATTCTTTCGTATAATTAATTTAATCAAACAAAATCAATATTTTCTTAAATTATCACTGTTTAATTTAATTAACTTAATGAACAGAATTAATTGAATGAAGAGTTACAAAAACTATTTTCACAAACAAAACGATTTTATTATGTGCATTAGTTACAAAAGAGTTACAAAAACGATTACAAGAGTTACAAAAACGATTTTATTATGTGCATTAATAAAACCAAATAATGACTCAACTTTAAGCAACCAAACAAAGCGTTAAGTAACCATTAATATTTTTTCTCACATTATTGTCCATTAAGGTATTTCATAGCATCCTGATTTTAGTAATAAAATCAATTACATAAGTCTTTATTTTGAAAAGATTTACTTTAGTTTTTTATTTGCCTACGTTAGACAGTAATTATTTTTCATGGACTCTCATAATTTTTTTTGTAAAATAATTGGATGCTTTAAATAACAAACATTTTCTTTTGGCAACATAGGTTTTTGAAGCATTTATATACTTAATAAAAATTACGTACTAATTAAAAAGTTTTAAATTACATAATAAAATGCATGCAGTTTGCATGATTTCGTTTTTACACCCTTCTATTTTTACAAGTATAAAGTATTACATTCATGAAAATTTTCAAAATTATGGATTCACGCATTTTAGGGGTAGAAAATTCCAAAAAACACGTTTTTACAAAATGTCTCATTTTGAGACTGATTGTCTATGTATATGCGACATAAATTTGCGGCCGCTGTGTCTCAAGAACTAATATACGGAATTTAATAAAATTGTATATTCAGTTAGTCCCTAGTATAAATTGATACTGTTTAGTTTTTTATGTAAATCGATCAACAGGTGGCACTGCTGTTGTGTCTTTCCGCTAAATTTCAAAATAATAACTGATGCAAGAATTTTCGCCAAATTTCAGATTCTGTTAATCCTTAAATGAATGGATGCTGTTGACATTTTGGTCTAAATCGCTCGAAAGGTGGGGCTACTATGCTGTCTTTTTCACGATTTCTGCAATAGCTCTATTTCAAGAATTAATTAACTGATTTTCATCAAACTTCAGATTCAGTTAAGCCTTTATATGAAGAATTCTTATTACGTTTTGGTATCAATAGCCCAAAAAATGGCACTGCTGTGCTGAATTTATCACGATTTCTACGATAGTTCTGTCTCAAGAATTAATGCACAGATTTTTATGAAAATTTAATTTCAGGTTTACCTTGATAAATATTATTGCTGATTATGTTTTTATGTAAATCACACAGCAATTGGCGCTTTTATTCTTCATTTTTTCTGATATTCGCAATAGTCCTATTTCTAGCATGGATCATACTATTAAAATAATCACGATGGGCATAGATTGCTGTTTAATTTTGGCACTTTGATAATGAATTTTAAAGTATTAACATATATGAGATATATAAAAGTTCTGCAACATCTAACTAATTTATTTTAACCGATGTGCATCAATATCTACATCGCTAAATGTGCATGTATGTGCTTAGTTTTCATGGAAATCCATGAGGAAGAGTTTTTGTCCATTATTACGCATAACGAGTCTCCGTTCATTTTTGTTGTTTAAAAACAGTGAATGTGATTTATGAACTGCTATATTATAATATCTAAATGTAGGGTAATCGCACAAATGTTTAATTTGAACCCTTAAACTGCTGGGGGACAAGCAATTGGTGTATGTGCCACATAATGTGCAGAATTCTTCAGTATCCTCACCAGTAATTTTTTACTGTAAAATTTACCTTATTTAATCAGTGCATTTTCGCGATTCAATTACAGAAAATTTTCTGTTTTGAAAAACAGATGGTAAAGGATTAAAAATTAAGCTAATGGCTCTTGTCGTGAAGGGGTTAAGTCAGTTTACTTCTGAATTTCACTCGCTAATGATAAGCTTGCTTCGGTAGGATGCAATCCTATTAGTCGTTGAGCATGCCAAAATTAGGAGTTTGGTTTCATCTCTGGGGACTTGGTGATATGTACCTTTTTGGATTTACAATCGTCCAAGGAGTTCATTTTATGATGGTACTCTTAAATTTGTGGTAGCTTATAGACGCCATATTGAAAAAATTAGCGCCATCTATCCCACACAGATACAAATGATTTTTTTAACCATTATCAGATAATTATCTATCAATGAAAAAAAACTGAGAACAAATATTATTGAATATATAACGTTATACAAATTATATATTTGTTAAGATTTTATTTCAGTACGATTATTAATATTTTCAATTGGATAAACCAATCAGAAGACATTTGCGATGAAAGGAAATCGAAATCTTGTTTTGCATTTTAATGCACATTATTTTCATGTGGATAAGACACAGCAATTCAAGGAAAAAGTAGTACTGTTGAAACTATTTATTGCACGTATCTTGTTCAGAATTAATCCTTTCGGGACTCTGATGATATATGCAACTTCAAAACGTGCTTCCATCGCTTGTTTTTGATACCATTAAAAAAGTAAAAATTTCCCAATCTAATTAAGACATTCTGTTATTTGCCAAACTAAATTTAATTGTTTGACAAAAAGTAGTGTCAATTGAATTAAATTTTTGTAAAAGATGCTGGTCTCCAACAGGTTAATAAATAACAGAAATCTTAATCTTCTACACTTTTATCATGATTGGTTCACATTTCTGTATCCAAATAACTTCAATCGTCGTAGAACAGTTCTATGTTCTGCATATGCTTGCACATTAGGTTATTAAATAGACATGCAGTTGAGAGTGTAGCACATGTTCTTGAATAAAAAATATGACATCAGTTCCAAAGAAGCTTCAAGAGCAAGAGGAATGCCATTCCACTGGATCTCTAGAGAGCCTTTTCCCTCACTAACTGTTCCGAAAATCCAACCATATTTATCTGGGGATGGAAGATCAGGAACAGCCTGTAAGCAATTCTTCTGAACAAGACTGTGATGATTGGGTTGCATTATCTATAAGTAGAATGGATGACTACATGACAAAAGGCAATGCGACTTTACAGACTTTTTGTTTTACAGGAAAAATATATAGATTATATCGCAATTCCTTGATGTTTGAGTATTTTTGCTTTCGATAATATAAATGGTAAAATAACGGCTCAAGCTGTTTCTTTTATTCCTCTGATAAATCAGCTTCAGTATCAAACGCCTTAAGCGCATCTCGAAATTTGTGTTCTGGTTCATCATTCTCCCCTGTCTGCAAAAGCACTTATTGTACTGACATTACAAGGGATGCATTATAATCTTATTACATAAAAGTCCATGCATCTCACTCAAATTGCAGTATTTTTTTAGCCTGTTATTCGATCCAAATTTCTCAAATATTAATCCTTGCTAGTTTTTTAATTGTCTTCTAAAGAAAACAGTGTTGAGATAAAGATAATATTTATAAATCCAGACGCTAAAGCATGGTGTATGCAAAATATGAGTTGTGTACCACCGCTTCTTGGAAGCAGATCATTTTAGTGGTTTCTTCAACTAGTTACTTACTTCTTGAATTTATATTTTTCTTCGTAGATAACAGCATTTATGAATTCAACTATTTCAAAGAATGTTCATTTCGCGATTCTTGAGAAATGAATTGCATAAGCTCTTTCTTGTTCTCCTCACCAGACGAATTATGTTTACATTTTCGTACTGCTTGTTAACCCTTTCAGGCGCGAACAAATTCTGTTAGTAAAAGAATCGACTGACAACGGAATTTACAAACGACTTTTTAAGAAATCGAAAACGCATTAATTTAAGCTTTTATTGTAAAAACAAGATTTTATTAAAATATTATTGGTGGCAATCATAAGTTTGGAATTAAAATTAGGTGTGTCCAGACCCGACACACTGCTCCGAAAAGGGTTCAGGGGTATATAAATTTCATAACAACACCAACAGTTCACATTTTTCGTTCATTTATTTTTATTGACAACTGCCTCTATGTATCAAATACAACATCTGTCCTTTGAGAGGATGTATAATCTTGTATTATTCTAAAAAAAAAGAATATTTGCTAGTTATTCAAATGATTGTAGCTCCTATGATAGCTTTAAACGAAGCAAATTTTGTCATTTATATTAACAACACCATCCTTTGCATTCTTTCAGCAGTCGCAATTTTGTCATAACATCCATCAGTTTGATTTTTCAGTTTTTCGCATTGAACCATCAAGTGTTGCTAAGGATTATTGAAGAACCCTAGATGGTAGGAAAAGACAGTTCTTGTATCTATTTTTTTTTCGTTTCCAAGGATCGTCATCGGAGAAAACAGATTTCCTTTTGTTATGGCAACAAACTCTGATTTATTTAACTTCAAATTCTCTTTCTATTTTAAGTCACAAAATGTGTTTAGCTTATTGAAGGTCTTTGAGTCTTCAGACAGATATTCTCTCTTGAAATTTAATAAATTTCTTCAGTCATCTCATCGGCTTTGATCATGCCTTCGACAATTTCTGGATTTGCAATTGCTCTACTTGATTCTATTAGCCTGTCTATATTTATCTATTCATTGACGACCATGCTCTGTAAATATGAGATATCACGTTCGTCTTTCTGGCTCTTGATTAATGACTGATCTGGATGTAGAATAGATTTTTCTAAAGAACTGTTTATTTACCGTTCCTACGTCACATCTTAAATCCGAATTAGGTTTTTAAATAGAAATTAAATAGAATTAAACAGATTATTCAATAGAAAATGTTGAAAGTTATTAACTGTTCAGATTTAAAAAATCTTATTCCTAATTTTGAATTTTTAAATTTGTTTTTTACTGCAACTTCTTAAACTTAAAGTTTTATTATTTTTGTTGATTTACATTGAAGATAAAATTTGAAATTTAAAATACTTTCAAAACATTTAAATGCATAAAAAGTATGGCCTGAAAATTAATTTAGTTTTTAAAATAAAATGAATAATAAAAAGTATTTCTAAATATTAATACACTCTGGAATTTAGTCTTCACAATATTTTAAAATACCTTTTGTACATAGCTGCTTCTACGCATTTTTCCTACCACAAAAATTTTATAGTTAACATTGTCTTATTTAATAGTCGAAATCCTACGATTAAACAAATGGAAAATCTCTGTACAATTTTAGTGGTAGCCAAAATACGTAAAAGTTCGCAGCTATGTACGTATTTAGCATTCGAATGCATAATATTCTCAAAATATGTTTGAAAAAAATTTCAATGTTTTCTAAATAACATTATAATTCATCGACGAATTCACGAATTTTATGAAACAATAAATAGAAACGATCAATTAGATTTAGAAGTTTTACATTCGTTATTTTTTTTTAAACAAAATAAATTATTCGTTCCAGTATTTAAAATGTTAATCGCTCTAATATTGTCTAACCCTTTCGCGAAGGGAGACTTTTACAAAATTTTTAATGTTTAGTCACCGGTTTTAAAAAACAGAAATTTGTGTCTTTTGAAATCGAGAAAATGCTGAGATTAAATAAGTCAAATTTTATCGTAAAAATTTTCCGGTGGGGATAAACAAGGATTCTTAAGCCTTTTTGCGGCACGTATACGTGTCGCTCGTCCCCAAGGGGTTAAATGAATACAAATTATAATTTAATTGAAATAATTTCATAACTTCGAAAGACGTGTTTGAATAAAGACTTTTTTGTATATAAAAGGACTTAATCCTTTTTAATTTAGAACATAAATATTTTTAAAAAATGTATTGTTTAGCTAAAGATACAATCAATCAATTTCTTTGTATACTGCAACTAGTTAAAAAAAATTTTTTGAATTTAACAAAATAACTTCCAAAAACATGACATTTTTTTTTTTAGTTTCTCTCACAACAACGTTCTTCAAAAAGAATACATGCTGTAATTTTTCTTTTTTTATAAAAATCATTCGAGTGCTGAAAAAATCTTTTATGTTAAGGTTATATAAATATTTGAATTGACAGATAAGATTTGTAAGCAGTCGGTGGCAACAAGATGGATGTACGCTTTTTTTAATCTGAAAAATTCCCCCTTCCATTATTTTAAATAAAGTAGTGACAGAGAATGATAGATCGACAGTGTTTGGTTTCGAATATAATAAATCGATGTTTATTTATTATTACTTATTAAAATTAAATTCTGTGAAAGAATTCACGCCCAATTAAAAATCTTTAATTAATAAAACTAGAAAAGAAACACATAAATATTATTGCATGCAGGGGTGCAAAAATCTAGGTGCCAGAGGGTAGTCTCTCACCACTAAAATTTTAAAGTTTTTTCGCTCAAAATTTAATAGCATTCTAGCAGGAATTTTACACGAAATATTAGACGAAGAAAAACGAAATAAATTTTGTGGTGAGAAACTGCCTGCTGGCGCCTAGATTTTTGCACCCCTGATTACATGTACACCTCATCAAATATTTTATGCTTAAGGGGTAGTGAGATATGTTATAATCCGCTTTATTTGAATTCAGATTTGCACCAGAAAAATGAAATTAAGTTTTATATTTATAACTTTTGGGAAATATGCATTTAAACATTATTACATTTTTTTGTGCCTGTCCGTGTATGCATTTATTTTTAAAGATTTTTTTTCCAAATTTCCGGTGCGAATTCGACATTGCACATTATATACTTCATTAACATTTGTTCAATTACATTGTTTTCAGAGATAAATTAATTTGGATTTGGAAATAGTTAAGAATAGTGCCAGAAAACGGTAAACAAAAACGGTTTCCCTGAAATTAATTAAGTAGCTTACAAATTGGATTAGAGTAACTTCTTTTCATAATAAATGAAAATGTATATTTATTTCAATTACTTTGAAAGTATTTTTTTTTAATGATTTAGCACTAGAACGCCGGGTATTTTACTCAAGTTTTATACAAAGTGTTTCTCACCAGAATTCTAATTTTAATCTATTTAAATTATTTAATCAGTCTATTTTCTTGCTGCCTGGAATTAACACATCTTAAGAAGACAATTCTGGTTCGAATCGACTATTATCAATTTGGCAGGGGTCATTTTGACCTCTAATCGCGGTTCTAGTGTTAATAGATTTTAGAAAATTTATAATTAAGCGATGAATTTGGGAGTTCCATAAAATGATTGTTTTCAGCTTGGAAACCTTATTTTTTATATTTATAGAGTTTTCATTTTTTTTGTTTGTTTTACCATTTAATTAGAATAAAATAAGGAAACTTCTTCATTGTATACAGCATAACCTCGAAGTTCAGGCATCATTAGGATCGATAGTAAGCTGGATTTTTTTTTTAAAAATCCAGCTTTCTGAAAGAAGAATATTAAAAGTACTTACGATGTCGTTAATAGTGACTTTATTAAGAAATTAATTCGTAAGCAAGTGAAACAAAATAAAAGAGCATTGTTTGTCGGAAACGAGGACTGGAAACGAGGAACATTCCAGTCGACTGCTCCATTGATAACATAATAATAGATAACGCAGACACATGGAATCATTAATTTTTGACTCCAGACTAAAAATGTGAGCTCTTAGCCCATATTATTCTTATGATTCTTGTTAAAGTGTTTAGTCATGTGTTTAAATAAGTTAGGGCTTTATTTTTTGTCGTTTAATGAGATTAATAAAAATATACTAAAAACTATTTTGTATTCTATGAATTGAGTCATGAAATAAGTAACAATACATTAAATGAACTTTGTTTTCCTTCGTTACCACGATCCTTATATGTCTATTTATGTAAATTTGTTGGATTAATAATTTAATTTATCGCTATCTCTAATTTCCTTCACGGGAACAGTGTTAGTGTTCGAATGTCAGAAAATCTTGCGTAAGGGGAAGTCCAGCATTTGCTTCTTTTTTGCTCATAAAAGGCCGGGGGTATTGGTAAAAAATGCCTAAAAATAGATTTAAGTAATACTACTTGAATGGCTCCTAACATCAATGCCCATTTTATGTGCTTTAAGTTTTTCTTACTTTTTCATGTTCATTTTCGGAAAACCAATCTTGTTCCCTTAAAGAAGGTTTAATTTTCCAATCAGATTTATTGATTTTTCTAATGATACTTTTTCTTCTGTCATTTTCTCCTCCTTGTTCTTCTGAACTGCTATCGGGGATATCAGAAGTTTTATTTAGCAAAATGTTATAGATCTCGTTGCCAACTAATCGATTGTTTTCGATCTCGAAGTTTTTATTTCGTAATCCGTTTCCTACACTTCTTTCTCCGGTAACATCGAAGTTGAAAAAAGGAGGGATCTTTGACGCTAAATTACTGATGTTTTAGGATTTCCGAATGCCGTGTTTTTGAGATCACATTTTAGAAATTAAATTATCTTGCTTATATTGTCAAACAAGCAAAAGAAAATCAGTTAAATTTTTATAACTCAGTTCGTGACCCACACGAAACCAAATCATATTAACAGAAAAATTTAGGAAAAAACATAAATTGCAGTTAAATAGAATAAAAAAATAGGCTTGACTTTTAAGATAAACATTAAATGTTTTTGAAAGAGTATTTAAAAAACTATTTTATTACTTTACAACATTATTGAAAGGTGTTTCATTTTTATTTGTTTGTCCATCCGATGGTCTAACTCTCGAAAATGAAGTCATATTTTAATGAAATTGACGTATGACAACCTCAGAAGCCATGGGGTACAAGTGACGAAAATTAGATTTAGAATAAAGTGAATTCAAAGTTAGATGACGTTAAATTTGAAATCAATAAAAAATAATTGAATTGAAAGGGGAAACTACCAGTTGTTTCATTGTGGTTTTTGATCATTGTGTGTTGTTTCATTATGGTTGTGATCTCAAAAACACGGCATTCGGAAATCCTAAAACATCAGTAATTTAGCGTCAAAGATCCCTCCTTTTTCAATAACTCTAAGAAAAGTAGAGAATAATTTTCTTTAAATTTTTAATTGCTCAATATTGATTGTTATTAGGTAAAAATGGTTTATCTCTTAAATTTCTTTTTCGGTTATTCCTAGTATATCTCACATAATTTGAAAATAGATTATATTTCTTTACCTGAACAGAAAAAAAGCATATTTCCAGATCGTCTGTGCACTTAATTCCTTTTTTGAATTTTATCATTCACACCTCTTGGCTTCTGGGCTCCTCATATGTTATAAGAGATCATGGCATGTTCTGTAATATTGAAGAAGTGTATCAGCTTACGGGTTATTGATAGGGACACTCAAAAGAATTCCGTTGCATGACGGAATAAACGTTTGCGTAATATTTTAATGTCGTTGCACCATTTTAAACTTATTTAAATTTATGTATAACACTAATGTGCATTCCAAAGTGTTTATTGTAAGATCGTTTTGTAAAATGTATCATTCATGTACAGGTACACACAAAGTATTTGGCTACATAATGACTTATGAAGAATAATGGCTGAAAATGTGTTTTCAATTGTTATATGTGTTTTGTAATTTAACTATCCTTTTCCATAGTACTAAGTCTTATAAATTCTAATACTTTCTTTTTTTTTTTCTTTTTTTTTTTTTTTTTTTTTTTCAAAATTTTCAATTAATTTTCCATTTGTTCACGGAAATCGCTGAAAGGAAATTTTGAACTGTTCTAAATTTTTAACTGATATGACTTTTAGTATATTACCTATCTACGTACATAGCACAAAAGTTAAAAAATATATAAAATTACTTTAAAAGATTTATAAATATGTGATATACCCTGAGATCTTTCAAACGCACACGCATTTTATTTTAAGGGGGAAATGTGACTGATTGTAAATTTAAGTAACCGTTTAAGCATTAAAGTTAATTATAATTTAAATAAGTTGTAAATTTAAGTGTATTTTCGTATTTTACGATCAGTCAGCTTTTCTTTTTGAAAAGGAACGCGTATGCGTTTGAAAGATCTCGGCGTATATAAAATGTTTGTAAATCTTTTAAAACACCTTTTAAGTAATTTCATGTAAGTTTTTAACTTTTATATTAATAACAATGTGCAATAACAATCTTTGTGTAATACCAAAATTCCTTCACGATACTTGTTTTTAATACAGTGTTTTAAATAATTACGTTTCTTCAATATTATGTGTCATAAATGTAAAGGCAGGTAGAGGGGGCCTAAAGGAGCAGATTTTGTATAGAAATGTGGATATGAGAATGCAGTATTGCGGCAATAGAGGGCGTTTTTGAGTAGCGCGATTGAATGTTCTTCGCTGGATTACATCATCATTTCCCGCACAGATTCCGAACAAGATGCATCATTAGCTTGCCGACATAGATTTCATGTTTGGATATAAACAATGGAATGGTTCACATCCAACTCTCGAGCTTGTCGAAGGCCTACCTTCTAATGTGCGTATTAATGCTTGTTCTATTGGAGGAATCCTGCAATATCCTACAGAACCAGTATCACACCTGGAAGCATAAAAACGATCCGCTCTATGCAACTTCCCACGCTCAAATCTGCCGTACAAATACTTTGAGCACCCAATTCAATTTCTTACGCACCCTAAATAGAAATTATACAGGGCATATTAAACATGGGCCCATATTATACAGGGCAGCACGTAAATATTCGGAAATTTTTTCATTTATTAATGGTAATTGCAATAATTGTGCTTCTTTCTATGACGCTATTCATTTTCTAACTTACTTCAGACATCTCTTTAATAAACTATAAATAAGAAGTTTAATAAACTTATAAATAGTTTAATAAATTATTTATAATTATAATAATTATAAATAATAACTAGCAAAAGTCATGCTTTGTTTGGATTCACGAAGCATTATTTTATAAAAATATTTTTTAATATTATTTTTGCATCTTTATTAAACAAAAGCGTTATTTTATGTTTTGGCGCATTTTAATTTTTTATTTATGATGTAAGACTGGCATAATAAAATATTTTCGAAGCAAACTTTTACAAAATATTTTTAAATTTTCAACTAAAAGATCTTTTAAAGATGTTTTTACAATTTCCTGTAACCACTGGTGTTTTTTAAAGTTGTTTGAAATATGCATGTTTCCAATCTTTGTAATTAACATCAAATAATCTTTGATAGCTATTTTAGGATAATATATTTGAAGAGAGTTTGAAGAGAGTTACTTCGTCAAAATCCTATTTTCTGGAAAAACATTTGAAATCTGCTCTCGTTGATACTATGAATTTTTAACTGTGAAACATTTTTTTTTTTTTCTTATTTCTTCGTTTTTATACATTTTAGCGTATCAGAATCTTTGATATTGTAGAATTTTTCGTAAGAAAAATTTCTATTGAATGCTTAATTTTGAAGGATTTTCACTCTTGACAACGTTACGTACGTTTTTAAGCCAACTGATGTCTATATATCCTCAATATCTACAACTGCTTCATCTAATGTTAAACCTTGGGATTTATGAATTGTAACAGCAAAAGCTAACTGCAGAAGAAATTCTTTCCTTGAGCAATTTATGCTTCCATTTTTCCAGAATTTAATTATTAAGGGCAGAGCCTGATTACTAACGAGGCACTCTCTCACCAGAAAAAATTTATAGAAATTTTCATCTTCTTTAAACGCCCTTTTCATACAAGATTACTGTCATGAATAAGGAAAAATTCTTTTTTTCTTTTTCCTGGTGGGAGAGTGCCCCGTTAGTAATCAGGCCCTGATTAAGGGAATTGGTACGCACCAATTCTTATAAGTTAAATTATTGTAATATTCAAATTTATCCATGATATTCGCTATATCTGGTCTGGTGGCTTGTGATTTTCTTTATTACGTGCAACAAAGTCTAAAGTCCCGTTCACTAAACCTTTTTCAGTCCACAAATAAGAACGTAACTTTAGATCCAAATGATAAAGTAAGAAATGGTTAAAGTCAATTTGTCGTTTCTGAATCGACACCAACTTTGCTTTAGGTCATTTAAAAAGAATTTGAATCGAGGCAACAACTTTACGCTTCAATTCTTTTAATTTTTCATTTATATAACAAATTTAACAATTAATTTTATTTGTTTACAATTCTTTTGTTGCCACTTTACAAAAAAAAAAAAAAAAAAAAAAAAAAAAAAAAAAAAAAAAAAGACCACAATGCAATTTTTTTTTTAACCCGAAATCCGCGGTGACGGGTCATTTTGACCCGTAGCATATAGAAAGATGTCAATTCGAACCAGAAAACACTTTATAAAATAAGTCAAACACATGCTAAGCAAAAATAATTTCTATAAATAGCAAAAACCGATTTAAATAAAAATTACGGTGCGAAATATTTTTATGAAATTTGTATGAATTTTCCTGCGCTTCTAGTGTTAAATGTTTAAGTGTCATCTCTGCAAACGATTTTGCTGAATAATGAAAACTTATTTTATTTATTAAATTAATCATGATTCTATATATAATTACTTACTCCATGATTTATATTTTTTTCTGAAAATATACGCGTTTCATTTTTTATTTATTTGCTAAAATGCGTCCGTATTGGAAATGCATGTAAAATAAATTAATTAAAATAATAAATTTTTCAACATTTTACTGTAAAAAAATATATTGTGCAAATCTACAGATCATAATTTATTTTTGTGTTTAATTTAAAGTTAAAATATTGAATAGTTTTTTTGTAAAGTGTACGACAAAATGTAATTTGAGTGGCCTAGTAGAGGATTCGCTTCGCTTATCCTAATTATAAATAAGTTTAATAAACTTTAAGATTTTATTACAGCATTCTCAGTATGTTGGAAAGTGTTACATAATCTATGCTGGGTCAATAATTTTACGTTATTGTTGTTTTATATTTATTTCATTAAAATTAAACGATTATCATTTAAACCCAATAAAAATATTCAACAGCTACAGCTAAAAAGGAATCTCAAATGTGAAAAATCATTTTCTCTAGAGTGCAATAATTGATTTATGATTAACGTTAAAACTGCAATTTTTATGTTATATCACCAGTAAATAAAAGACAATTTTTATTTAATTAAATCTTTAACGCAGATCAAATTATTTTTGTTAATTTAAAATATCAATAAAACATAGAATAACAAGTAGTTTCTATAAAACCATAATAGGTGTTTTAAAATTAAAATTAAACTAAGAAATATTTATAAATATTAATGAGTTTGGGGAATTTTTCTTTATAGAACACAAAATATTAATTTGACTATTTTTATTATATTTATCAGTAAGCAATAAACAGACATAGTTTTGTAAAAATAAGAATTTATATCGTGTTAGAAATTTGATTTTATCGAATCCAATTTTTTTCAAAGAAATGTCATTTTTTATTGACTTAAAATAAAGTTTTAAAATAAGCTCATGGATTCTTTTGTCTTAATTAAAATTGAGAATTTATTCAATTTTTACTATTAGCATATAAAAAAGATTTCTTTTTTCCATAAAATTTGACATTTTATTATATTTAAAACTCATAAAGTGTTCCTGTTTTCTATATTTTCAGCGTACACCAGAAATGTTATAATAATATTTTATAGCTATAGCATTTACATTTTTATTATTGCAGAAATTGAAAAACTAATTACAATGCTTTAATCAGAATTTAAAAAAAGCAGATGACGTTAGAAAATTAAAATGCCATGCATTACTTTTTTTTTTATTATTGAATTTATATTGAATTGTTTGATGTTCATATTAAACAAACTGATTACTGAATTTTTAAACTGAAATTAATGTTGCATAATTTTTAATATTAACGATGTTCCTCAGTTTAATATTTATGTTTTTTTTTAAACTAAAATAAAAAATGTAACGAATTAAAATTAAATAATTGTTGAGAAATGCAATTAAAATGGAATCCAATATATTAAAAATTACTTTTCATACAAATTAACTAATAATTGATTTCTAAACTTTTTGTTCTAAAAAATTATAAATTTGAATTTGGCACTTTGGTATTTCCAATTTTAACATGACTAAACGTTTTTATTATGTTCCGTTTAAATAATTTTTTCTTGGGATTAACCACTTAACCGATCCTTTTTTTATGTACAATAAATTAAAAGTATGTACAAATACCACTTTTTTAAGCTAAAATATTTATAATATTTTAGCTGTCATTACATAAATATGAAATTTTACTTCAAAAGTTTAAGGATGTCAAAAAGCTTTAATTGGTGGATCCAGTGTTGCCAGATGGGCTACTTTTTTAAAATTCAGATTCTTGATTAGCGCCACATTTTACAGATGATGAAATGTGCCTTATTCAAAAGGCAAATTACCGTTTCAAAAAAGTGGTGTCAATCAACAAATCTGAATTTTAAAAAAGTAGCCCACTGACAACGCTGGGTGGAACACCACTTTTTTAAGCTAAAACATTCGTAATATTTAATCTTAATATGTCTGCCATTAAACAGTATTAAACTGTAAAACTGTAATTAAAAAAATTAGTGGTGTCAAAAAGCCTCAAGTGATGGATCAAGCACTTCTTGCTCGTGCGACGTACGGGCAAATCATTAAGTGATAATTATGATTTTTTTTTTTTTTTTTTTTTTTTTAAGTGCTTAGTAAATAGATTGCTGATGTATTTTTGCTTTGCAGAAAATATTATAAAACGTAACTTCCAATTGTTGTAGTTTTGATATTCTATAGTGATTATGTTTTAACACGTTCGCTGCCATTTACGTGAAGATGTGATGACAGTTAATGCCGCACTGTAGAAATGTTTTTTTCCGAAAAGCCGATTTACTTTTTATAGCAAAGAATCAGTAAAAGATTTTCTCGCGCCAGCGCTTGACTGGCTATTAGACATCAACCCACATCACGCGCTGGCACGTGAGTGGCCCCTTAACGTTGGCGCCATATCACGCGCTTTCACGTGAGCGGCAGCGAATGTGTTAATATGTTCTAAGATGTGCATATATAATTGAAAATTTTTCTTTTATAACTTTATTGAGTTTTAAAATTCAAGTTATCGATCCAATATATTTTACTAGTAATGCTTAAAATGATTAAAAAAATTTAATAAGAAAAGGAAAAAAAAATCCATGTGAATAAAGTTTTCTTTTTGATTAACTTCTTTTGAACAATTATTGTTATTCAAGCCTGTAGAGTTAGAAATGAAAAAGAATACGCTAATATAAAATCTTTCAGTGGTATCCGATCTAAACATTATTGGGTGGTTAAAAATAATGAAAGTTATACCAGACAAACAATTGAAAATGTATTGACAAAACTTAAAACCTCCAGCCAGACGAATGAACAATGTTCAATTTACAAATTGCTTCAGACTTAATTGTTCATTTTAGCAAGCGAAATCCTCCCGAAGTGTATTAAACGATTGTGTCATTCTTCTTATGTAGTTTCAAAAGGTTACGAAAAATGATTGACAAGATGATTTTTTCAGTGTTGCCAGATTGTCGAAAGTCAATTTCCCCAAAATTTCTGGAATTTTCCCCAAATCAGTGCTTTTTTTCCAAAAAAGTCACCAAAATATTTTCTATTCAAAAAGGTAATCTTTAAGCTTTCAATTTTCTACTATAAGATTTTTTTAAACTAATTTAAACTCAAAAATTTTCCCCAAATAGGGCATTTTTTTGAAAATTTTCCCCATTTAATTATAGGGATGATGTAAAGGCGTTTTCCTTTACATATTAGTTAATAAATGTTTTCCCCCCTTAGTTAAAATTACAATATTCCCTTAATTTGTAACTTTATTTAATAAGCTAGATTTTTAATCCCTTTAATTCTTTTCAGTTACTAACGGCCATTTTTCCTTTAAAATATGACTTCGCTTATCTCTAATTCTTTCTTTAAAGCCACAACATATATCCGTTTGTTCAGGTAACGATATATGTAAAGGCGTTTTCCTTTACATATTAGTTAATAATGGTTTTCCCCCCTTAGTTAAAATTACAATATTCCCTTAATTTGTAACTTTATTTAATAAGCTAGATTTTTAATCCCTTTAATTCTTTTCAGTTACTAACGGCCATTTTTCCTTTAAAATATGACTTCGCTTATCTCTAATTCTTTCTTTAAAGCCACAACATATATCCAGGGCCTGATTACTAACGGGGCACTCTCCCACCAGGAAAAAGAAATAAAAAATTTTTCCTTATTCATGACAGTAATCTTGTATGAAAAGAGCGTTTAAAGAAGACGAAAATTTCTATAAATTTTTTCTGGTGAGAGAGTGCCCCGTTAGTAATCAGGCTCTGCATATATCCGTTTGTTCAGGCAACTGTAAGTATTTTCCCATAGCAACAACCATTTAAAGAGTTATTTCTAGCCTGTATTTATTCATAGTTAAAAGCTATTCGCTTAAGAAACAGATGCGCTAAGTTTGTCTTTTATTTTATTTCATTAGAATTCATTTCCTTTCGGAGCCCCTGAGACTTTTGTTAACCCTAGATAAAGAATTCCATCCTTGTGGTTCTCCGGTGCCATGTACACCCTTTTATCGTTTGGCATTAATTATTTCAAATTTTACACTTTGAGCATTCTCATTGCACTCTATGTAACGGAAATCAAATGCATGTCTCCTATCATCGAAAATGTACATCTGGTGTTCGTTATTGGTGATAAATACCAATGTAATACGCCAAAGACAGTGGTTTCAAAAATTGTATTTTTATGACGACGGTAAGTCCCGTCGACCGCAGCCTTGTAACATGCCTGATGCTCTTCAATAAAAGGATTTTGTGTCAAGAATAACTCGTCTTCTCTTGGAGTTTTTTCTCTTTTCTTGAACCCGTGCTTACATCACCGATGCGGAGTGAATCGCCCCTACAGATGAGATTTCCTCTTTTTTGAACACCAGTCAAATCTTGAAATGTTCTTATTTTAAATCACAAAAATGTTCCGATTAAATAAAATAGCATTTTCTCTAAGATTTTACTGGTGTGCAAAAAAGCGGAAATCTCATCCCTGTAATTAAAAAAAAATCGTTAAAAGTTATTACGTTACCTTTTCAAGGTTTAGGCCATATCATATCAGTTGTGTTTTAAAAGAATCTGAAATGATGTTGGCATCATCTAATTATAACTCACTTAAAGTATAAAACATTATTTTCAATTTTTTGCCATCCGTACTGAAGCACTTAATCGTTATTGAAAGCATCTTCCTTTTATCAATCATTGTGATTTCGTTATTGATAGAAGGAAAATAGCTGCTTTAATTAAATCTTTTACAGAATATGAGAAATTAACAATTTGCACACGCCCTGAAGATTCATTAATGTAAACATTTATACCATATATATGGGGCTGCCACGGGCGACTACTTTTATATTTATTTGCACCACTTAAAACATTTTGCAGTATGTTTCTCTAGCAAATGTTGTCAAAGCATATGTAATAGTTTTTTGTTTTGAAAGTGTTAATGGAAAGTAGAATTAAAATAGTTCCCTGTGACAGACTTGCGTTTAAGATAGCAGAGTTTTCATTCGAATTTCTTATAAAGAGAACTAAAGGGATTGCTGCATTCATTGAGCAATATTCAGTTTATAAACGTAGTAATGTCAGTATAGCATGCAACTGCATGTCTTGTAAAAAGCTTTACTGCTTTTCAGTGAAGCACAAGTTAACCAGCCTTAAACAACAAAAAAAAGTTATAAAAATGTTTTTATTTCTGTTGTATATAGCTGGACTTACAAAATAAATGTTCATATGTGTTTGTGTGCCTGCCTCCGATTACTCGGGAAATCTGACGCACTTTGTGATCTGAAAATTCAGGTGAGGATAGACCAAGGCAGATCATGATGCACCTGTGATACATGCAAACTATAAAATAGTAATCAATGAGCATAACCCCGAAAAAAAAAATTTATATCTTTGATTTCTTGATTTTATTTTCGTTTTCCAAATCAAAATCCAAGTAAGAGACATATCCTGTGTTGTCAAATGATGACTAAAAGTAAACTTTAAGTGAATGAGTGAAAAGAATTCCCCATGTTTTTCCCCAAAAATGTTGATAGTTCCCAAACATTTCCCCAAGAACTTGTTGTCCCCAAAATTTTCCCATGAGGCTCAAAATTCCCCAAAATGGGGACAAAATCCCCAATCTGGCAACACTGCGCCCACCAGCTGCTGTGGCGCTGAAGTGCGCTAAGAAATTTAAAACACATAATGACCGGGCTTACGTATTCAATGGCTCTGGTAGCGAGCAACCAAAAGTATTTTTATATTATAAAATACTTTTTTGTTTTAATAACAATTTTAATTTTTCTTAAGAAAGGTGTTATAGTAAAAATAAAATACATTGACATGTTTCGGAACCGTCAAATAAGTTCCATAGTCATAATATAAATAAAACAAAATTTCAAAATATTTCTCAGACAATACAAATGATACGCGACAATGAGATATAAATAACAAAAAACACGCGCTCTATTGCAAAAAAATAAATTTGCTATTACAAAATAAAAATAGTAATAATTTCAAAACGTTCCATAATCACTGTCCCAAACCCTCCGACAACAGCAGAAGTTGGTATTTCTGTCAATCTGGGACTTATTTCATCTTAGGGTGCTGCATTTGCTGGGGCGGCCGTGCACATACCAACCATCACATGGAAGGTGTTATAACGATCAGTTGTTTGACTATTAAAATGGGCGTGTCGTAAATAAACTGACAAAATCGTTCTTTCTTTATTTTAATCTCAGGTTTCATTGCTGATGAGATCTCGAAATGTACCGCTTCCTGGTACGAGCTACAAAACCTCAATGATTTTGTTACTTCTATCAACTTTCGCGATCCAGTCTTCTTGTAAATGGATGATGCCAGCCCAACTTGTAGGTAAGGCAAAAATGATTTGGGCCTCACAGAAGTGATGATGCTGTAAGCAAGAGCGCTACATTTATTTTTCCATTTTCGAGTATTTCCGCGTTCTCTTTTTACAATCAGAGTTTCCAAAAAATAGTCAAGAGTTTCAGGAATTACAATTTAACTTTCTTCTAGAAAATGGAGGATATTCTTGAGTGTCATACATTTGCAATCTGAATATCATCGCAAATAATTTTTGCTGCTGCTTCAACCACTCGCAGCCTCTCATCTCGATCAGATTTTCATGTTTGCTGCTACCATGCATTAGTCAGTATCTTCCCTCTTATACTCTTGAAACACACAATGGACTTTTTATTCTGATTCTTTGTGATCAGTATGTCGTGTCCATATCTCTCAATGAGGATAAACTTTACAGTTCTCATATCAGGTTGATAACTCCCTGTAACCTGTTTCATAAGCCTTCCATGGAAAATTGACACTCGTCATCATGATTTTCAAGGTAATCGTATATACTTTGCATTGCTCGGTCGATTGCCCCGGCAAATGGACCATGTTTTTTCTGTTCTTGGACCTTCGGCCTCCCATAAATATATTTAAAACATTTGATGTGGTATTGAGCATCTGCTGCGATCAAATCATTCACTGGTTCGATGCTCTGATGCCTCCCCATAATCATCATTGCGAGCTCTTGCTGTTTTCAGAATTGTACTTTTGAATCCCATGTGTCGCACACTGTATACAGTGTTGCGTTCGCTTGTGTTGCAATGAACTCTTACGAAATGCACAGTCAACCTAGAAAACAATTAGTTCGAAAATTGAACTGAGGAGTTGATGATCTTAAAATTTGAGAAGCGTTCCTCAACCACTTTGTTCCTCAACCTTCTTCACATAAGCAGTAATCATCCGTTCATTTACGTATGCTTTTCTACATTTAACATGCACGTCTACTGAGGTTTTCCCCTTTAGGAAAACTGCCTTTCGATCCTTTCTTTCTGTACTTGCCACGATCTATGCTGCAGTACCTCGACTAACTTTCACTGACGTCTCCTCTTCTAAAGGAGAGTCAAAAATAAAACACAGCGACATCGTGCAAAATCATTTTAGATGTTCACTATATTCACGAAGACACAAACAGTGAATTACTATATTATAAGTAAGCAGTTGCATATGGAAACTGAGAGGAATGTGTTCTCCTGATAAGCTAGTGATCTGTGCGATGCATATTTCTAACAGAGGCGAGACTAGTGGGGAAGTGTGTGGGGTGGGTTAGAACTCTACTAAACGTGGACATGGGATGCGAGGGTGGGCGCTTGACCAACGTTATTTGGTTATTTCACACTTGCACCCCTTCAATCAAGGGGGAAAGTGCAGATGGGATCATTTAAATCCTGTTTTAGTTATTTTACTTACATTATTTAAAAGAGAAAGAGATTTTTAAGAAATTATTACTATTATTATTTTTTAATACAAATGAAGATTTTGATCATAGATATCCTCATTTTTGCATATTTTTTAGTTATAAAAGAAAAAATGAACATCCAATTAACAAAATATAGTCAATAATAATATATTTAGTATTATTAAATGGGGAAAAATTGCGTAAAATGGTTGTTTTTCATGTTTCATCGACGTACGGTGCTGTAATTCACGTTTTTCAGAATTTTTTGCTTTTCACACCCATTTTTGCGGTTTTCTCACGGCTAAACCATTGATCAGAGAAAAAAAACTTTTAATACATAAAATGTAGGAAATTTTGAGCTCTATTATTCATGTATTGCATAAAAGTCATGTTATGTAAAATGCATAATTTTGAAGTTATTAAAAAAAAACTTAAAAAAGCCATGTTTTTTGCCAAAAAAACGTGTTTCCGGTAAGAAATTTTGTTGGATAATGCCAGATTCGTGTTCAGCGACCCAAAAAACTTAAAGAGAACCAAAAATCAAAACTACACCAAAACTTGTATTTATTTTTTACCAAATGCCTGGACTATTGGTAGAGAGCACTATCTATTGAATATATTATTTAGAGAGTAGCATTTTTATTTTTTCTGTTTAAAGACGCGGCAACAGGGAAGTAAAAAAAAAAGCATCATTTAAATTACATATTCAAGTATTTTAAATGATGTGTATAACATATGCTAATAAAATGGTTTAAAATAAACTACTGAATAATAAATATGTATTTAAAATGTCTCTTAATTTTTATTTATATTTTGTTATTTTACTTTAAAACACAAAACAGAGCGGCTAAGTCTCCGGCTTTTTTATACCAATATTTTAATACAGAAAACGCCATTTTACTTAATTGAAATATTTTGACGATTTAACCCTTTAACGTTCATTGGTTTCGCCACGAAACCACAAAATTTTAATTCCGATACGCAACACTGACACCGGTATTTTTATCTAAAAATATCCCTTTTATTTTATATGTGTAAAATCACGTTTTCTTATTTAGAAATATGTTTGTTCTTAATTACCGGTGTCATTCATTTATTTCGACATCTTAGCAATGAAAATGCTATGATCGTTAAAGGGTTAACGTTTGATTCATAGGTTTATCATTGTGTTTTTTTTTTACTCTAATTCTTCCATATTTTCATACCTTTGGGTGGATCTACGAGTTTGGCCTGTTTTTTTTTTTATTTCTTATTGCTGCCCATGTCTTTTTGAATCAGTGATTGCTTAAAACTAATATTGCTATTAAAAAAAAAAGGCAAGACTTATGAAGCAATCTTACTGCTGAGGATAATGTTTTTACGCGTCATAATAACATCAGTATATGATAGCTCACATTTTATATTACATATAAATAGAAGTTTTCATATACGTCCATTCAAAACATTTCAAAAATATGCATTAAAATATTTAATTGCTATAAAGGACGTTAAATACTAATAAAAACATTAAAAGATCTTAATAATTTTATTAAAAAAATTCTTAATTTCTTAATAAAATTATTAAGATCTTTTAATGTTTCTGTTAGTATTTAACGTCCTTTATAGCAATTAAATATTTTAATGCATATTTTTGAAATGCTCACATTTTAATTAATATGTTCAAGAAAGACTTTTAAAAATACACTGAAAGTTAGCAATACGGATTCAGTCAGTCATAGCAGTCGTGAGGGCACTCGAACTAGGAAAGTGAAACCTGATTATCGAAAACACACTACCAACGCATATAGAAAACACTCGTATTTAAAAATACCATTTTCATGTGGAAGCGTCATCGCAACCGTTGCGACGAGTACCAAGCTTTCAGGACTATCTTCTTCTCCTTATTTGACTTGCTGTCCTTTTAGTACAGCAAGATATCACGATTGCACTCTAATCTGAGAAATAATATAAGCTCAACATGAAACACATAATGTCTTTCACATTTACAGAATACTTTTACCGGTGTGAATTAAAATATAGATTTATATATTTTTTTCATTTTATATTTATGCACGAAAATACCTTATGCTCTCTGTTTTCCCTTGTTTTTTTCGGCTTCCACCGTACGCATTCCCTGCCTCACTATTTTTTTCGTTTATTGGTTTGACTACAGCATTTACTTTTTAAGTCACAACCAGGGAGATAAAAAAAAGAACAACTCAAACTTACAACCTGTCTATAATTATTGGAGAAATTCAATCCTTGTCTTCGTGCCACAATCGAAAAATTGTGCGAAAAATCGAAATAGAAAGAGGAATAAACGAGAATAAAAGCGAAATTACACTTGAAGATTTTGTCAGCTTGTTTTAAAAACTTTTTGGTTGCTCAGATGTTGATATCAGCGACTTTAGCAATTGTTTGGAAGCAGTAACTAATAAAGAATGAAGAAAATGCCTCGCTTACAGATGACTTGATAATCGCTTTGTGCACAACTGAAGAAAATGAAGATGATACAGGCGAAAACCATTATCAATGATGATCAACTAGAAGTTATAAACTATAATGAAGCAACTTCCCATTTTGAACAATTAATGATGTATTTTGAACGTCATGTGAAGCCTACATTTAACGAACTACTTAAGCTCAAGGGAATGTGTGATCATGCGGCCCGCAAAACTGGCACAGCCCAATATATAAAATTTTATAATTACAACGTAAACAATTTTAATGTCTGTAAAAATTCAATATGTTCAGTATATAGGTAATTTTATGTGAGTATGTTATATTTTATTTCATTTATTCACATTCACCGGATAATCCAAATATTCGACAATCCGGATTGGGCCTGGTCCCATTTAATCCGAGTTATCGAGGTTCTACTGTACCATACAGGCAGCGTATTTTTGACTTGACGGTTTCGTGATTTGGTTTCTGAGTCAATTAGGAAAATATTTCTATTTTGGAAATTGCTGATAAAAGATTAAAATTTTCATAAAAGATATGAATAAAGATGGACATTATTTGAAAGTAATTCAAAAATATTGATCAGTTAAATTGTTAAAAAAATAATTTAGCGACTCCGTAATTCCTGAATTTAAAAATTTCTTATTGGTCAATGAAAAGTTTTCTAGTAGAACGGGGGTGCAAAAATCTAGGCGCCAGAGGGTAGTCTCTCACCACTAAAATTTTAAAGTTTTTTTCGCTCAAAATTTAATAGCATTCTTGCAGGAATTTCACACGAAATATTAGACGAAGAAAAACGAAATAAATTTTGTGATGAGAAACTGCCTGCTGGCGCCTAGATTTTTGCACCCCTGTAGTAGAATACAAAGAGCGATGTTATTGTTATGATCTCAGTTTTTGTCTAAATTTTACAAATATCTTAACGCATATGTGTAGAATTTTTAAAAAATAATAAAATTCAGAGGTACGGGGAGCAAAATATTTTATATATTCCAATTTTAATTTTATAAAAAAAAATTCCAATTTTATTATTTTAAAGTATATTATCATTTTTCAATTTAAATAACTCTTTATAAGATGCATAACTCATTTCATTCTATCCATTATTATTGCAAAAAACAATATGTTGCATTAATATTAAAAATTACATCAATGCAATATAACTTAAATATACAGGGTGTCCGAAAAGTCTGGAAACGGCCGAATAACTCGAGAAATACATATGAGATTGAAAAACGTACATATAAGTGTTAAATATTTTTAAATAAGCTACTCAATGATACCAAATTCGACCTTCGCAACCGACACTTTGGGGGTCAGAGGGGGGTCCAACTTTGAAATCTTAAATTATAACCCCCATTTTTTATTGCAGATTCGGATTCTACGGACAAAAATACGTAACTTTTGTATTTGATGTTTATTTCGAATCCTTGTTTATCACGGTGTAATCTAGCATATTAAATCGATACATATTTCGGCTTTTTCAACGGGATTTTCCTTTATCGAAACTGATTGGGCAGAATTTTTGACGTCAAATTCCTTGTCTTTTGAAGAAATAGCGTTTCCTGAAAATCACCTGTGGCGATTATTTCGATAGTGATACACTGTTAAAAATTTGACCCATTTGCTGCAGCCTCACTCCACAGCTTTTATACAATATCTCTTTTATGACCAATGAGAATGCTCCATAACACAGTAAAGTAACCGTTTTCTATAAAAGCGGCGGAGTGACGCTGTAGCAAATGAGTCAAATTTTTTACAGTGTATAGAGTTTTTTATGCTTTTCACTAGAAAAATTCATTGAAATATATTAATTTAGTTTTCTATTTCTATTTTTATTTTATCTAGTAAATGGTTTCCAAAATACGACCTACTTGTTTTGATGTTCTAATGTGAAAATGTGAACTTCCCCTCCCGAATAGAAAAAGTATATCTTCAGTTTTGGGCGGAGAATGTAAATATTTTGCGTATCGATGATTCTTTTTTTTTAATCATTTAATTCAGGCGGGCAAATGGGCGTGTATGGAGTTTTTTAAATAATTTTTACAATGTATAATAAAATGTAAGGCAAACTGACCTGCGTGTCTTTTGAAATATAAATATGCACCTTCCCTAAGTAATAGAAAAAAAAAATAAATTTCATAATTTGAGTGTGGGATGTGTATATATTATGCGTTTCCATATATTCTGTTGTTTAAAAAAAACATCTAACACAACTGATGTGGGTGTATGTTTTTATTATTATTATTATTACAGAAAAAATATAGGACAAAATATTAAGAAATAAAGTTATAAAATATTTTTTGGATGTGCAACGGATGAAGAAGTATCGTAAATTCATTGAACTTACGGAACCCGTTATTTTCCAAGTGAAATATCAGTATTTTCTTTATAAAATAAATAAAGCTACTATAAACATTCGTTATTTTGTCTTCTTTAACAAGTGATTTTTAATAAGAAAATATTCTTAGTTAGCATTTCTTATTGAAATGAAATTGAAATGCAATCTTATTGAAATTATTTCTTATTCTAGAAATTGCAGGATCCTTAGAAACCCTGAAATTTTAGTTTGGGGGAGGGATTATACGTTTTCATAATTTATTAATTACTGCAACAACAAAATAATAGGGCAGGGATTTTTTCGACAATTTTTGTTGATATATCATGATTTTTTATAAATTAATATATATTTTATTCAATTTAAAACTGTTTTTCGTAATTTTAACCGCTTAACGGATCAATATTTCTGGTAAAAATTTTCAAATAATGTCTAATTTAGCATATCTTTTATACAATTTTTAATCTTTTATGACGGGTTATTTCAAAAGGAAACTTTTGCCTTATTGAATCAAAAAATGCTCGGAAATGCAATATTTAAAATTAGATTTTACTGGTGAGAAATATAAATTATGATTGAAGCATGGATGTCCGGCAAATCATGATAGGAAAAATTACGGTTAACATGCCAAATTTCATTTTGCTAGGCCTTTCAATATCACAAAATTGCATTTTTAGAAAGTTTTTTTTTCCTGCGCTCCCCTTGAGTTCGTGGTATGGACATATGAGATAGTCTATATTTGATTTGGGGGGAACACCATCCTTTTAGTATCATTGTTTTTGAAATCAGTGCGGTAGATCCGCAGATTTTCCTCTACAAATAAAGTAATTTTACCTGTTTATAATATAGATATATTTATAGATTACTAATGCATTGCATTTATTAAAATTATTTATAAGTGGTTAATATTTGATTTGATTGATTGGATAAAATAAAAGCACAAACGGAAAAATAATTGAATATATTTCTATTAATTTCTATGGCAGAAGCATATAAAACACTTCTATTATCGAAACAACATTTAATGATTATTTTCAACAAACATGTGTCTGCTAATGCGACTACTTTGGTGAAGAAAGCTCTGGCTTATCAAATTTTGTGTTGATAAAATCTGTTGTAAAAAATAAAATATGTATCTCATGCATTTTGTTCGAATACAATCGCGATCTTCGAAAATAAAAAAAAGGCTTAAAAAACAATCATAATTTATTTATCTCATCAGTAAAATTTAGTTTTAAATATTGCATTATTTAATCCAAGCATTTCTCTGATTCAATTAGGCAAAAATTTCTCTTTGAAATAACAAGTGATAAAAGATTAAAAATTCTATATAAGATATGCTAAATTATACATTATTTAAATTTTTTTATCAGAAATATTGATCCGTTAAGCGGTTAAATTTATGAAAAACAATTTTAAATGGAACTAAATGCATATTAATTTACAAAAAATCATGATATACCAACAAAAATTGTTTAAAAATTCCCTGCCTTATTATTTTGTTCTTGCAGTAATTAATCAATTATGAAAACCTATAATCCCCCCCCCCAAAAAAAAAATAAAATAAAATAAAATTTCCTAAGGGGAGTTCCTAAGGATCCTGGAATTTTTAGAATAGGTAATAATTTCAATAAGATTGCATTTCAATTTCATTTCAATAAGAAATACTAAGAACGAATATTTTCTTATTGAAAATCACTTGTTAAAGAAGGCAAAATTACGAGTGTTTATAGAAGCTTTATTTATTTTATGAAGAAAATACTGATATTTCACTTGGAAAATAACGGGTTCCGTAAGTACCACGAATTTACGATAGTTCTTTTTTTGTAGTAATAGTTAAAAAAAACAAAAACATATACCCACATCAGAGTATTAGATGATATTTTTTTTAACAACAGAATCCATGGAAACGCATAATATACACACCTCCCGCCGTCAAATAATTAAAATTATCCTTTTTCTATTTCTTAGAGGAGGTGCATATTTATACGTTAAAAGATCGAAACACGCAGGTCAGTTTGTCTTACATGTTACTCCACATAATAGAAATTATTTAAAAAACTCCATGCATTCCCATCCGCCCCACTAATTAAATGATTAAAAAAAAGGGAAAGAAAAGAAGGCAGAACTTATCGAAACGAAAAATATTTATATACCCCGCCCCCCAAAACTGAAGATATACTTTTTCTATTCGGAAGGGGAGGTTCTTATTTACACATTTAAACATCAAAACAAGTAGGTCGTATTTTAGAAACCATTTACTGGATAAAATAAAAATCCAAAAAGAAAATTAAATTAAGATATTTCAATGAATTTTTCTAGAGAAAAATATAAAAAACCCTATACACTGTAAAAAATTTGACTCGTTTGCACCATTTCATTCACCACCATCGTCATTCCACCGCTTTTATAGAAAACGGTTACTTTACTGTGTTATGGAGAATTCTCATTGGTCATAAAAGAGATATTCTATAAAAGCTGTGGAGTGACGCTGCCGTAAATGGGTCAAATTACTAACAGTTTAGCACTATCGCCACGGGTGATTTTCAGGAAACGCTATTCCTGCAAAAGACGAGGAATTTGACGTCAAAAATTCTGCCCAATCAGTTTCGATTAGGGAAAATCCCTTTGAAAAGCCGAAATATGTATCGATTTAATATGCTCGATTACACCGTGATAAACGAGGATTCGAAATAAATATCAAATACAAAAGTTACGTATTTTTGTCAGTAGAATCCTAATCCACAATAAAAAATGGGGGCTGTAATTTAAGATTTCAAAGTTGGACGACCCCCAGAGGGTCGGTTGCGAAGGTCAAATTTGGTATCACTGAGTAGCTTATTTTAAAATATTTAACATGTATATTTAATATACGTTTTTCAATCTCATATGTATTTCTCGAGTTATTCGGCCGTTTCCAGACTTTTCGGACACCCTGTATATCCTTATGAGAAGAAAATTCTGTATTTTTTTCATAATTTTCTAAGTATGCTCGTATGGAAACTTTCCTTGTGAGTGAGGTAGAAATTTGCGCATATATATAGGAGAGATGAAGGTGATGGTTTATTGACTAATAGGGCAACAGGCGATTGTAAATAATGGCTGTAGGAGAAGTGGTGGTAACACAGGGCTACCACAGGCGACTATTTTTTAAGTCTAATTGGCACCAATTTTTCAAAACAGAAAGCCTTACCACACTATTTAACAGCATTTGCAAGAAAAATAAATTGTAGAATTTCTTCAGAATAATGTTGGTGCGAACAGAATACAAAAATAGTCGCCTGTGGCAGCACTGTAACGGGAACCGCAGGAGATAGAAAATAAAATAATTAAGAAAAATAGGTTTTAATGTAGTATTTCCAACAATCTGATAATTGGGTAATATAAAATTCCCAATTGACAATACTGTCAAATTTTTTATTAATATAGAATGCTTTAAATAGTATAAATTCATGTATGGAAGTAGGTTTGGAAATTCTTTTAACCGAACAAAAATATGGTTTCATCACCAAAAAATATTTTGCCATAGAGGATTTAATAATATTTTGTTTCCTAATATAATTTTGATGTTCTTTTATACGTTTTAATTGACACCTCTCTTCATAACATTGATAATATTCTGAACATTATGAATTCTGTTGAAAACAATATTCATTTCACTTATGAAACGGAAAATAATGTTTCTTTCCCATTTGTTTACACCATTTTTTGAATTTTATGTTTAAAATTTATTTTTAAGAAACATTTTAGCGAAAACTGCAAATGAATCGACCAATTTATGTTTCAAACATCCGAAAGTAACATTAACGGCTTCCCTGATTTATTTGTACGTCATAAGGGCAACTTATTTTTGTTAATCATGATTTACCCGCACCACACGTACGGGCGTCCATATTCCAATCATAATTTATTTTCACCAGTAAATTTTATTGTAAATTTTAAGTATTTAATCTGTGCATTTTTCTGATTCAATTAGCCAAATATTTCTGTTTTAGAAAATCGGTAATAAAAAAATAACAATGTTGTAAAAACATAAAAAATAGATTTGAAAGTTTTATACAAAAATATTGATCAGCACTAACACCACCATAAGCCGTAATTTGGACGGCTCAGTATGAATATGTTTCGGTTTCAATCAGAACTTTTATTATGAAATAAGTTTCAAAGATATAAACAAGAAAAGCATTAAATAATGAACTTAAACTGTTTTAAATCAAAATTCTGGTCCGAAATATTTTTTATAAAACTTGGCTCAAATTTTCGGCTATTCTCGTGTTATATGATCATCCATGCCAACTTCCGGCCTTTTTCTAAATCGACGAAATGTACTTCGAACAGAAATTTATTTAGTGAATTAAATTAAGTGAAACTTGAATGTGACTTGTATTTAATACATCATGCATTTAATTTAATAAATTTTCCGGTTCAAATTATGTTTTCCTGAAAAGTCGGAGGTTAGCAAGTGTATATGATATTATTATGTTTGAATGTAATTATTTTAATTAGAAATACTATATTTAAATTACATGAAGCGACAGCACTAACTACTATAGCACAATTGCATGAAAAGCGGTTAAGTATGGCTAATGAAAATGTAACATTGCCTAAAATAACATAGTCTAAAGTTTGTCAATTCAAATCACTAGAGAGCTATGTTGTCAGTTGACCGGGCTCTTTTTAGTTTAGATTGCTGTCCCCTTTTTTGGAAAAGTTATTTCTTTAGAGAAGGGTTGCTAGTTTGGCCTCCATTTTTATTTAGAAATTTTGTGTTTATGCAAATAATATAAATAATATTTTATGCTTTATTTATTGATAGACATTTAGTAACTACATAAAGTGAAAATTCGTCTTTGAAAATTTATAGTAGGAATAGTATAGTATTGAAGTATAGTATTCATAGTATAGTATTGAAATGAAAAAAAAATGTAGTATGAAATTATAATATGAATTTGAAATTTCGGATTGTAAATGAGGTCAAACTGGTACCGCTGTTTTAGATTAATATTACAATTTCTAAGAAGTAGAAGTTTACAAGGAATAGGAATCAGAAATAATTATAAAACCCACCATACTAAAAATACTACTGAGAAATAAGTTTGTTACGCATTATTATAACATCAATATTTGAATTCTTACTTTTATGCGTTGATCCTTTCCGGCGCACTGTGCCCAGTTTGGAATACCTAATTTTAATTCCAAACTTACAATCAGAACCAGTAATATTTTAGTAAAGTTTTGCTTTTACAGTGAAAGTTTAAATTAAGGGGCTCTTAATATCTCATAAAGATGTTTCTAACTCCAGGAGTTAATCGATAATTTCTCATTTTACTAAAATATTTTGCCCGTGTTGGAAAGGATTGACATGGCTCCCATCGTTCCTAAAATTTTCATTCTTTCCTACCACTGTTTTAAAACATAATATTTATTCTATAGTTCTATTGTACACTACCTTGCAAAATTTACTTACCTTGCACCTTGCAAAATTTAAGGACGAAGGGATTTTCAAGCGATAATTTTCACGCGAATATTCAACAGGAAGTAATATAATCCGAATAATTTTTATTCCTGCATAACAGCTAGTCCATATAAAATCTCATTCAGGTCGCACATAGTCACAAGAGTCATAGTCACTACGGCGAAACAAAAAATAGGAAATTCCATGCGTCTCTTTTATGAGTCTCAAATGACTACTATATGTCACTCCACTGTTAGGTGACTGCGATTGCTGCTTTGTGACGAGTCACCAGGTGACTTTACTGTGTCGTTTTATTGAGTCTCTCATGTGACTGTCATTTGGAGGCTCAATTTCAAAGTCATTGTGAATGTTGCATAACCAAAATAAAATAACCAAATAATAACGCATTAAAGTCACATGGTGACTTTCTGTTACAAAACTTTGTCAAATGGTAACAGAGACCCTACTGTGAAGTAACCACTGGGAAAGTGGCGAAAACTCACCATGTAACTTTAACGGGATATTGTTTGGTGATTTATCAAAATGCAACATTCACAATGACTTTGAAATTGAGCCTACAAATGACAGTCACACGCGAATCACAATAAAACGATACTGTAAAGTCACCTGTTGACTCGTCACAAAGCAGCAGTCGCAGAGACCTGACAGTGGAGTCACATATAGTTGTAATTTGAGACTCATAAAAGAGACGTATGAAATTTCCTATTTTTTTGTTTCACCGTAGTGACTGTGACTCTTGTGACCATGTGTGACCTCAATGAGAGATTATATGGACTAGCTGTGATACAGGGATAGTAGTTATTCAAATTATATTACTTCCTTTTGAATATTCACGTGAAAATTATCGCTTGAAAATTGGAATTTTGGGACTCCGTCCTTAAATTTTGCACATCAGTGTATATGTTAAAGGAAACTTTTAGGAAGATTTGTGGTTTAAAATACTGATAGCAATGTGTGAAAATTTTAGGAACGGTGCTAGCCCTGGGTTAAATAACTATTTTTAAGAACATACAAAAACCCAGTAGTACGCTTTCTGTCAATCATCCCAGAGGGATAGACGTTCAAGACACACAAGCTCATAAGAAACTCATCAATAAAAAAACTCATAAAAAACACTCATCAACAAAAAAATTTTTCGAGACATGTTTTCGTTATTTGACTTGCTGTCATTGAAAACAGCAAGATTTCATGCTTATATCTGCTAAAAGAAGTTATTGTTTAGCAATCGCATGCAAATACTTATTCATTTTCACATTTATACCATACTTTTTCCGGTGTTAAGTAAAATAAAGTATTTTTATATTTTGTGGCCAACGAAATTGATACAGTGATCAAATGAAGAAATTTTTGTTTTCTAGGTGTCTTCTTATCTGTCTTTCTCATTAAAAATTAGGCAACAACGAATGATTTTTTTCATTCGTTTAAGCTTTACTGTGAAATGCTATAAAGATAACCTAATTATTTTAACCCTTTGCGGCGCACGACAAATTCATTGCTTAAGTGTTAAAATTAATGACTGACGCCGGAATTTGAAAAGAACTTTTTTTGTAAATGAGAAAAGGCTACATTTCAAGCATTCAATGAACCGTAATTTCTTTAAACAAAATTCCGGTGCTAATGTGGCGTTTCAAATTTCAGATATAGGATCATTCTGATAAGGCGCCTCCATGATTAGTTTTGGATTTCATTGGTTAAATATAAAGTGGGGTAATAAGAGGTAACCCCCCCCTTAATGTAAGTAAATGAGTTTCTTATACAGAATTTCCATAAGCTTCAAATTTTAGATGTACTGTATTTTCGGGTGTATAAGCCGCAGCTCAAACAATTCTTTTTCGATCCAGAATTTTTTAAGAAACAAATATAACTAGTTAGATCGCCGTAAATATTTGTCTTCAATCACTAAATAAGATTTCTGGGTCAAAAAAGAATTGTTTGATCCGCGGCTATTACACCCGAAATTACGGTAGATTACTTCTGATAAGGGGCTTCTATTGCTATTTTGAGAGAGGGATTCATTTCTTAAGTATAACGGTGATATTTGCGAGTAACCCCTCTAAATTCAGATAAATGAATTTTTTATGTAGAATTAACCGATTTGCTTTAATTAATTTTTTGCTAAAATTAACCGATTTTGGATATAAGTTCATATGGGTAAGACGCTTCACTGAATAATTTTGGGTGTTTTCTGTTAAGCATAAAGGTAAAACTGACGATTACCCCCCTCCCTTAAATTAGATAAATGGATTTTTATGCAGAATTATCAGATTTGCTTTAAAAATTGCATATGTGTTTTTTCTGTTAACCCTTTCCGGTACACTGTGCCCGGTCTGGGATACTTAATTTTAATTCCAAACTTGCAATCGGCACCAATAATATTTTAGTAAAATTTTGCTTTTATAATAAAAGCTTAAATTAAGGAATTCAAAATATTTATCAAAATTCATTTGTGAATTCCGGTGTCAGTCTATAATTTCTCATTTTGTTAACGGATTTACCCGTGCCGGAAAGGGTTAAGGCGAATCCCTGAATAGTTTTGGGGTGTAATGGTTAAGTATGAATGGGATAACGGGGTATTACCTGCTCTTAAATTAAACAAATGAGGTTTTATGTAGAATTATCCAATTTGCTTGGAATTTTGAATATTCATTATGATAAGGCGTATCCCTTATTAGCTTTGGGGTTCAATCATTAAGTATAGAAGGGTGCAAGTGGGGTGGCTAATCCCCGTTTTAATTTGTTTTTTGAGGGACATTATTCCTTGAAAAAATTAGGCTGTAATATATAATTACTGTGAATTGTCTGTGAACTGAATGCCATCAGTTTAACTGGACAATATTCCTTTTATTGCTTTAGTAATTTATTAAAATGCCTCGGTGTTTTACACTTTTCTTTAGATTGTATTTTCTGCTGATTTTAATTAAAAGCGGTTTTAAACAGTGTCAAAAAAACAGAATGAATAGGTAACTCGAAAAGCTGTTAGCTTTTCATTACATTGTTTGAATTCGGGTTGAAAGCAATTAGAAGAAAAAAAAAAACTAAATCTTTATAACTATTTGACACACCTTAAGCGGAAATCCCAAGAGTTAATTAAGTGATAGTTGTATCCTCTTTAAGCAAACCTTAAGCTTCGAGGTTAATTTTAAGGGAGTGTGTGATCTTTTCGGTTTCTGTCGTGAGAGAGGTTTTCAGATGCACTCGAATAAGAGTTGCCAGATGTTTAAAGTAAATAAGGTCTCTAAATGGTTTGAAACCATCAAATTCTTACAGCTTATTTCGCCATTTTAATGATAGATAATTCTAACATTAGAAAAAGCGAAATATGTAACAATTAACCCGGGAGAACACGCGCTTACCCAGGGTATGAATGGTTTTAACTTTGTCACCAATAAAATCAAATTAAAACAGTCGCTTTATTTAGACGGAGACAATTCTTAAAAAATTTGAGTTAAAATAAGTAGAATATTACTTTTAAAAATTAGTGGTTAAAAATGTAAAAACCATACGCACTCCGGGTCTTTCAGGCCCTGCGCGCATCCTTCCAGGTTAATTTAAAATGATGGTGTACAGAGCATATGGATTTGCCGAACATCTGGCTGCACAAAAAAAAGTAAACAGACTCTAAAGCTGCGAATGTATAGCGAGTTTTATTTCAGAATTTCATTACAATTATTTGATACGGTTGTTATAAGATACCTTCAAATGTTACTGTGGAGGTTTGAAAATCGGTAAAACGGCAGAAAAAAGAAAAATGAGATTTTTTTAAAAGTATGAAACATGGTTAAAAATGTAAGATTTTTGAAAAAAAAAAATCCAGAATTATTATGTTTTCGTTGTTTTATTTATGTTATAAAAAACAGTTTTTTTCACCCCAAAACAATTGAAACAATTACAACGCAACATAGAACAGGAAACGTGTAAAGAAAATTATTTCTTTTATTCGTTTATAAAATCAATCAAACAAGTCTTTTTCGACCCAGATTTTTTTTAAAAACAAATATAACTAGTCAGATCGCCGTAAATATTTGTCTTCAATCACTAAATAAGATTTCTGGGTCCAAAAAGAATTGTTTGAGCTGTGGCTTATACACCCGAAATTACGGTATTTTCAGTAAATTTTTCTGTTATTGACTCTATATAATAGCGATAAAAAAAATATGTTTACAACTTAACCTTTTCAGGAGCAAGGTATTTCTGCTCCAAAACTGTTCAAATAATTGACTCACACGGGAATTTAAAAACAGATTTATTTGAAAATAATCAAGAACTATTTTTCCCGTATAATATCAGATCGAAATTGTACTAAAAATTTACTGGTGCCTGTTCGCAATTGAAGCAGTAAAATTAACTGTTTGCATACTGCAAACTTCGCCCCTGAAATGGTTAATTATAAAAATTACCGTTATTAAATATAAAAGTAAATCGTTATATAAAATGAGAAATAAAAAAATTAACCCATTAGTGCCTAGCGTCCCTTTTTAGGGACGCTTCAAAAGGTGCTTTCAGCACTGTTTTTGACACCGGTAAAAAAGAAAAGCAATAATTATTTTATTTAAGTGATGCATTTTTGTGATTAATGAACTAAACTTAAATCTTCTAAAAATAGTGGTGCCAACTAAATAAAATTTACGCAAAGATGCTGGGCACGAATGGGTTAATATATTTTCTTTGCTTAGCTAACCTGTGAACCTGAAATAAAAAAAGATTTTTTTAGAAGGAAATGAGTATTTTCAATAAAATCTAATCTTATTTTAATATCGGATTAGTAAGAATTCAAAAAATGTATTCCATCTTAAAAAAGCTAATTTATATTTAGCTAGAGATTAATTTGAAGGAAATTAAAACAAGTCGATTGTAAACGAATTTCTGCATTAAGTTTTAAAAATATTCTTCTGAAATATATGGAGAAAAAATGCTGCTTTAGTTTCGAATTTTAGTTATGCATTAGAAATGCCTTTTTTATGCATATGCCTTTTTTTTAAAAAAAATGCATGCATATTTATATTATCTTAAAAGTCAATGTTCTTTAAAATCCTTCCTATATGTATGCCTAAGGTACAAAAATAATGCATGGCTTTAATCCATTGAGGACCACGGATGTATGTATGCACATTTAAAAAGGACGTACAAAATTTGTGTTTGGCCTCAGCAATAAAAAAAGGGAATATTTTCCTGAATAAATTCTTCATTTTCGAAATTATGTTATTGAAAGTAACTTTTATTAACAAAATTGTTCCAGCAGAATAGAATTTGTGCAAAAAATGCCGGTCTGAAAGTGATTAACAGCTGTTTGATGAATTCAAGTATGTTAAAAAGTTATTAATATGTTGAGTGAAATGTCAGTCACGGGTGACTGACACGACTTGATAAAACTAAAACAGTTTAAAATAATGATTTAAAATAATTACTGAAAATGTATTTCAAATTTATTTATCTTTTATTTATTAAACGATTATGCTATCTGAATAAATACTTACATCAATGTACGTAATTTTGATAGTTTTATATCAAGTTAGACAACGATTTAATAATGTCTATCCTTTTTTCTCATGCATTTGTCTAAGCGTCCGAATGGGATGCTTATTTACTTGAGGCAGAAATACACGATGAAAAATCACACTACGTTGAATTCAATGTTTATAAATATAATTTGCGACTTAATTTTTATGGTATTGATTGTTTCTTTCTTTAAATAAACTCATAAAAGTAAACTGAGTGAATGCAGCAGGAGTTGTCCAGGATAGTTCAATTATGTAGCTTTACCATTTTAGGCACTAGGTGCCTGAGTTAGATTCTTATTTTGTAAAACATTTATGCAAACGGAAAAAAGTCTGTCTTATAAGTTTACTATATACGGTTAACAATTTATAATAAATAATTTTTAATTACTATAATTTTATTTTAATTTTTTATATATGACCTAATTATAAAACCATAAATGTCAAAAACATTGGGGGTATAATTTTAAAAATATTTTTCCCTTTTTTAATTTTTTTCCTTTTTACGAAAAAAAAATTTTTAGGGAATAATTAATTTTTTCATTTTAAAAAATTGCATTTTTTTTTTAAAGAAAGCTTTATGGTAGTTGTAAGAACCAAGCTCGGTTTCTCTCAAGTGTTTTTCAGCTTGAAACTGACGGCTCAAACAGTAAGCTAAGTTGATATTTTTATATTTTTCTCGAAAATTGAACAGGTTCTAGACTTAAATTTGCGCACGCGCAGTTATCTACATTTCGCACTGATCTTAAAATTTTAGAGTTATTCTTCTTATAAGACAAATGTTTATATTGTTATTGAGACAAGTCTTAACATTTAAAATTAGGCACTGAAATAAAATTGTTTTATAAAATCAATTTCATGCGGTATATTATTACAATTTGATTAACAAAAGTTGCATTTCTTTTATTTTTATTCTCATCGGGAACGGCAAAAGTAACTTTTTAAAACGGAGAAAAAAAAATCTCAGGGATGAGAAATAAATGATATCATTTAACTTAAGAATAATATCAGAAAACAGGTGCCTTTTTAATTTTATAGACTTATTAGTATTTAGTGACACTTCTACAATATATATATATATATATATTTATATATATATATGTATATATGTAATAAAAAAAAAAAAATTGCGCCATTTTTATTTTTGTTCTCTCTTAGCTTCAATTCTAAATTTGTGGAACATATTCCAATCTTAGTTTCGTAACTTGTAACAGCTAAATTTCTTTTCTTACTTTAGTTATTAATAAATTATTTCTTGCTTCTCAAAAAGGCGGGAAGTATTTCGTAAGCTTTTTACTTTCTGGCATATTCCTGCGATTTTAATTTTATTTTTTATTTTTTAACATCGCTTGACAAGTGTTACTACGCGTTGCTAAAGGGCTTAGTGTTCCGAGGAAAAAATATAGTTCTTGCCAATAGACCGCCTATTACGGCCAATTAGAAGTGATCATTTTGTCTGTTAGAGGCTCAAGTCCATCCTGATTGGATTTTTAAAATGATTGACGCGGAGTAGGAGGGCGCTAGTTTTGTCGTGAAAATGATTTTTTCATTTGGCTTTTCAGGAGAGTAGAATGCACCTTTTCTTTAAACTATCAAGACGCGCGTTTTATTTCTCCGCTGAATTAGAAATGTCATTTTTTCCGAGATTGTAGAACGCCGGAATGTTGCAGCTTAGTGAGCGAAGGCCGTAGTGATAGATGTGTGGAACGGTGATCTGTGGAGTAACTTAAGTTCGTGCTCTAAATAATAAAGAACTAAAACACTGATTTTCTTGCATTGTTATTGGAGAAACTCCTACGAGAAAAAATCCATGGCTTATCCACTTACCAGAACGACTGCTCATCCCACTATTGAATCTTAGTGAATAGTAGTATTCTACAACCAACATGGTATTCTATTAGTGATTATACACTATTATAGAACATCGTCGTCGTTTTATTACATATTAGCCGGCAGGATGAAAAATGAACCGGCGTAAAACTTTTGAGAATAAGCTGCATGCTCTTCATACACTTACAGTTGTTCCTACATTTTTCCTGGTATTGTTTTCATCTTAACATTTAATACAGAAAAAAAAATAACTATGATATCTTCCATCTAAATGGTATGTCCAAGACTGAAGATGGATGGGATCAGCTGCTGTGTGTTAATACTAATATTGTAATTTTGTTTCCTGCAATAAGACTCAATGTGTGTTACTAACAGTCAGAGTTTTTGAGATGTTAGCTGCACGCATCTTTAACCTCATCTGCGTCTACTTCCACCCAAAATTACCCCTACACATGTTTGTTGACGCTTCTCAGGTAGCGGTAGGTGCAGTTCTTAAACAACCCGACCATAATAACTTTTTACATCCAATTGCTTATTTTTCTAGAGGATTGAGAAGTTATGAGAAAAATTATTTCATTACCGAACTAGAGTGTCTTGCTATCATTGATACTTTAGATAAATTTTATCATTACTTTCACGGTGTGCAATTTACCATCCATACTGATCATGCATCTCTTGTTTGGTTAAAAAATGTCAAACATTTAAGAGGTCGATTATTTAGGTGGTCATTGAAGTTAAGTATGTTCGATTACAAAATAGAGTACTTAAAGGGATCTACAAATGTCGAAGCCGACATGTTGTCCCGAAACCCTATTTCTCATTTTTGTAAGCCCCTTACTTTTCTTCTTGACGTTAAAGAGATTATTGAGATGCAAGAAAAAGAAAATGTGTGTGGATCAAATTATATTAATGACAATGGACTGATTATAGTTAAAAGAAAAGGTTTTCGTAAAGTGGTAGTTCCCATGTCCCTAAGAAAAAAATTGCTTAATGTTGCTCATGAACAGTTTGGTCACCCTGGTGTTCAAAAAATGCAAAATTTAATTTCTCCTAACTATTATTGGCCAGATATGACCCAAGACATTACTAACTTTGTTAAATACTGTGATATTTGCCAGAAAAATAAAAAACCTAGACAGAAAAAATTTGGCTTATTACAAGCTATGCCCACTACAGATCAACCTTTTGACTGTCTGTCTGTTGATACTGTAGGAGGGTTCAATTATTATAATTCTACAAAAAAATATCTCCATATTATAATAGACCATGCCACAAGATATGTTTGGGCATTTCCTTCCAAAAGTGTCACTACAGAAACTTATACAAATTGTCTGAAACAGATTTTCAATATCAAAATCCCTCAACAATTATTCTGTTTTAGTAAGATTTCAAGTGTACAGTCCCCTCAAAAAATACTTAGTGACAGGAATGCTGCTTTTACTTCTTCAAGATTCAAAAAATTCCTGCGAAATCATAATATTAAACAACGTTTGACCACTGCCCATCATCCACAAACGAATGGGAAATGTGAAAGAGTAAATCAGACAATAGTAACTAGATTAAAATGTAAACTCCACTACCTCTAAAATTCCCTGGACTAAGCTTTTAACTGAGGTAATTAATGAATATAATAATACACCCCATTCTATTACCAAATTTCCACCTGCGTACTTACTTTTTGGCCAATTACCCTATGACTCCCCCTTACAACAAAATTATTATCCCCCTGTTCATGAAGCACTTAAAATTGCTAAAACAAGAACTGATGAATTTCATTTAAAAAATAAAAGATATTATGATAAAGATTATATCGAACCAAAATTTAAAATAGGAGATCTAGTTATCTATGAAGAATTTCAGTACCCTAATACTAGAAAGTTGTCACAAGTATTTAGTGGCCCTTATAAAATTCTTAACAAATTATCCGAAGTAAATTTTGAAATTGATAGGCAAAACCAATTCAAAAGTTCAGAAATAGTACATGTATCTAAATTAAGGCCTTATTATTCCCCTGATAAATTTAAATTAAGTCATGAGCAACAACCCCCTAATCAACAACAACAAACTCAAGTAAAAACTGTAGCTTAGACTATATCTCTAGTTTATCATTTTATAATTTTTTCTCTTAAACAGTAAATTTCTTTTCATATTTTAATTCAGATAATATCCTGTAATTCTCACAGAATGGCAATGATATCTCTTGACTGCAGCGAGAGTGTCACTTGTCTGGAAATTTTTATATTTGTTTATTTATGCCGGCGTAGACGAACAAAGTGGAAATTTCTTATTCTGTACTGAATTACTCTACTTAGAATATTTTTTTTTCTTTCAACTGAACCTATTTGTAATATTAAATTTAATCTATCAATTATTAAATTAATTATTTGCCAAGTAACAAAATTTTTATCACTTTATTTTAATATATATATTTTTTTTCTTTCTCTCTTTCTTTGCTTCTGCATTCCAGTCCAAGTACATGTCAATTATAATATAATTTTGTTTCTTTTTCTCTTTCCTACTTGCATCTTGCAATGTTTTATCACACCAAGAGAATATTTATTGCGTAATTATTTGACATGAATAGATCTTGTTTTTTATTTTTTATCATTTATTAATATTTCTTTTTAAGAATCTTAGTAGTTTAAAGGTCACGTGCATTCTCAAACATGAACAAAATTTTTATTTATCTTTATTTTATTTTAATTTATCATATTATATTTTAATTTTTTTTTGTACATATTCCTACTTAATCCTGTACTCGGATTACCAGATTAAGTAAATGATTTCATAGTTGATTGCATTTTTTATTTTATTCCACTTCTCTCTATATTTCATCCCAAAAATATGAGATGAGATAAACGAGATTAAGTATTTAAAGAATGTCTTTTGTGATATTTATTATTACTTATTAAGAGATTTACTTATACCCATTATGAGATTTACTTACACTTATGATATTTATTATTATTGATATTTTTCCTTATTATGTTTCTTAATTATATTGTTTATTATTTACATTGTTAAATTTTATTATTACTATATTATAAAATGTGTTATTAATTAAAAATACAATTATAAAAGTATTTTCACAAAGATTCCAAAATGGAACTGTTATGAATGTTCAAGGACTTACTCACACAAAAACTGAACTAATATTATAATGTTAGCTGATGAATTTGGACAGTTAAATGAATTAGACATCCTTAAAATGAGGTAATGAACTATGCCATTCCAAATATGACTTTAAGAAGATTTTTGAAATAAACTTTTAAAAATTGATTTCTAGATTTGACATTGTTAAAAAAGAATTTAACATTATTGTTTTTCATTTTTATGTTTCATTTTTATGTTATTACTATGGGTAATTGCTTATATTTTCAAATTACTTTTTGATGTGTACTTTAAACAAGATTATATCTTGTATTTGTATTGAAGCCTATTTTATTGTATTTAAATTTGAAGTTATTCCACGCATCACCTTGGTGTTTTTAAATTTGAATTCTATATAAAAAAGAGAAATTAATTTAAATTTTTTTTTATTCAGTATCTAATTATTATTACTTATATCAACAACTTCGTGAGCTAAGTCTGCATCATCTCCCTTTCTGTGAAATTGCAGGTCTCAGACCTACTTTTTTACCCGTCTTTCTGGGAGGGGGGATTTGTAATAAAATAAAAAAAAAAATTTGCGCCATTTTTATTTTTGTTCTCTCTTAGCTTCAATTCTAAATTTGTGGAACATATTCCAATCTTAGTTTCGTAACTTGTAACAGCTAAATTTCTTTTCTTACTTTAGTTATTAATAAATTATTTCTTGCTTCTCAAAAAGGCGGGAAGTATTTCGTAAGCTTTTTACTTTCTGGCATATTCCTGCGATTTTAATTTTATTTTTTATTTTTTAACATCGCGTGACAAGTGTTACTACGCGTTGCTAAAGGGCTTAGTGTTCCGAGGAAAAAATATAGTTCTTGCCAATAGACCGCCTATTACGGCCAATTAGAAGTGATCATTTTGTCTGTTAGAGGCTCAAGTCCATCCTGATTGGATTTTTAAAATGATTGACGCGGAGTAGGAGGGCGCTAGTTTTGTCGTGAAAATGATTTTTTCATTTGGCTTTTCAGGAGAGTAGAATGCACCTTTTCTTTAAACTATCAAGACGCGCGTTTTATTTCTCCGCTGAATTAGAAATGTCATTTTTTCCGAGATTGTAGAACGCCGGAATGTTGCAGCTTAGTGAGCGAAGGCCGTAGTGATAGATGTGTGGAACGGTGATCTGTGGAGTAACTTAAGTTCGTGCTCTAAATAATAAAGAACTAAAACACTGATTTTCTTGCATTGTTATTGGAGAAACTCCTACGAGAAAAAATCCATGGCTTATCCACTTACCAGAACGACTGCTCATCCCACTATTGAATCTTAGTGAATAGTAGTATTCTACAACCAACATGGTATTCTATTAGTGATTATACACTATTATAGAACATCGTCGTCGTTTTATTACATATTAGCCGGCAGGATGAAAAATGAACCGGCGTAAAACTTTTGAGAATAAGCTGCATGCTCTTCATACACTTACAGTTGTTCCTACATTTTTCCTGGTATTGTTTTCATCTTAACATTTAATACAGAAAAAAAAATAACTATGATATCTTCCATCTAAATGGTATGTCCAAGACTGAAGATGGATGGGATCAGCTGCTGTGTGTTAATACTAATATTGTAATTTTGTTTCCTGCAATAAGACTCAATGTGTGTTACTAACAGTCAGAGTTTTTGAGATGTTAGCTGCACGCATCTTTAACCTCATCTGCGTCTACTTCCACCCAAAATTACCCCTACACATGTTTGTTGACGCTTCTCAGGTAGCGGTAGGTGCAGTTCTTAAACAACCCGACCATAATAACTTTTTACATCCAATTGCTTATTTTTCTAGAGGATTGAGAAGTTATGAGAAAAATTATTTCATTACCGAACTAGAGTGTCTTGCTATCATTGATACTTTAGATAAATTTTATCATTACTTTCACGGTGTGCAATTTACCATCCATACTGATCATGCATCTCTTGTTTGGTTAAAAAATGTCAAACATTTAAGAGGTCGATTATTTAGGTGGTCATTGAAGTTAAGTATGTTCGATTACAAAATAGAGTACTTAAAGGGATCTACAAATGTCGAAGCCGACATGTTGTCCCGAAACCCTATTTCTCATTTTTGTAAGCCCCTTACTTTTCTTCTTGACGTTAAAGAGATTATTGAGATGCAAGAAAAAGAAAATGTGTGTGGATCAAATTATATTAATGACAATGGACTGATTATAGTTAAAAGAAAAGGTTTTCGTAAAGTGGTAGTTCCCATGTCCCTAAGAAAAAAATTGCTTAATGTTGCTCATGAACAGTTTGGTCACCCTGGTGTTCAAAAAATGCAAAATTTAATTTCTCCTAACTATTATTGGCCAGATATGACCCAAGACATTACTAACTTTGTTAAATACTGTGATATTTGCCAGAAAAATAAAAAACCTAGACAGAAAAAATTTGGCTTATTACAAGCTATTATAGAACATCGTCGTCGTTTTATTACATATATATATATATATATATATATGTATATATATATATATATATATATATATATATATATATATATATATATATATATATATATATATATATATATATATTAATATAATGTTGTTAGACAACATTTATATTTTGAAAAATGAACACTTAAAATGTATCTTTCAAACGTTGCCTTTGGACTTTAAGCTGATTTTTTTCCTTTCTAAGGATGCAATATCTTTTGCATTTCGTTCCCTTGTTTGTCTAGAAAATCTGGATGGTAAAATTGTGTACATTTGTTTATCTCTATTGCCTGGCTGAAAAATATAAACTTTATTTATAATAAATAGAATTTAAATCTCACTTTGCGGGCTAAAAAAATATCACAACAAATGTTATTTAAATCTTATTTTGAGGTACATTTTATGTGCTGAATATATACTTCGAAACAAAGTATGTGTCGCCGTTTACTGAATTTGTTTCAGGTGAAATTAAATAAAAACAATAAAACTGTGTAGACTCGAACATAGTAATGAAATAGACAAAGAATGTGTCATTAGATTTTAGAATAGTTTTTACTCAAAATAAATAACATTTGACATTCACGTAGAAAGGATTCAGAGAGTTCATCTTGAAAATATCTGTTAGACACTAGTGTAGTTTTTTGAAAGAATATTAAATATTGAAACTTTTAATATTTCTTGATAATGATCAAACTTTCGTGTTTTCTACTTTTTTTTTTTTTTTTTTTTTTTTTGAAATTTACTGAATGCTTCACATTAAAAATTATTTGAATTTTAATTGGTTTTCAATCATTACAAACTTTTTAAAATAAAATATTAAATGGATGGAATAGTATACTCATATAGAAGGCATTTTGGTTTCTAGAAGGCATTTTTTTAATCTAGATCATTTTGGTACCTGACATAAAATATATATTATTAGTAATGTGCTTTCCATTCCAAATTACTAAAAACTTATTAATTAACGAATGAAATTATAATATTTAGCTCGGCATTCAGCTGTAAAAATGTACATATAAGTACAAAACATTTATGAATCTAGACGTAAATGCGACAGGGGAGATTGGGTTAAAATATCTCCTTTCAACCTCATAAATTCTAACTGCGAGTGAGTTGTGGCTCTGTTTCTCAAATTCCATGCGCTTAACTAATAGCATATGAAACATGTAACTTCATAACATGCGGGATATTAATGTTACCCATTTAATTGTCAATAAAAAAGATGATTATTTAACATCAAAATAGAATATATTGTCAAAAAGGTACATTTATGGCAGCTAAAGTGAGGACAAATGGCCATACAAGCACATTTATTTGCAGATGCTCAGACAGTCAAACTGAAGTCTAAACAGAATTTATTCCAATGATTTATATTCATCTCATTATTATAAAAAACATTAAAATATCACTAAAATGCATTGAAAATAATTTTTCTCAAAAACTGTAATATAACGGAATTCTTTTGAGTTTTTTTAAAACGAACTGGAATGTCTCCATAATTAATTCATAGACATTCCATAAATAAAGTTCTATAACATATGAAAATTATACTAGGACTTTCCTCATGGGGATTACACTGAGCAATATTGCTGAGAATATAGATTTAATAACTTGCGACAAGTAAAGAAACCCATAGTATATATATATATATATATATATATATATATATATATATATATATATATATATATATATATATATATATATATATATATATATATATATATATATATATATATATATATATATATATATTTACGTCGGTTGTCGCATTTATTTTTTAAATATAGTTACATATTTTTCATAACATTAAAATCCTTAAAAAAAAATCTTTTAAATTGAATTTTGGTTTGACCGGTTATTTAAGAAAATAATAAAAAAAAATGGCGAAGTATAACGATTATGTACAAAGGTTTATGAGTCTTTGTCTAACAAGAAAGGTCTTCATACGGAGATACTCCGAAAAATCTGAAAAAATTACAGAATGTTCTTCTTATGAAGGCACATACGTTTATACACAAATTTCGACGGAACCGCCATACAACGTGCATAAAAAAAGATGAAATTTTTCTTATTTGGCGATTTATCACAGGTTGACAATGAAGAGAATTTAACCCATTAGTGCCTAGCGTTCCTTTTTAGGGAAGCTTCAAAAGGTGCATTCAGCACTGTTTTTAACACCGGTAAAAAAGAAAAGCAATAATTATTTCATTTAAATGATGCATTTTCGTGATTAATGAACTAAACTTAAATCTTTTAAAAATAGTGGTGCCAACCAAATAAAATTTACGCAAAAGATGCTGGGCACGAATGGGTTGGAAAAAAATACTCTTTCATATATAATACTCTTTAATCTCTTCGCGACAAATGTTGTTTGCTTAATTTTTAATCTTTAATCACCGGCATTTAAAACAGAAAAATGTTTGTGATGGAATCACGAGAATGATTAAATAAGGATTAAATAAGGTAATTAAGATAAGGTATGATTAAATAAGGTAAATAAATCCGATTAAATAAGGTAAACTTTACAATAAAAATAACTGGTGGGAATCATGAAGGCTTCTCGCGATACTTAAAAAAAAGTCAAATGCATTAAGATTCTTTGCTTTTGGCGAAGAAAAATCCTGATCGCCAAATCGCGTGTCGCTTTCATATTTTCGCGCCAAATATTTGAAAATATTGACTTTCGCATTAGACTTTCTACTGTGATTCCGCCGCTAAATTTAACTGATCTTTCATTACATACTTAAGTAATACAACTGGCATTTTTTTTCAACATATTCTGAGTATTCCCAGTATGGTGACATTCCTTATGAGGAGGATAATCTAATGAATTTCTAATGAATTTCTATATGTCATGCGTCACAAGACAAGCAAATGAAGAGAATCATGGGTTATTACATAAATATTTAGCGAAAGAAACTGAAAATAGGATATAAATATCTTTAATTTATCAACTATTAATGCATGTTACCCTGTATTATTTACGATTTCGGCACAAATAAATTTTGTATTCTGAAAAATTATGAAAATCTATATCTATATTATAAAGGCCAAACGTATCTGTGCGTAACGCATACGTCATTTTGCGAATGGCAACACTTTCAAATTTTAAATAAAACTACGGTATTGAAATTTTTGCTACTACAAATTTTTATGCTTCTAAATATCGTACATTTTCAAATTTTATATCATCGTGTAGGGAAAATTTTTTTTACTTTTAAATGAAATTTGTTTGAAAGCTGTATCTTAATATGTTTTTTAAATATTAATTTTTTAGTAGTTTTTAATACCGCTTTTATAATAGGATTACTCCATTTCTATTAAAAGCAAAGGAAAAAAGGGGACGAAATTGAATACTGTATCTTTATGTTGCCATTTTCTCATTAGAAGTGAAAAAATGGAAATTTAAATATCTTCTTTTATAAAACTTAGTGACTTTTGATTTCATTAGGAAAAATGGAATTTTAAATATCTTCTTTTATAAAACCCAGTGACTTTTGATTTCATTTAGAATATTTGATTAACACGTAAAAGAATAGCAGCAGTTTAATATCTGTTTCAGCTAATAGCCCATTGAGACTTGAAGTTTTGAATCAAATGATCAAATTAAAATGCCAATTTCTTCTGAAAAGGTGAATGCAGATACGAAATGGGCATTTGTAAATTTTGATATGATGAAAATGATGCCGGATTTAGATATCACGGGAAATAAATTCTATGATGGAGTCAAAGTGGAATAAATTTTGCTTTTTTTCATTTTGGAATACTAGCATAAGAACCTAAATTGATAACTTTATCATAATAACAGATCTTTATTATTTTTTACTGCTTACATGTACGATTAAAATTTAATTTTAACAATTTCTACAATTGAGTTTTATAGAAATAGTATTTTTCTAATTTGACGTTGAATATCTATTAAAGAGTTAGACTTACTTTTAGGTGCATTTTTTACTATAACTAATTTTGTAGGTTTCTTATAAATCAATGAAACAGTTCCTTTTTAAACATTTTCTTTCGTCGAAATTCGATGGTTTCAACTTTGTTTTAATAGAAACCGGAAAAAAGTATGGTGTAAAAGTAATAAATATTAAGTAATGCACGATTAAATTATGTAAACTGTTCAATAAAAATTAATCACAACATCTTCCTGTTTTTGAATGACAGTAAATCAAATAAAGAAAAGGAGTTCTTTTTTAAAACTTTATTTGTGGCAAGGGAATCCCTCAAGTATATACAACAAAATAGCTGTGCGGCCAGTTCTTTTAAAATTCCGATTTCTTGATTGACACCACATTTCTGAAATAGTAAAATTCGTCCTATTTGATGACAAATTAATTAACTCTTCCCGAATAGTGGTTCCGCTCTGGGCACACCTAATTTTACTTCCTAACTTGCAAAGGGCAGCAAGAACATTTGTTTTTACAATGAGAGTTTAAATTAAGAAGTTCCTAATTGCTAAAAAAGTCATTTATTAATTCCGGTGTCAATCAGTAATTTCTCATTTTACGAACAGGACTCGTTTAACCCTTTAACGTTCATTGGTTTCTCTACGAAACCACAAAATTTTAATTCCGATATGCAACAACGACACCGGAATTTTAATAAAGAAAAATTCATTTTATTATTCATGTGAAAAATCACTTTTTCTTATTTACAAAAATATTTGTACGCAGTTACCGGTGTCAGTCATTTATTTCAATGTCTTAGCAATTAAAATGCTCTGAACACTAAAGGATTAAATCGGAAAGAGTTAAGGTAATAACAAGTAGAAATCGGCTATTTGAGAAATCAAGAAATTTGAATTAGAAAAAGTTAGCCAACTGACAATGCTGGAGAGTAGTTGCCGAAACGTCACTGACATGAAATTTTTTGATTTCCGTTTGTCTGTCCACCTGTCTGTCTGTTCCCCGATAACTGCCGTAAAAAGAATCCTATTTCCTCGAAATTAATTGAGGTATCCGGATTTAGCTGCATAGTTTCGGGTTATGTTTGGTTTATTTGTTCGGAAAATACTGAAAATTTTAATTTCGCACCACCCCAACTAAAAAAAATCTGTAGAAAATCTATAGCTTTTTGGCCCAAAATCTGTGGGAAATCCAAAGGTATTTGGCCCATTATGCAGATATTTTTAACAATAGCTTAAAAAATTCTGCAGATATTTTAAAAATAAAGCTAAGTCTGCAAATTTTCTTCAAATTTCTGTAAAATTTCTGTAGAAAGATGCGATTTCTTCAGATAATCTTAACATTATTTTTAGTGGGGACGAATGCTTTCCTATGGCAAATCAGACTTTCATTGTTTATGGAAAGTGGATCTTTTTATAAATGGATTGAAATGATAAATTATGGATACTGAAATTTCCCAATACGTGTCTTAAGTCATTCCTATTAATTTGAAATTTTGTCTATGCATTTGTCAGATATTCTTCATTATTTTTGTAAATTTGGGTTATTTTTCATACATAGTATGTTCCAATAATATAAAACATTTTGTTTTAGAATTTTTTTATTTTAAAATGTTTAATATTTCATTATTTCTTTTCCATTTACTTGTTGCCTAGCAACAATAACTGACCCTAATAATTATTTAAACATCGCTAATGTGTGGATGTAATGTTTAAATCATTGTAGTCAGAAAACACCAGCTCCTTCATACGGGCCTCATATGAGGACAGATAAAAATTGCCTTAGAAATGAAAAAAAAAATGATTTATTCATTTATGGAGGTTTGATTTATGGACAGATAACAGCAAGTATGCAGAACAATTAAAAAATATTTTGTAATGCGTTCATTCTCATTTATCATAAAATAAAGGTAATACTGAAAAAAGATGAACAATAATGGGAAATAATTTATGCATGATTGGGTTAAGCTCTAACAGTTTTCAGTGTTATGTTATTGTGGTTGTAAAATATTATATTTATTACGATTTTTTAAATAGGTTACATAAAAGATACTTTTGGGGCAAATTTCGATTGTTCCGCGATTTTCTGAAATACCGGCCAAGACCCATAGATTTAGAGTCGCTGCTCTAGAATAAATCTTAATTAGTAACATCATTTAAGTAATCTTAATGTCTAATCTTAGTCATCTTAATTAGTAACGTTATTAGTAACATTAATTAGTAATTAGAATCTTAATTAGTAATAGATAAAAATAAAGCTGTTTTAAGATAAAAATAAAATTGTTTCGAAAAAAAAGAAAATATTCCCTAATTTATCTAATAATGTAATTTAAAATAATTTATGTAAAAATATTTTCGTTTTTTCTTTAACAAATCGCGTAGTAAACTACATGTTTGTTAAAAAAAAAAAAAAAAAAAAAAAAAAAAAAAAAAAAAATTCTGAATACTTCAAAGTGATGCAAACATTAATTTTTAATCATTAAATATAAAACATGGAAAGTGCCGAGCAGTTAAAAAAGAACATATCTTTTACAATTTTAATATCAAATATCAAGTTCAAAAAGCATTTCATTAAAAAATATTGAGACTATTTTTTACAAACAAGTGAAGATTTTGTTTGACATAAATGCATGAAACAACATTTTCTCAAATTGATTCTTATTTAAACAGTTCTTCAAACTTTATTTATAAAACAAAACAGAAAAGAATAGTTGTTTTTCCCTTTTAAAAGAGAATAATAAAACTTTCCCCATCATGTTTCACAAAATATAAGTACTATGGTATTAAATGTTATGTGAAAGTTAAAAAATATATTTAAAAAAGCAATAGGGAGACAGCTTAATGCACTTTTGTAAAATAACAACAACAAAAAATAGAATCAAGCATTAAACCAAAGGAAAAATAAATAACGTTCTTTTATTACTTATTATCAAACTTATCAGATTGCAATTCTTAGATCTCTATTTATTTTTTTTCCTTCAAAATCACTTCTTAAGTATCTATTTTTAACACTGTTGTATTAATTCATCGTGTTTTTAGTACACGTAATAATGAATTACTTATATAATAAACGAAATTATCTAATTCGTGTATGTATAAAATTAAATTATTGTGCGTTTCTTATATATATATATATATATATATATATTTTCATTTTTTTTTTAGATTTGGAATATTGCGCCTCAAGAAACGAATTTTATAAAAGTGTAACACTAAAATTCAAAATGTATTTAAAAAAGACGATAGGCATTTTGCAAATTGTTTTGACATGACATTTTTAAAAAAATATTAATTTTGTTCGACCAAATATCCAATTTTATCTTTTATATGTCTGTGTATAAATGGCAAATTTGATAGGTAGTCTAGTTTTATTAAAAGATTGAATAATATAAATTAAGACAAACTTGAATAATTTTTTTTAAGTAATTAAAATTCATCTACAAAAAATTAAAACACTAAAAAACATTTAAAAATACAAAAGTAAACGTTACGCCTAGCTACCGGCAAGGCCTTATCAGTACAAATAATAATTCATTTCTAAACAAACATTGGAACAAATCAAGACAGTTACAGTTAGTTATTATTTTTTAGAGAAAGATAATATTCATTTGGGACAGCACGAACCTCATTCAGAGTCGGCGATCGTAAACCAGTGATCCAACCTTCAATGAGAATTCTTCCTTGATAATTTCTACAACCTGATTTAACCCCCTTAACTGTGGCATTGTTTTCGACAACATAAATTAATAATAGGGGCTGTAAACCACATTTTCCTTACTAAAATAGTTGCTTTACTTAATCGAAAAACATTTGCCAATCAATAAAGATAAATTTTCAGTTAAAAATTAGTGGTGTCGAAAAGCTCTAAATAACGAAGCGTGCAAAGAGTTCCTGCCCGGGCAACACAGTTAACCCTTGCCCGGTCTCGGATACCTAATTTTAATTCCAAACTTGCAATCGGCACCAATAATATTTTAGTACAGTTTTGCTTTTACAATAAAGCTTATATTAAGGAATTCAAAATATTAAAAAAATTCGTTTGTGAATTCCGGTGTCAGTCGATAATTTTTCACTTTACTACAAATTTTGCCCGCCCCGGAAAGGGTTAAGGAGTTAAAGATGCTGGCCTTCGCAAACTGCGGGATGTGTTTCGTTTGAACGTAATGTTGGGCAATTTATGAATTTAAATTACCGCTTTTTAGAGAACTGATATATTCCCTCAAGCGAATTTCTAAAGATCTGCCTGTTTCACCAATGTATCACAATCTCCACAGGGAATAATGTAGACAACTGCGGGTAATTTAGACTTGTCGTATTGAAATTTATGCTTATTAAAGAAAGAAGTAAATTTATATATTGATTTAACCTGGGAGAATGCGTGCTGACCAAGGGTATGAATGGTTTTCACTTTGCCATCAATAACATCAAATTATAACAGTCACTTTATTAACACGAAAACAATTCTTACAAATTTTCCTATAAAATAAGTTGAAGATAACTTTTTAAAAATTAGTGGTTGCAATTGTAAAAACGATACGCACTCCGGGTCTTTTAAGCCCTGCACGCGTCCTCCCGGGTTAAAAGAAACATCAACATTAAATGATTTTAAAATACCAGAAATTTTATCAGAAATACCCTTATAATAAGGGATGCAGATGAAAGGATTTTGTTTAATACATTGTACGTTTTGTTTAGTACAGAGCCATTGTGTATTGCAGTTCCAGTAATGATTTTGAAAAAGAAAAATGTAACATTTATCATGATTTGATTAATAATAACTACCCTATTGGATTGTTAAGAAAATTTTTAGAAATACAATAGATTTTGTGAATTCTACTCCTCCTCCTACTCAACGTACTAAACAAAATTCTTTCATCTGCATATACAGTAAAATCCATTCATACCCTGGATATTCGCGCATTCTCCGGATCAAGCATTTTTCCATGATTGCTAAATAAAGACAAAAATCTTACAATGAAGTGGCAAGATAATATCGACTGAATGTTTGCAGCTCATTTGCGGCGGCAGCATTTTACGAACTTTATAATGTTTTGTCACCAGTTTTTAAAATCAGAAATTTGAGCCTTTTAAATCAAGATAATGCTTCGATTAATCCTTTCCGGCATGAGCAGTATCTGTTCGTAAAATGAAAAATTATCGACTGACACCGGAACTCACAAACGAATTTTTTAGATATTGTAAAAGCAAAATTTTACTATAATATTATTGGTGACGTTTGCAAGTTTGGAATTAAAATTAGGTATCCCAGGAACCGGGCAAAGTGTGTCAGAAAGGGTTAAAAGAGATAAATTTTACAATATAATCTTACTGGTGGCGATAAAGTATTCTTAACGCTTTTTGAGGCACGTATGCATGTCGCTCATCCCCAAGGGGTTAAGAAAACACAATTTTCTCACGAAGTTTTAATGTGACACGTTGATTGCCACATCAGTGATCGGTGACTGACATCGGAATTCCCGTTTAGACCGCGTCATTCATCGGAGACTGACAGTCAAAAATTTTTTATAAAGCTAAAACAAACTCTATTGCTTTAAGTAATTACGCAAAAATAATTTAAAATGTACTTAAGTTTTACTTATTACAAGTTTATACTTTCAGAATAATTACTTCAAACAACATGTATAAATTTTTAATTTCTGTGTCAGTCACCATGGTACTGAACGTGTGAAGCTAATAACTTTCATGATTACTGCCATTGTGAAACATTATATTTGTTACAAACTAAAGTATAATGAGTGCTTGGTTGTTAATTTTGTTTATGACGAACAATTATCAACACGAGGTATATAGGCCATAAGGAATGGGTGCCCTCCGTGGTGGCCTTTCTAAGGGAACCTAACCTATATTTACGAAAGGAAATCTAAGGTTCGAAGAAAACCACGGAAACACCGAACGATTGGGCCATGGGCCGCGACTGGGTTCGAACCCAGCACCTGCCGTCTACCAGTTTCTTGAGCAGAAGTATAATAAATGAAAACGATAAAGAGATAGATGAAATGAAAGACATATTTTCCTAGCAAATTTCGATTGTCTCGAGACCCACCTAAACACTCACCGTCAACCATAGGCTGGGAACCTCTGGAGTATCGAATGATTCATATACTTTCATTTGTTTCACATTAATGTAAGTACATAAAATTAAATATAATTTATAATAGTTCCTTGTTTGCCAGAACTCATTTATAATTTCTCAGATTAGCATGTATTATAATTACACTTTTTTCAGTTGTTATGAAAATAGGCAATAAAAAGAAATTGCAAACTGGGGTTGCAAGTTTGGCTTTACTTTCAATTTAAAACTTCGAATTCACATCAGAAATGCTCAAGGAAAATTTTTTATTTTATGCAAACACAAAACGTCTGCCATTAAGTAAAGAAAACAAAACCATACAGAATTTCTGGTGTGAACGTAAATTACCTGATTTAACCCTCCTACCCTGTTTAAATTTTACTCAAACTTGATTAAAATATTTCTCACCAGAATTTTTATTTTATTTTACTCATTTAACTTAAATCTTTGTGTTATTTATTTAATTTACTTTATAAAAAAATTTCTGGTTTGAATCGAATGAAACGCATTATAGGACTGGGTCGATTAGAGCCATTCAGGGTAGGAAGGTTAAATAAGAGGCCAAATGTGTTGTAAACTAGTAATTTAATATATACGAGGTCGAACCCGTCGAATTTCGACGAAAGAAAATGTTTAGGAAGGAACTGTTTCATTGATTTATAATAAGTCCACAAAATTAGCTACAGTAAAAAATGCATCTTAGATTGGTCAGACTAACTCTCAAACAAATATTATTTTAACCCTTTCCGGCGCGGAGTAAGTTTAATTGAAATAATTATCTGCCACCAGAATTTATAAACGAATTTATTAGAGAATACGAACTTGCTTATTTTCAGGCATTTTATCAAAGGAAAATTTTAATTAAATATTCTTGGTGCCAGTAAAATTAAAATTAGGTGTCCTTTTTAAGGGACACCGCGCCGGAAAGGGTTAAGCTAAAAAGAGAAAAAAAAACCATTTCTATAAAACTTGGTTGTCCAAATTATTAGGATGAGCGAAGCGAATCCTTTACTAGGCCACTCAAATGACATTTTGTCGCACACTTTACAAAAAAACTATACAGTATTTTGATTTGAAATTAAACACAAATATAAATTATGATCTGTAGATTTGCAGAATATTATTTTTTTACAAAAATACTTTTCAAAAATTATTATTTTAATTATTTTATTTTACATGTTTTTCCATTACGAACGCATTTTTTCAAATAACACCCGTGAAACACGTACGTTTTCAGAAGAAAAACTTAAATCATGGGGTCAGTAATTATAGTTAGAATCATCATTAAATAAACAAATAAATAAAATATATTTTCATTATTCTGATAAAATACCTCAAAAACTGCTTTCAGATTTTCAAACTATGCTCATTCCTTTTAACTATGTATAGTTTCATGATTTCTTTTATAAAATTTATAAAATACTTTTTTTAAAAAAAATTTTAGCATATTTTTAATGAATTAAAATTTGTGGAAATTCTCTTATTAACATTCAATTATAAAAGTATTTTTCTGTGTTAGGGATTCAAATACACAAGTTATTCTTATCTTGTGAAATCATTTAAGCAAACGATATTTATGAATTTTAAAAGAATTAATTTATGTTTTTGTGGGGTGGCAATAAAAGAATTGTAAAAAAATAAAATTAATGAATATTTTGTATAATTCTACTTCGAAAATATTTTTATTTATACCAGTCTTATATCATAAATAAACAATCTGAGGCAATTCTTAGTTATTTAGTTGAAATACATTTTAAAATTAAAATGCGTCGAAACATAAAATTACATTTTTGCTTAATAAAGATGCAAAAGTAATTTTAAAAATATATTATTACTTTGAAATATTTATCTTATAGCATAATACTTCGCGAATCCAAACAAAGCATGGTTTTTGCTAATTAAAATTAAACTTAAATCGCATATGTAATCAGTAAAGTATAACAAAGATAAGTTATTATGACGAAATTTTCAATTGAGGATCTTATGTTTGGTATAAAGCAAATGAAAAAAAAAATATTCCAAATTGACATGATCATAAAATTCCCATGTGAAATCTAAACCCGTCAAAATTTACATACACACTTTTCATAGTATTTTAATTTGATCATTTTTAAATCATTTGCTTTTTTATATAAAAATACATTATTTGCATTCGCTAAAAGCATTCCATTTTTATGGATACAGTCTTAAACAACATCTACAGAAAAGTTTGCATATGACGTCATTAGGACGGAATATTACACAAACGCAGCAAAAACAATATTCAAGGCACTCGGCAAAACAAATCGGAAATGTGAGGATTCACAAATCTTCACTTCTTTATTTATAATAGCTCCATGTTTTAACAGAAATCATTCATTTGCATATTTTTTCAAATTTGGAAAATATTGCAAACATGCGGATAAAAAAAATTGCCCTTATTTAGCTTTCTGATACGAACTGAGTAAATGCGGTGAAGTCACTCGAATATTATTTAAAATACAGTTTTGTGAAGAGAAATTTTTGTATCCTTTGTAAATAAGGTTTTCAGTAAATTAAAAAACCATTTAATTGATGAATAAAAATACAATAAAAACAAATTTTATCGTATTTTATGTCAGACGATATCTTTTGACATGATTCTTTTTTTTTCAGTTTTTATCAATTTTAAGAGAAAATGGCGAATTTATGTTGCCACAATTACAAAATTCGTACTTAAAACTATAAAAAAATTAATAACTCATAAACAAATTGAGATACAACTTTCAAACAAATTACATTTAAAAGTAAATTTTTTTCTCAATACGACGGTATAAAAATTGAAATAGGCGATATTTAGAAGTGTAAAATTTGTAGTACTGAAAATTGCAAAACTGAATTGCATGCGAAAGTGTTGCCATTCACAAAATGACGTATGCGTTACGCACAGATACGTTTGGCTTTTATAATATAGATATTACAGTTCAGTCGGGCTGCAAATACACGTTTGATGATATTTGAAATGGAAACACTCTCCCGCCAGTATGTTTCTTTCTTTATTTTTCAAGCCGTCACTGACGACAGCCTGCTTACATGAACGAAACAACATAAAGGAAACTCTTGGAGTAACTTAATGCAATATTGAGTTTAACTTCTTTTCTGTATGTATTTTCCGGTGTTGATTAAAAATTTTATTTTTAAAATTAAATGAGGGTCATTCCACATCCAGTCAAGTAGAAAAATATCAATATGTAGCCAATCATTAAAGATTTTAACTCCTTAACTGTGTTACCCGAATTGACTCCCGGCAGGAACTCCTTTGCACACTTCGTTACTTAAAGCTTTTTGACACCACTAATTTTTAACTGAAAATTTATTTTTATTGATTGGCAGATGTTTTTCGATTAAGTAAAGCAACTATTTTAGTATGGCAAATGTGGTTTACAGCCCCTGTCTTTAATTTATGTTGTCAAAACAATGCCACAGTTAAGGGGTTAATGAAACTGCGTGTACCCATATAGCACAAAAGCTCCTCAGTACCTCCCCAGGAGCTCCAAGACATCCCATATTCCTCCTAAAACTAAAATGACAAGATCAGGACGTCCTGGGGAAGAGACTTTTACGGTGTCCTCAGGAATGAGCTCCCAGTAACGTCCCACGGAGCAACTTCCCAGGGACGCTACTCCTGAGGAAATACCTGGGAAATCACTCCTGGGGAAGTACCCGGTTATTCATTCTTGGGGAAGTGCCCAGGAAGTCACAGTGCTGGCGCCATCTTATGAATGATTCTGGAGTACAATACTCAATTTTTTTTTAATTAAAATGTTGAATACAATTTAATCGGTATCGATTATTAATGAGTTAATTTTATTTTATTAATTATTCGATTACTTATTTTTAAGCAAATTAGATAATTGTTATTAAATTTTTATAATTTTTAATTACTGCTATAACTTTTAATGTTTTTTAGTTAAATTAAAAATTTTAATTTATTATTTCAATTAATTCCTTTTTTATATACTAATCACTATTATGTATCTTCTAAACCAAATTTGGTTCATTTATCAATATTTTATTAATTATTAATAAATAACCTATTGCGTTTTGGTTTTTTATTATTATTCCTTTTTATTAATTTAGAAATTAATATAACTTGTTTAAATGAACTAAATAGTAAGCTTCTAAATTAATACTCTAAAATTTTTAAATAGAAGACAATTCTAGTTCATATATTTTTTCTGAAATTCGGAGGTAAATGTATTTATGGAAAAAAAAAAAAAAGAGATTTTTAACGCAAGTTTGATCATAAGTACCCGTTTAAAACTTTGTTATGAAAATTATCTAAATCGAGTTCTGATGCATTTTAATATCAGATATTAAATATTTATATATATATAATTAGATAACATACTTACTAAACTCTATTTAAATAAATAAATAAATAAACAAACAAATTTGTCGCGACGAAACTAGATATTTTTATCCCAACACATAACATCAACTCAAAGATAGTGCAGCAATTCATTTTAAAATGGTATATTTGGATTTAAAATATATAAATATTGAGCTGCACCCCCCCCCCCCCCCATTTCCCAAATATATACCAATACGTGGTTTATTTGAAAAAAATTTCTGTTTAAAAAATGTAAATTTACGCAACTTAAAAGTTTAATTCAGGTTATTATCAATTACCTACCGAATGCTTAGCCTATTTTGTTTTATTTATCATTAATTAATTTTTTTTTAAATCTAAATAGGACTGATTAACAATTTATTTTTCTAATTTATTTTATAGATTACAAAACATAATATTATTATTGTTATTTAAATTCTGAAAGATAAAATGAAGTTTTCATTAAGAAAACTTCTGAAATATCAATAACGTTATAGATTTTGAAATTACAGATAAATATTTATCTGTATTTCATAAATAACATATAGTTTAACACAATTTTTAATTGAAGAGTATTTTGACATCACTTAAAACTTTCATTTAAAAAACCGATTTTCTATTTTATTTCTTCGGATATCCTTAGTTAGGTGACAATGAATGCATAGCATACAATACTCAGCATGGACATAGTTACCGTTCCAACACTCAGGCACTCAATAGGCTAATCACGCCCCTCCAATCAATTTTGACAGCGAAGAATTTTCGCGGGGGAAATCATTGAATGAGAGGAAGAAAAAAAAGAGTGTTTTTCCAAGAATTAGAAGTGAAACTGTGAGTTAGTAACACAAATTTGTTTGTAGGTGTAAAAGAAAGTATATGTATACATGTATTAGTTTGGGATTTAAAAAAAAAAAAATAGTTGATAAAAACATCTTATATTTTAAAAAAAGTTATCAGTTTTTTCAGACTTTTTAAATTGCCTAAAATCTTAGTTTCTAAAATTACATTTCAAGTAATCAACAAAAATATTTCCCGTCGTTAATTAAATGAAAAATGGTGCGTATTTTATTTTTTATGATCATAAAAATTTTATACAATTTTAAAGACTGCTAAATGGAGATTTAACTGTAAATTAATTTTATTTATAATAATAAGAAAATAAAAAGGTTTTGTAACAGATTAAAATTTTATTAATAGTTTCTATTTTATGCCATTCAAATTCAAGCAGTGTTTCAGAGTAATGATGGAATTTTACAATTGATTTTCACACCAAATCCTGTTACAATTAAATTATACAAATTTGTATAATGGTGTGTTTTCAATGACAATGCAGAATTTTAATATTTTTACAATGTTATAAAATAATACTATGCTTTAACCGTATTTTTTAATCCCGCGACAAGTGATAAATATCCAAACATCTGTAACTCGTACCGTCGTGTAAGAATTTCATTAGTAACGGATTTGATTATTCGTTAATAAATACTCGCCAAAACATACCTAATCACTTTAAAACGTGTTTGTTCATTGGTTGTATTTATGACGGCCAATTATCAACATGAGGGACAGATCAAGGGAGGGGGGGTTGCCCTCAGTGAAGGTCTTTCTAAAGGAACCTAACCCGTATTTACGCAAGGAAATCCAAGATTCGAAGAAAACCCCTGGAAACTCCGAACGATTAGGCAGATGGATGCGATTTAGCACCCCCTATCTACCAGTTTCGAGATTAGAATCTCTTCACTGCTAACTATGAAACGAACTAGAAACTATCCCACTAGGAAAAAAAGACTAAGCAAATTTATATATTTGTTTTCATAAATTTGTATAATAAGAGTACCTTTTACCAAGCGTAAAAAAAAAAAATAAAATAAAATAAAAATAAAAATAAAAAATCGATAAAAATTTCTGTAAAAAAAATAAGAGCGAGAGAGAGCAAAAAAAGTTTCATTTCTGAACGGATTTACTTAGATTTTATTTGTCAATCATTTAAAAAAAAAAAAAAAAAAAAAAAAAAAATCAAGGGACACATTAAGGAGGAGGATTGCTGCCCTCCGGAGGGTCTTTCTAAAGGAACCTAACCCGTATTTACGCAAGAAAGTTTAAGATTCGAAGAAAACCGTGGAAAACTCCGAACGATTAGGCCGACGGGTGCAAACTCAGCACCTCCCATCTACCAGCTTCGAGAGCAGAATCTCTTGGCCGCTGGTGGGGTCCTCTATGAAACTGAAACAATGAAATATTTCAAAGAGTAAAAATTAGGAAAGAAAAGACTAAGCAAATTTATATATATATTTTTTCATAAATTCATTTAATAAGAGCACCAAGAGAAAAAAGAAAAAAATCGATTAAAATTTCTGTAAAAAAGGTAAGAGAGAGAAAGAGCAAAAAAGTTTTATTTTTGAAAGGATTCACTTAGTCTTTATTTGTCAATCATTAAAAAAAAATTCATAATTTAAGGAAACTGTGTTTTAATCTCTTGCTATTTTAATCTCTGGAAATAATATTTTTACTAACTAAAATTAAATTTTATAGGGGATATCATCAGAAACGTTTTACATCATTCGTTGTGTGTTAAAATACATAGTTCATAATCAATTTTCTAACTACAGAACGATCTTAATGGATTTGTAGTATTAAAAGCTAAAAGGATATTTTTTATCATTTAAAAATAAAATTTCATTTTAAAAAATTTAAATTCGAAAACATTTATGTTAAAACAAATAATTATTGATAATTTATTTAGAGTTATTAATTTAAATTTATGTCGAATGTATGAAAAAGGCACAAAAAATGAGGACATTTCCTAGTTTTAAGTTTCAAAAGCGGAGTAAAAATGCATCTATACCTTAGAAACCTTTATTCCTTACTGGCACTACAGCACAACGGTGAGAGCGCGCGTCCAGAATACCAAGGTACTCGGGTTCAAATCCAGCAGGAAAAATGAAGGTAAGAAATTTGTTACTGAATAATCTCTGTTTATGTAAATCCGTCTGAATAATAGAAAAAAAAAGCATTCGTGTTTTCTTCTAAAAAAATTTAAATTAAATCATAGCTCTAATTAAAATTTTTTTTGAACATATTAGTGACCTTGAAGTTTCCCAAAGTCCTCCTATATCACTTCCTCAAAACTTCCCCAGAACTTCCCGGGGAGGACCCTGAAGGAGGTCCTGGGGAGCGTGCCAGGATGCTGTAGAGCGGACATTTTCGGTTCCTGAGGACCTCCTGGTGACAATTTTCTGCATCCTCAGGGATGCCTGGGGGATGACGGTCCTGGGATGTGAATCCTCCCCAGGACATCCTGGGGAGGCAAGTGTGCTATATGGGTATTTGTTCTTTATATTAAGATATGATTATCATTGACTTTACCAGTATTTCTTTTTAATTTTTTTAAATATACAGTATTTAGGTTGCAGTATAGTTTCCCAAATCTTTTGTGTGCCCTCGTTAATACTGTGTACTTTTTAAGATACAGGATCTAACTCACAGAAAACCTCAGCAGCGTATATCACTTTCATTATACCTATTTATTATATGTAAAATAATTCAATATGATTAAAATACGCCGAGAACTATGTTTCACCCTATCACCATTATTTAACGGAATTCTTTTGTGTGGTCCTGTAAATGAATCATAAATATTTTTAGCACCGCATATTGTAATAAATTATACGTTTTAGTACTCATTAGTAAATTAATGTCAATTTCATTGTGTTTGAAAGACTGCGACACAGTTAGCATGCACTTAACCCTTTCCGGCACGGACAAAATCTATGCAAAAATTAGAAATTACCGACTGACACCAGAATTCGCAAACGATTTTTTTTAATATTTTGAATTCCTTAATTTAAGTTTTTATTGTAAAAGTAAAATTTTACTAAAATATTACTGGTGGTGATTGCAAGTTTGGAATTAAAATTAGATATCCCAGATCGGGCACAGTGTGCCGGAAAGGGTTAAATGGTGGCCTTAATGAAGCCATAATGAAAATATCGACCATCCCTGTCATTAAACTATACATCCGATTTTCACAAAATTTGAAATGATTGGATACAATTTTGCAATAATTATATATTTAAAATTTCAAAGCATTCGGTTGGGTAGTTTTTGCTCTGCGAATGGACAGACAGACGGACTGATCGACGACTATAGGAGCTAAGTATTTATGTAGTTACGAACGCACCTAAAAAGTGAGAAATGTGGGTGCTCCTTCAAAAACAAAATAGTCTCACAATTTGTGTGTAAAAATCAAAAATTATACAACTAACTCAGTTTCTAGTAAAAAAATAAATACAGTAGAACCCCGATAATTTGGATTAATTGGGACCAGACCCAATCCGGATTATCGGAAATCCGAATTATCCGGAGAATTAGAAAAAAATGGAATAAAATAAAACATTCTTACAGAAAATCACCTTTATGTTAAACTCATTGAATATTTATAGACAATAAAGATGTTTACATTGTTTAATTCTTCCAAAAAGATATCAGAAAAAGTTTTTTTTAATCAGAATAGTAAGATGAAACAAGTCAATGTTATGGAAATTAGGCAATCGCTTTTCAAACTTGAAAAAAAAGAATGACCAAACCGATCCGGATTATCGGGGTCCGAATTATCGGGGTTCTACTGTACTGCAAAACGTCATGAAACAGTGTTGCCAGTGGGCTACTTTTTTGAAACGGAAAAATTCCCTTTGTTTTCGTCTTTATTAATCAGCCATTAAATAAGGAACGTTTTACCATTGCCAAAAAGTGGTGCCAATCAAGAATCTGAAGTTGAAAAAAAGTAGCCTATCTGGCAACACTGCATGAAAATGTACATACAATTACGACACCCACATTTCTTTTGGGATAAATGGTTCAAAACATGAAATCACATCCATGTACAATTATATTGGATTGAAATTTACAAAATAAGCGGTACAAGTTAGTATTAACCTTAACCCTTTATGCACCGATACATATGTATCATAGCTGCCAACTTTTACGCATTTTTCCTACCACAAAAGTTTTATAGTTAACATTGTCTAATTTAACCGTCGAAAACTTATGATTAAACAAATAGAAAATCTTTCTACAATTTTAGTGGTAGTAATAATGCGTAAAAGTTGGCAGCTATGATGTGTGATCATGCATATGTACTTTAAAGTACCATTAAAGAAAATTTAAACTAAATTTTATTTGTTCAGTCTATTAAGAAAAGTTTAGTTTTCTTTATACACAAATTACGTAGCTTCATCAAACTTAGAGAGGGTAGAAAAAGATTCGAAGTTAAATATTTACAAAAAGCTGTGATTTTCATAATCATTTGCATAAATATAGCTTTTCTTTAAAAAAAATCTACGAAACATTTTTAACTGCAAAAACCTTTCTATTTACAGAGAGCCTCATAATACATTTAAATACACTGCTTTACGAACAATTGTGATATTTCAACCAGAGTATCTTTTGTTAATTAAATAGATCATTTTTATAAATATTTTACAAAAGGAGTTGTTACTACAGATATATTTAATCAGTTTCAATGAAACAATGTCTAAATTTTGTATTATATTTATTTAGAAACTCCAGTATATCTTCAGATATTAAGGAAAATAATAATTGAGATGAAGCAGTTCCTTGATAAATAATTCGGTAGAAAAAGGGTTAATGGTTAATAGATCTTTAAACGGCAATCAATTAAATCATAAGATATTTTAAAACTTTTTAGGTTAATAATTCATAACCAGTAGAACCAACGCGAGGTTTCGCAATGCAATCGGATCCCTTTTTTTATTTCCTATGTATTATATTAACTGCTATTTTTAATAAATCCTTTCCGATACAAGCAAATGATATTCGTAAAATGCGAAATTATTGTATGACAAATACATTTACCAACGACGTTTTTAGAAATTAAGAACTTCTTAATTTAAGCTTTCATTATAAATGAAAAGTTTTACTAACCCATTAAGCGCTGCTATATATGTTATCCGATTTTTTTTATGGAATCGTCGTTTTTAGCACTTTCCAACAATGTTGAAAAGTGCTTATGGATTCGGTTTGTCTGTCCGTCTGGCTGTCTGGCCGTATGATCGTCTGCCCGCACTCTAACTCTCATAAATATACTCGGATTGTGATGATATTTTTGGACGTTAATGACATTTACCCGAGGACGAACCCTTTTGAAAATGAAGGTTCTACCATGATAAATTTATTTACAGGGACAGTCACAAGTTTTCCATTACATTACGGCCTATCGGAAAAAAATCGTTTCAAATGAATTTTAAAGATGTTACACCCGAACAAACATCTTCAAATTTATATGCATCAACAAAGTGCACTAACATATGCATTTTGTAAAGTATGCAACGAAAAGAATAGTTATTATTCATTTACAGGGTCATACAAAAGAATTACAATACAAAATAATGAATGGGGGGGTTGTTTGCGGCATATTTTAATTATGGTAAACGATTTCATGTATAATCAAAGCTGAGGATTAATATGAGTTATTTCATGCATAGTACTATTGCATAGCATTTACAGGGAGACGTAAAAGATTAAAAGTAGTATATTCTATCCGAAGTCAAGTATATTATGGAGGATGGCTGTTAGATGGATGAAATGCATTTTTCATTACGATATACGCTTTTAAGTTTCACTAAATTTATGCATATTATATGGTTTATATAAATGCTAATTGTTACACCATTTAGGTATACAGGGTTACACAAAAGATCTCAGAAAGGTTACTGAGTATGAGCGTAATTTACTTAAAGGTGGTTTTAAAATATGTTAAGCTTTTTTAAGATGAACTGCATTTAGTTTACTAAGAAATATTTGAAGAATATAGATAAAATGATATACAGTGTCACGCAAAGAGCTGCATACATGGTCGCCTTTGGATGATAATTTCAAGAAATTTGATTTAAGTAGTGTAAAGAGAATTTATATTTAAACTAAACTTTAGCATAATACTTTCGTGTATTAAAGGTACTTTGTATTTTACAGAGCTAAACAAAAGTATTCAAGTATGTTTTTATCTATTAGTATAAATTGCTGAAAGGAAAATTTCAACCAGTTAGGCGTTTTCTTTCTAAACAAAATTTTAACATTATCTGTATATTACCGGGGGCTATATATTATACAGGGCTTTTCAAAAGTATTGGAATACAGATTTGGATGTGAACAATAATACGTCATGACTGCATGTAACAACTTTTAATTAGGTTTTTAAACACCACTAAACTCTGATTTAATCATGAACAAATCCACTCAGAAAACATTTTTTATATAAAAATCTTGAAATGGAAAATTTTTACTATCACTAAAGTAGTTCTTAATACGACATAGAGATAATTTCCTTTAAAATACAATTTTTGTTATTTACTGAATCTGGATAAGTAGAGATCTTGCTAGATATCCAATTGATATATAATATCTAATTGATATATAATATTGATAATATTCAATCGATTATCCTTTTAATAAGCGACACCAGCATTATTTTAGAGGACTTCTATTAAAATACATATCAGTTTTGAGGGTCTTAACATGCTTCAATTTAAAAATATAAAACGTCTCTAGTGGTTAATGCCGCTCCCGGCAGATGAAATGAGGCTAATAATAATCCGGATTGTCACGTTTCATGGATTTTCCAGACCAAGAAATTCTTTGGTACCAGTATTTTCTTAACCCTTTCCGGCACTGGGATACCTAATTTTAATTCCAAACTTGCAATCGGCACCAATAATATTTTAGCAAAATTTTGCTTTTATGATAAAAGCTTAAATTATGGTTTTCAAAATATCTATAAAATTCGTTTATGAAATCCGGTGTCACTTGACAATTTCTCATTTTACTAACAGATTTTGTCCGTGCCGGAAAGGGTTAACTCATTCGCGGAGGGAGCCTTTTACAAAATTTTTAATGTTTTGTCATCTGTTTTTAAAAACAGAAATTTATGTTTTATTAAATCAACAATATGCTCCGATTAAATGAGGAAAATTTTACAGTAAACTTTTACTGGTGGAGATAAACGGTAATTCTTAAGCCTTTTTGCCTCAAGCTTTTTTCGTTTCCAAGGGTTGAAGAAAAACTATTTAAAAAAAAGGAAAGATATAAATTTCGAGCATTTAATCTATGTATAGTAATCGATAGAAAAATACTCATATTTCGGCTGAAAATTCCGTGAAATGTGACAATCCTGATAATTATGATCGATTAATATTGCAATGAATATCTCATAATTCACTTCAAAAAATTCCATTCAATAAAATTAAAATAATGAATCGAGATTTATTTTTGGGAATAGAATAAAAGGCGCGAAGCGCACTAGCTATATTTTGTCAAAGCTAGTGTTCCCAGCTAGTAGTGCAGTGGTTCCCCAACTCTAGTTTCGTGTGGATAGTTTTCCTTAAAAATAAATAAAATTATATCAATTCGAAATCAGTCTGCAAAACAGGCCGAAGCCTATCGTACGGAGAATGCTGCCGAATGCAATGTCGTTCCGAACTCTGTTTTGTCGGATAGTTTTACAATTACAAATATAAAACCAAATACATTTGTGATGTAGGCTGCCGAAGTTATCAAAATTATGTTAAATTTGGAAAAATGTTCGTTTACAAATTTAGAGCTAAAATGGACCGGATGCGTAACAGATAAGGTGTTCGCGGTCATTTGGATGGACTATCATTAAAAATGAAAAATTATACAAATTAGTGGTTGAATGTTGCCGAAGCCAATACGACCTTGAATGTTAAGTTCATTTCTAGAGATTTTCTTTAAAAAACATAATTTTCTTTAGATATGGCAACACTTATTTTAAGTATGTGAAATGTTATTTTCAGGTTATTAAAGACAGGTTTTAAATTGCTGTATTATGCAGTTAAATATCGTCTAAATATTTAATTTCATTAAATAAAGGAGATTCTGAAAATAAAAACATTTCGGAAAAAAAGGAGAAAAACTATTATTGAGTAGTAGATTCAAAGACAATTTCAACAATCACGCCGAAAAATAAATGACAGAGAAGAATAAACTAATCACAAATTACAACAGCAGTAATAGTTGTTAATTAAAACTTAGGCTTAAACTTGAGCTAAAATTCTAAATCGATGAGAGGGGTTGAGAAACGCAAGCTGAACTGTGTTCAGGAGTTGAAATGTTACCCACCTCACCCCTCGAACACAGTTCAATTTTCCGTTTCTTAATTACTCACAACGATGCAGATTTTGAGCTCAAATTTTAAGTTTGAGCTTTTACAAGCATTTAATTAGATACAAAAAATAACGACTAAAAATAATTGTTGGTTACTTTAAAGTTTGAGGCGTCCTCTGACGGAATTTTTAGAAATTTATCTTTAAAATTTATTTTCAAGGAAATATTGACATAAAGAATAGTTTTAGAGAAAACCGACCAAATTTTCCGTTTTTTAGAATCATTTGAATTTTGAACCTCCCCACCCCCATTGAACACAGTTCAGTTTGCGCTACTTAACCATTCCCAATGATTCAGATTTTCATCTCAAAATTTAAATTCAAGTCTAAGCTTCTAAAAAAAATTATGCGATGCAAAAAATAGCTGTAAAAAATAGTTGTGCGTTACTCCAAAGTCTAAAGCTCCCTCTATTGGCATTTTTTGCATTTTATCTTTATAATTTATTTTCAAGATAATACTGCCATAAAGAATAATTTTAGTGAAAATCGCAAATCAATTGACCAATTTTTCCGTTTTTTATAATCATTTGAAATTTGAGCCTTCCACTACAGTTTAGTTTGCGCTACTTAACCACTCTACAGGATTTAGATTTTGAGCTCAAGGAAAATTTAAAATTTAAGTTTATGTCAAAGCTTCTGAAAAGCCTTAATGAGATGCAAAAATTAACGGTAAAAAATAGTTGTTCGTTAATTCAAAGTCTAAAGCGCCACCTATCGACATTTTTTTAAATTTATCTTTATAATTTATTTTCAAGACAATACTGACATAAAGAATAGTTTTAGTGAAAACCGCAAACAAAACGACCAATTTTTCTGTTTTTTGTAATCATTTGAAATTTCGGACCCTAAACTTTAATTGCGCCTATCTCCTTCGGAATACGTTTGGGACCCTTAATTTCCTATTTAATATTGTTTGTCTTGATGTGTACTATCACCCCTTAAAGTTTGTACCATGAGTTTAGAAACACCCTGTATATAACACTGCTATACATATCTGTTATACATATGAGACTGTTATACATGATTCAGTGATGATATTAATATTTTCATTGATTTTCATACGAATATTTATTGCTATACGCTGTATTAAACGATGATTCCTATTCATCATTTTTATCCAATGATTGATAAAAATGATTCCTTCGGCATTATCGTGTTCAATATTAATAAACTGAAAAACATAAATGTCAAATCGAGTTCAGAGAGTAAACAAGCGTTCGCCTTGCGTAAAAATAAAAAGAAAAATCTCTTTAATGAAAAGGTGCAAAGAAAGTTATTAAAAAAAGAAAAAGGCTTTAAAATCCTAAAATCCAGTGATATTAAAAATCATATGAAAAGATACCGAATAGATGACTTCTGAGATCTTTCGATCGCACACGCTATCATTTCCAAGACTTAGTTTCATTGAAACATTGCATTCATTATGCTATTTATATACTTGTACAAAGAAATGGATTCATTGAGTTGATTGTATTTATTAGTGAAAAGAAATTGAATAAAGCGAATTTAATACAATTAAACACATTGCAATCAAAAACGGATTTTCGCCTCAACAAAAAAATAGACTAAGTTATGAAGTAAAGTAAAAAAATCAAAAGAATAGACTGAACATGAAATTTGTTATTTCCATTACATACATAGATTATATGAATGATTAAAATAAGCCTAAAGAAAATTGGAATTATTTGCATAGCTAAACCACCAAAACATTAAAAGGTTTAATTCAGAGGAAAATCGATTCCATACCATTTAACCTTTTCCGGCACAGTGTACCCCAATGTTACCAGTGGGCTACTTTTTAAAAATTATAATTTCTTGATTGACACCACTATTTTGAAACGGTTTTCCCTTCTTTTCGTCTTAATTAATATGACATTAAATAAGTCTCAAAAGTGGTGCCAATGAAGAATCTGAATTTAAAAAAAAAGTAGCTTATCTGGCAACACTACTGTGCCGACACATAATTTTTATTACAATTTTTCAAATGGCACCAATACTATTTTACTAAAATTTTACTTTTACAATAAAAGGTTGAATTAAGGTGTCCGTAATATCAAAAAAAATTGTTTGCAAATTCCTTTGGCAGTTGATACTTACTCATTTTACTACAAAACTTGCCCGTGCCGAAAAGGGTTAAAACAGAACAACACGTTTTAAGCTACATACCTATGATCACTGGAAAGTTTAAAAAAAGATTGGAGGAGCACATGAGGAGATATCAAGTTTAACCGATCATCTACTAACATTTTGAAGGTTAAATCAACAACAAGTTTTAAAAATAGATTTCGAGAAGAAAAATGTTATTTTACCTATATCAGATTATTATACTTTAGGAATTCGGGAATCCTTGGAGATTTTAATTGAAAGGAATAGTGTATGTAATAGGGATGAGATTTCCGCTTTTTTGGCCACCAGTATAATTTTAGAAAAAATGTTGTTCTATTAAATCGCAAAAGTGTTCCGATTACATAATATAGCATTTTCGTTAAAATTTTACTGGTGTGCAAAAAAGCGGAACTCTCATCCCTGATGTAATGATGTTTTATAGTATGACATATCTCACATTTGGTTTAATATTTTAAAAAATATGTTACTCTTCAACATCGGAACGGAATAATTTAATGGATACCCCCGACAAATAATACACTGGTCCTTTTTTAGACTAGTATATAAATAGGTCAGTGAATCCGACATTTCAGTGAAATTTCCCTTTGAAAATGATCGCGTTTGCGATCGTAAGATCTCATATATACAAATATTACAAAGAAAGAAACACATAATACATATAAAAACATATATGCAAATATATTTCGCTTTACATATGACTTTTCACATAACTTTTTTTTAACTTTTAAAACCCATATCATTTTGTAACGGAATATTTTAGTAAATGTTTATACACTTTTTTAATAAACAGTTTTATTTTTCTTATACAATTACTTGCGCCTAAAAGAGTTAAGGCACTATCAAGAGACTACTTATGTCATGCTTTTGTTGCGTGGCTGCCATAAGTGACTATTTTTATATCCTGTGCGCATCACTATTTAAAAAAAATAAATTTTATAGTATATTTACCTTGCAAATGTTGCGAAGTAAAAGATTTTCGTTTCGAAATGTCGTGCAAAAGACAATTAATAAATAGTCATCTGTGGCAGCTCTGCTATCGGAATGAACATTTATGAAGTGACAACAACAATGAACCTAATTTTTATGCAGGGTGAATAGAGGAAATATATATATCTGAACGAACTTGCTTATCTAAAAAAGCGGGGTTCAAAAATCAATTAATTACAGTTGGAAATTAATTCTATTTATCATAATGAACGGAAACTTATTGTTATGATTTGCTCGAATTTGTTTTTCAAACAGAGTGAAAAATGTTTAGAAAAGGAGTCGAATCTAGGATCTCTGGTTTAATTCTGTAACACGTAGCAAGGGTACATGTAGATTTTATTTTGCGACGCACATTTCCAAGAAACTACTGTAATTTATTCACCGCAGACAATTCAAAATAAATTGCAATAACCTAAATCAAAGATTATATTACATGAAAGAGGAGTGACAAATGTAAAAATGCACTCACACAAGATGATCGTATGCAGTGCTGAAACCAACCGAAGTGTCCTGGAAAACATCTTTTATTCCAACAATCTTTTAACCCCTTAACTGGATAATTCTTTTCTGTTCAATAAATTGAAAATAGCGGATTCACACCACTATTATTTAAATAAAATATTTGGTGGTTCCCAAACTTTCTTGGTACGCGACCCACCTTTCAATGAAAAAAAATTTCACGACCCACCTTTCAGTTAAAAAAAAAAAAATCGCGACCCACCCAAGATGATGTTGTATATCACTATAGTAATCTTTTTTACGGTCTCTATACGCTCGGCTACCCAATCCTAAGAATAACGCAAATCTTTGTACGGAAGATCAACAAAACAAGAATCGGTAATCCCAATGTGTGTATAAGTGAATAGGAATTAAAACATGCACAAACCAGAAACTGCTAGTTAAATATACCTTTAATTATTATGAAAACATAACTTTATAATCAATGAGATTTGTGGTGCTGGTGTATATTACTACGTACATATATTAACGTGCAGTTTATCTCAGTACTTGTCTTTCAAAAACAGCAAAGTAGAAAAAGAATATTCTCATAAACACAAAGTGTTGAATTTCATCAAGGACCTCAAAGCTGATTTAAATATTTCTGGATACTCTGTTCGTATATTAATCTAGAAAAAAATTGAGTATTTTCCCTTGAAATTATTATTCCCTGTTGAAATTCTCATATCTTTTACAAAAGAATGAAATAAAAGATATATATTTTGATCACAAACCTCAATTGTTCCGCGACCCACCAATGGATCGCGACTCATAGATTGGGAACCGCTGGTCTAGACATTTCCGCCTTTCAATAGTATGAAAATTTTCTCAAAATTAATAGTTGTGTCAAAAAGCTTTAAATGATACAATAAGCAAATTCGTCTTGCCCGAACGGCGTTCGGGAAAACTAGTTAAGAGGTTAAGCAATAACTGGTACTAAAAATTTCAAGAACTTCTTGAAAATAAAAACTTTTGTTGAACAATAAAAACTTTCTTTTGTTGAACAAGTAGAACTTCTTGAAAGACTCCCAAAGTTAATGTTTCCAAGTGTCTCGCTTAAATCTTGTCTCGAAATGTCCTGGACACCTGTATTTTAAAATAAATGTCTTCTCTTTACCTAAATGCGCAATGATCTGCGATTAATGCTGGCGAAATAAACTGTAAGAAATGAGTAGTGTTTGTAGCATTTGGAGCCTTGGTTGAAATGCGACACTATGCAACAATAGCTACAATAACATGTTTGCTATGAAATTATTATTTTTTAAAAGCATTCATACCAGAAAGATCTATTTGCAAATTACATAAATTTTAAAAATTGTTAAAAGACAGTCAATTTTATTGAAAATAATACTAAAATATTCTTGTAACTAAGCAAGCCTCTCGGAAGCTTTGACAAATGGTAAAGAAAAACTTATCCTCAGTTGCGTATTTGAGAATCGCGTTATGCAGGAAAAATTTTATTAACCCTTTCCGGCACGGGCAAAATCTCTTAGTAAAATGAGAAATTATCGACTGACACCGGAATTTACAAACGAACATTTTAGATATTTTGAAATTTTATTTACTAAAATATTCTTGTAACTAAGCAAGCCTCTCGGAAGCTTAGACAAATGGTAAAGAAAAACTTATCCTCAGCTGCTTATTTAAGAATCGCATTATACAGGAAAAATTTTATTAACCCTTTCCAGCACGGGCAAAATCTCTTAGTAAAATGAGAAATTAGCGACTGACACCGGAATTTACAAACGAACATTTTAGATATTTTGGAATTTTATTATAAAAGCATTATTGTAAAAGCAAAATTTTACTAAAATATTATTGGTGCCGATTGCAAGTTTCAAATTAAAATTAAGTATACCAGACCGGGCACAGTATGCCGGAAAGAGTTAATCCTACCTCTATTTTGAAAATCTTTATCTCGTTTTTGTATAGTACATGGTAAATAAAATGATCATGAAAATTAAGTATTCTGTCTGAACAAAAAAATTACTCTATATAATGCGACCCTGGTATATTTGTCACTGTACCTCACCAGGGAAGCGCAACTAATTTTGTAGAAAAAAGGGCAGATTACAGGAAAATTTTCAATAAAAAACCCTTCTACGAATCGAATTCCGGCGATATTACCATGCTAAATCTAAACTGAAAGCTTTCGTAATAAAAATAGTGAGAGAAAAAGTTTTGATTCTGCTTCTACTAAAAGAGACTGCTTCGAAGCTGGCTTTACATAGCAAATTTACTCTAAGTATTTAAAATGTAATTCAGTTAAATGCTAAAACCACTCTTTAAATCATGGAATTTGGTAAAGAATTTTTCTTTTCTTACATAGGTGCACACAACTTAAGTGACTGAAAGGTAATTAACTATTAAGGTACTTCATATATGTATATATATTTCAATATGTTAAAAATTCCATTTCATAGTTATATTACACTAGTTTTATTATACTTTACAATTTTTTATGCATAAAATTTTTTATGCTTATAAATTCAATAGCCTTCCGGCGCCCCAATAAAATTAAACCAATTAATGTGTACAAAAATAGATCCAAAACAAAAAACAGTGCACATGTTGCAACAGAAAATTGAAATTGCGAGAGGCAATCAGGCAATTCGTGACGTACGTGAGGCTCTCGGATTGATTGACATCGCCTATTTTTTAAATATTTTTGCTTTGTCTTTTAATATTCAGATTTTTTTCAATATTTCTACTTTGATAATTTTTTTTTATTTTGTTTAAATTTTAATGTTTTGATGGAAATATCTTAAAAACGCTTGCAATTGTTTGAAATAAAATAATGGATATTAATATAATGACCAGGGATAATCATACTAAGACGAACAAAAAAGTGATAAACAGTTTTAAGGGTTTGTATGTTTCACGCTGTTTTTAACTTTTTATAACACAATTGAGAACTGTTTATGAGATGCGCTTGGCTGGCCGTGCTCCGGTTCGAGTAAAGTCTCGGATTGACTTTTAATTTCTATATTATTCAAGATTATCAGTTAATTTTGGTGTTGAAAATGAAGTGGGAACTATTTTTGGTTACCTTATAGGACACACAAAAGTATTTTATTACAGTATAAAAAATACATTTTTTAGGCGCATATTTATGTTTTTACATTACCTCAATTATTATAAAATTAGTATGCATCGTTAAGATAAATGACAAAATGTTATTTATAGTGTATGGAATAAATAGCAATTACAGTTGTAGTTTCATTACACAAACACTGAAACATATTCCGTTAGATTAAAGTTAATTGTGAATTATTGTTTTTATAGCACTTAAATAAAATTGCACTGTTTCAAACATCATAAATTCATATGCATCACTCGTAAAGGAAACGATTTTTTTAATAGTCTTTAACCCTTTAACTTTCATTGGTTTCACCACGAAACCACAAAATTTTAATTCCGATATACAACACTGACACCGGTATTTTTATCTAAAAATATCCCTTTTATTATGTATGTGAAAATTAACGTTTTCTTATCTAGAAATATGTTTGTTCTTTATTACCGGTGTCATTCATTTATTTCGATATCTTAGCAATGAAAATGCTTTGATCGTTAAAGGGTTAACCCTTTGCATTCGAGAAGTGATTGTAACCAGATGGCAAGTGGTTAGATAAAATCACAGTCAATATAGATGATAAATACCAGTATTTTGATACAGATAATTTCTTTATATTATTTGAATTATTTTCTGTAAGAAAAAACTGGTAGTTTTCTCTTTCCTTGACTCTGTTTTTCCCGGTTTTCCCTGACCACTCGCCACCCTGTGTAACTGACCGCTAATGTCCCGCTTAACCCTTTTCGGAACGGGCAAAATCTATAGAAAATGAGAAATTATCGGCTGACACCGGAATTCACAAACGAGTTTTTTAGACATTTTACATTCCTTAATTTGAACTTTAGCAGTAAAAGCAGAATTTTACGAAAATATTCTTGGTGCCATTTGCATCTTTGGGATTAAAATTAGGTATCCTAGACCGGGCACAGTGTGCCAGAAAGGGTAAAATGGCTGCTAAAAATACTCTGGACCTCAGCATTTTAAACTAATTTTTTTCGCCTCATCTAATAGCCAAATAATTTGTGATTCAAGATGGTGAAATAAGAAATAGAATATTAGTGGCGTCTAAAGCATTTACGTCCGGATTTACGAGGGAAAACTGACAACACGACTGGTGAATGAGAGTCTCCTCTAGCGTTAACAAATAGAGCCATTATAGTTCGTTTCTATAGGGACGTCTTAAAAGATTTCCAAAAAAGAATTATGTTAAAAAATCGTGTGCGGTGATTTTTAACAATGTTACACTTCTTCAAACATATACGGTCGAGTCTCAATATAACGAAATCCACCGTTCCAGTAAAAAATTCATTATATAGAGAAATTCGATGCATAGATAATGATGTTAAAAATCGTATTTAATGTGTAAAATTTGAACAAATATTATTTTTGATCTTTTGCATTAAGAATTTGAAATGTTTAAAAGTAAATATTAACCTAACATTTTATTTTTTAATTATTTAAGCTCTTTCAAAAAAGAGAACATACATTTATTTGAAAGCTTAATGAAAATAAAATAAGAAAGACTTGCATTAATTTCAGAGGAAGAAATATGTAATTTTTTGTTGCTTTGATTTTAAAATTGTTACGCTCTTAAGAAAAAAAAAAATGCTCAAATTTTAGCAAGGAATGAAAAATTGTAGTTAACATTTTCCTCCATTTGCCTCTGTTATGTGCCTCTCATTGATTCCTCTCTTACAAATGACTCTGTTTTGAGAAGGATGTGGAAAGGTGTGTGGGAGGTGGGATGAATTCGTTGGATTTAAAGAACAAGGAGAGAAGTAATATAAAAAAAAAGCTCAGCACTGACGATAAATCAAAAATGAGTGATGGAAAATTGATTCCAAATGATTTCGAAGCTTCTTTAAAATTGAATAAATTAAGACCAATTTATGAAAAAATTCGTTATATGGAGATAGATATTCGCTATATAGAGACTGTCTTTAATGTAATAATGCGAAAAGGGGACTGTTCCTACTAAAAATTCATTATATAGAGAAATTCGATGTATGGAGTTTCGTTATAGAGCGACTCGACTGTATACTTTACTGAGATGCTCTACATCTGTGTTCTAAAGATTATTGACTTGATACAATTTGCAAATTATTTACAATGTCATCCAAATAATTCGGTTATTCGAATGGCTATGAGCCATTATTGCTTGATGTTAGTTTTCAACAATGATCTATAGATATATATGAACTGCATTATCCTGCATATGATCTATAGATCACTTGCAGGGCTGCGGACACCCATTCCGAAATGGAATTTTATTTTTCATGTTTATTTGAACATCTCATTTCTTTAAATGATCACGAGGCAGTTTTCTGAGCAGGATTCCGATTTAATTGGGAGAAGTTTCGTAATCTATCCAGTGATTCATTTTTAATCATGTTTTAAAGCTTAAATTGTTCGATTGTCGATGAAGCAGATTTAATATTAAACACTTAATCGCCGCGCCCGAGACATTCACGGGCTGCTAGTTTCACGGCTTTTAATCACAAATGTTTGATTTCCACCAGTTTTCTAAAATAGTGTCATTGGTTTTAATCTGGTATCATTTTACTTGTCATTAAATAAGATGAATATTTTTTTATCAAAAAAGTAGTGGCAATAAGGACTTGGGTTTTTAAACCGTAATTTCATGCGACCATTAAGGGGTTAAAAACAATATCCGTTCCGATTTGTTTGCTATTTTAAAACATTTTTAAAACCTCTCAAAAAATGGTGTTAAACAATTTCCAGTGAAAAGGAAATAATATTGAACATTTTAACTTTATTATTGTATTTCTTTTTACAATAAAATACAAAAATAACGCTTTATACTACTAAAATAGAAAAGACATATACAGATAACTGACGTAAGTCATCGAAAAGAAGCATCTAAACACGAAAATTCAGAATTTTCATTAGTGAAGTGGAAATATTAACATTATCAAATGCATCTATAACAAGAAACTTTTTAGTTTTTCATTTTACTTTTACAGAAATAGGACATAAAGGCCAAATTGATAATGACAAACACATATTGTCACGTATGCAAAGTTCTAGATAGAAAATATAGCATGCATTAATAAACCATGAGAGTGAAATACTTCATTTTAAGTAAAGTCTATGTTATAGTGTTTGATGTATTAATCATTTTTTTTGAAAATGAGGTTATATTTATATTATATTCTATCTTGTCGTTGCCCCCAATCGGATAACTTTGAAACCCCACTTTCTATATTGGGTAAGACTTCCGGACCACTTTATGAATAGGCCAACGAAAATCCGAAATATGATAGCGACAGAATAATGGCATACTTAAAAATAACAAAAAAAAAAAAAAGAAGAAGAAACCATCATGAAGCAGGTATAAAATTCTGTCGTCAATCCACACATCTCTCACTTGTAAGTTTTAATTCGAATATCTGAATAGATTTTCATATTGGAAAAATTTTATATCTAACATTCAATAACAATGCATTCACTACCAGATCATCGATAGAAATCCTATGTAAAATCAACCAAGTATCCAACGGCGTTCTGTCATTAAACATCTCCATTATATGATTAACGCCTTGGGAACGTATACGTTCCACAAAAAGGCTTAATTGAATTCTTGTTTATTCCCACTAGTATAATTTCACTGTAAAATTTGCCTTATTTAATCGGAACATTTTCTCGATTTAATGAAGCACAAATTTCTGTTTTTAAAAACCGGTGACAAATTATTGAAAATTTCATAAAAGACCCCTCGCGAAGGGGTGAAATATGTTGAAAAGTTGAGCAAAGTGGTGCATTAAATTTAATGGCAGGGCCGTTAAATATTTTCCTCTAAGGAATTTTAATCTGAAACACTGCTACTTTCACTGCCCAGCTACGCATTTAAAAATAAAAATGACTCATGCGTACAAAATGGTGTAAATGGAATTGCAGTTCGTATATAATTTTTTCTTTACTTTCATTAAATCCAAGGTACAGCTAATTCAACGTTTAACTTTAATATTTCCCATTTCGAAACGAAGTGGTGTATTTCTATAAATAAACAACAATTAGAGGTCGAAAGGACTAAGTTTTAAATAAATAAAATGTATATTTTTAAACTGTAGCACCTGTTTTTTTTAGTCGCCTTTTAAGAAAAATAGTGGGTTTTTCAAATTTCATCTTGTATATTTTGTGATTGAATCGATATGAAGTAATGTATTTAGTCTTATGGTTTTACATACCTTTATTGTCTTTACGTATTGAGCACGGCGTACTTCGTGCTAAAGAATGACAATGCCACTGATAAATTGAAATACCTTTTCTTTGGAAGGATCTCTAAAGGATGAAGATGCAGCACTTTGGAATTCATACAGAGGGGTTTCATTCACATATGATCAAGAAGCAGAAATCCCCAAAATTTCCAGAGAGTTTCCGGATTGTAACTCTCCACAGATATTTTGATGTTCTATAGAGAGTTTTAGTAAGGTCCATCTGTTGGATTTATCGTTGAATAAAGATCGGTACCAATGGGACTGTTATATTTACTATTATTCTGGGGGTTTTCTTTGGCTTGTCTAACCAAACTTGTGCCTCCGAAATTGACAAATAAAGCATTTCTATAATAAAATTAATAGGTCTTACACAATGAGGTTGCTTTTAGTAACGAAACCAAAATTGGGATTTGTAAGAAATTCATAACATTTTATTCTAAAATCTATATTAATACAATTATATATTGTTTTACAATGTTAATTATTTGTAGTGATCTTGATCGTCTGTATACTGTTGTAAGAAAACACATGTCCAAGTAGTTCAGTGCATTTCACAAAGTATATTTTTTTAATTTTATTCATCATTATGAATAAGAAAACTCAAAACATAAATAAACCATTTCCCTAATTTATTGAAAAAAAATCAGAAATTCAATAACATCGATTTTTTATAATTCCATATTTTATATTAAAAAAAGAACTTTGTATTAAATCAATAAAAGTTTCAGAATTGAAAAAAAAAATTCTTCCGAACTCTTTTTCCTGAAAGCATCTAAAATAAATTTCACTTCAAAAAGATCCCCGAATTCCAGGCTTAACATTGAAAAAAAAAAATACAAAACACTCATTTATACATTTTTTTTTCATTTCCTTCTTAGACGAATTGTTCTGATCACAACAGTGGCATGTCTTTATTAGGAAGTTTGTCCTTTAATTACATTGAGCACCAACAAACATGAAACTATCGCAGTACTGCTCTATTTTAGCGGCATTTAACGAAGATTTGAAATAGGTTTAAACAAGGTTCCGTATACCATAGTTTACAATGTAGACATGCAAATGAAAATAATCATAAAAAAGGTTTTCAAAGAATGACACAGACCGGGAAATATATAGAAAACAGGAATATCCCTGTTTAATATCTTAACCCCTTTGCGACGGGAGCTTTTTAGAAAATTATTGATATTTTATCACTGATTTTAGAAAACAGAAATTCGTGCCTAATTGGATCGAGAAAATGCTCCGATTAAATAACGAAAATTTTACAGAAAAATTTTACTGGTGGGGATAAACGAAGATTCTTAAGCCTTTTCGCGGCATGTATACAGGGTTCGCACACTCCTTACATTTTGTAAGGACTCTGACACCAGTATTAATGATAAGAAAATTTATATTTAATTTTTAGAAACAGAAGTCGCACACACCTCCTCGATTAACCGTTTTCCCATTTTTTAGGTCTACAGTTTTGTCTACATTGAAAATACTGTAAAATTGTTTTGCGAACCTTGGCATACGTGTCGCTCGTCCCCAAGGGGTTAATTCTCGCTCTCGTGACATGGACCATCTGCAAGCTTCATGAGTTTCATTCAGAATTATTTGACTCCCTCCAGTTTTATAATATAGTGTAATTTGCTTTATTCTGTTACCATTTTGCTTTTTATCTAAGAGATGAATATTTCGTTTAAAATAAAGTAATCAATTTACCATTAATTTTTATGTTTGCATTAATATTCCATATTGATACTTCAAATAAATAAAGAATACTGCCCAGTTAAACTGATGGCATTGAGCTCACAGGCTACAAATACTAATTGTAAATTAAAGCCTTATATTTTCAAGGGTTAATTCCGTTCGAAAAAAAAAATTAAGAAGGGGAAACAGCACTCCCCTTTCCTCTTTTTTTATACTTAATCATTGAACCTCCTATACTATCAAAGACATGCTTTATCATATAAAAAATCTATATCCAAAATTCAGAGCAAATGAGATAATTCTTAATAAAAACCCATTTAGCATTTATATAATTTAAAAGGAGTTATTCCCCTCTTTTATACTTAACCATTAAACTTCCAAAACTATTCAGAGATTTGAACGAAATCTGAAAATTCTGCTTGAAAAAACCATTTATATAAATTAAGGGGGGGGGCATTAGAACCCCTCTTCCCCCTATTTATACTTATTCAATGAACACCTAATAACAGTCACGGAATCGCCTCATCAGAATGATCCTAATCTAAATTTTGAAAACTTAATTCTGCATGAAAATCCCATTTATATCAACTAACGGGGGGCATGAGCCCCCCGTTCCCCCTCTTATACATATCGAATGAACTCCAAAAACTAATCAGGGAAGCGCCTTGTCAGGATATACCTACATACAAAATTTCAAGTGGATCCGATATTTTTATCATGAGTTATCGCGTTACGTACATACGAACATACATACAGAACGGACGGGCACATAAGCTCTCAGGCTATGATAGCCTGTGAGCTAAAAATTGGCGGCAATAATTAATCTGAATTTTTAAACCGTAATTTAATGCGACTTTTAGGAGGTTAATTCACTGTTAATGCAGATGCTATGTACTATTTACGATTGTCATAGAAATTGATTTGTGTCATTAAACATAAAATACACAAAGAAATATTTTTAATAAACACCATAAAAAGTATATTATCAGTTCATTACATAATAAGTATTTTCTGCTAATACCCTGGGTTCCATCTTGGAAGAAACCATTCAAGATAGCTTGCTGTCTATCGTGATAGCATGGCGAATAATGTAGCATTAAATCTTTAAGAGATCCAATTAGTGTGGAATCTATTTTTAAAGAAATTTATCGTGGTGTTAAAAGCGTGAAATGTTAACTTTAATCCCAAACAGTACTCAGAATTTAATTCAAAATTGTTGTCATAAATTCCCTACGAGACAACTTTACTTATTACTTATCCATCATACGTAGTATAGGGTAAGTCTTGCAATCGTTTTGAAAATCGAAAAAAAAATGACGGATTTGCACGTTTCAGATATTGCAGATATTGAAAAAACGTGTTTTTAGAAACAAAAAGTTTGCCGTGCGTCCGTCTTTGTGCCTGTCTGTCTGCCTGTAAAGGAATTGAGATAGAGATTTGAAATTTTGTGTGTACTTAGTATGTAAGAATGGAACGAAGCCTGTTTAATATCAGTAACATCAGTTATCCGGAACTAGTTTTTTCCGACTCTCAAAAAATTCATCCTGATGAAAGGCATATAAGAATTTTCGACTTTTTTTTTATTTTAAGGAGAAGACATAAAAGGCAATAAAATAACACAAATTTTGCATAAAAAATTAAATCGATCGGATTATTAGTTGCCGAGATATTTGTAATCTTGTTTTCCACATTCTTTGATTTTTCATCACCCTGTATTTCATTCAAATATCAATTCAAAAGTATGCTATAATTGGAAATGAGACGCTTAATCTGACGCAGTAAACTGTTAGTTAATATGATTTATTCTTTTGTTATAGTTATAAGGATGTTTTTTACAGAATTCGGTACTACTTAAATAGTTTGGCGTTTTGTATTACTTGTCGAAATTGGGTCATCAGCAATTCATTACTATGTGTTAAAAATGTTTGAAAGTACGTTTAAATTTTGATTTGGAATTGCAATGCATTTTATTAATAGTTTAAACATGTTTTATTTTCATATTTTATATTATGCATATCTATGATGGGTAAGTATTACTGTGCCCCCCCCCCCCCCCAACGACTAGTTTTTATTATAGCAAGAAAAGTTTGACTTTATTGCCACTGTTCTAAAGAAATTTCACAAAAAAAATTAAATTAAAATAAAATACTAAAATGGAAACAAATTTAACAATAGCTAACATGGGTGCATCTACAAATGAACAGCTTTAATTTAAAAAAAATATCAAAATTGGTGAAGTAGAAAGCTCAGGGCTGGTGTCTGAAAAATCAGCCTGTTTTTTTTAAATATATCAAAATTGGTGAAGTAGAAAGCTCAGGGCTGGTGTCTGAAAAATCAGCCTGTTTTTTTTAAATATATCAAAATTGGTGAAGTAGAAAGCTCAGGGCTGGTCTCTAAAAAATCAGCCTGTTTTTTTTTTAAATATATAAATACTGGGAAATCAGCTGTCTAAAGTTTTCCTTAACGTTTTGTCAATATTGGAAATCAAGGAACCACTATAGACTGGGAGGCGGCAGTATAGATAATCACCTCATCTACATCACGCATGAAAATCTAGGATTAGTTAAATCTCGATTCGCATATGAAAACGCAATCGGACTGCCAAGTCATATCTTGGTACAAAAAAAAATCTAAAAATCCGATTGTAACGATTGACTCGTAGGTTTAACCTTATGCTCTCCTGCGCCCAAAAGTATAAAAACTGGGAAAATTAGTAGCAGGAAACATAATGCTAAACCTATAATCAACCACTCAAATCGGGTTTTTAGATGTTTTCCACCAAGATTCTTTCACAGACCGATTGTGTTTTAATATGCAAATCGATACTTAACTAATCCTAAATTTTTATTCGTGAACTCGATCTGGTGATTGTCTGTGCTGCTGCCTCCCGGTCTACTACTCTTCATGCAAGATAAAATTAATCTTTCCCTTAATTTTATCAAGGCTTTCTTCAAGATTGGAGAATCCATTGCTAGTTAACTAGGGTAAGCAACTCAGGCGCGGAAGAAGTTAATCACTGCAGAGCTTTTTTGGCTGGTATTGGAGTAGACCGTGGGTGAGACACAGCCCATTATTGTGTGATCACGTTCAAAAGTCGGGATGATCATATTATATTTCATTGGTTGTACTTGGTCCATATTTACTGTATTGAAATGAAGGGATCTCTCATTATATATGGATATACTGTTAGTTATAATTTTCCTTCCCTGCCTTACAATACAAACTTTACATTCTATGGTTAATTTAAATTTAGAACATTCTTTTAACCCCAAAATAGCATAATCCAAATTTGTATTTCATACTAAAAAGTTAACATATTTTTTAATTTTACCCACTTTTAGAAGAACACTACATTTTCTATTTATATGTAAAAATCCTTTTGCCTGACGAATGGTAACTGAGGATATAGTCTCAATTTTAGCATTAAGTTTTTTAATAAATTTAAGTGGCAATATTGTAATAGTTGAGCCAGTATCTACAACACATGGTAAATCATAATTATTTGTATATCCATACACAATTAATTGTCAAATATTATGAGAATTATTCTGTGAGTTATTTGGAAGAGTATCAGAGGATGGCAACTCATTCCTAAAAATTCCTAAAAACAAATTCCCCTATTTGTACATATCCTACAAGGTCTTGAAGGATATGAATTCTGAATATAATTATTTTGACAAATTCTAGGCCTTTGAAACTGAGATTGCCTTTGGGAAATCCAATTCCTAGGTGTATTATTGGGCCTAACTGGCTGAATCCAGGGCCTAGTTGGTTGAAAAGGTTGAAAATTTTGTCTAGCTGATGCTTGATTTATTACTTGGTTTGAAACTAGTGGGGTGGAAACTTCCACGAATTGTTTGACAACCCGGTACCATTCGGTGGTACTACTAGGAGGATTTATAATAATGCTGTTTTTGAATTCTGGTTTTAAACCATCAGTTAAACTTTGTAATATATTTTCACTAAGATGTAATTTCCTAGTCAGGCTCGCAGTCAGGTTACATATGTTATGCGTGTACCATTCTTACATTTGCTATCGTTAAAAAAATCTTTGATTTAATTTAACACATAATTTTAAGTAAATGTCAGTGATTCATTAGGAATAAAAGTTTCGTGTAATTATTCATTGAAAACCAAAAAACATATGTAAATACGGTATAATACCGTTAATAAAGAAGATTTTAATATAATCGGATTAATTTTGAGGCGTAATAGTTCTTTTGTTTATTAGAAAATAATTTCATACAATAAATAAGTAATTTCATGTATTAAAAAAAGGAGATATATAGAGAACGCACACTAAATTCCTATATGGAAAATAACTATATTTTCATATTTACTACAAGGTTCTTGCGCATCGCAGGCTTCAAGGGATTTTATGTGTTTTGGACTAGAAATTTCGTAACATATTGGTCGCTATATTGAAGATAGATGTATTTTCATTCATTAAATATAGCAAAAATTTCTTTACAAAAATTTTAATAAAAAGTTTTACATTTTTAAATTAACATTTTCTGGTGCTTTAAATATTTCTCGCTTTTTTTATAATCAAACATTAAAATTTTACATTATGTGAGTATTTTATATTTCTAAATTACTGATGTCAGATATAAGATAAGGCAGACATGTGTTTAAGGATCATGAAAAAAAATTAAATCAATCGCTGACATCGACAGCATCTGCAATCGATTGTTTAAAATTATGCGAATATTAGAAAAATTCGAAATAAACCATACAATTATAGGAATCATTCCATTATGACCATCGCTACATCAATAGAAAAAAAGGTAGGTAAAACCAGTCGTGAACTGTATTATAAAATAGAACTAGTTTATAAATATTCCGATCTTGGCGCAATAGCTGTTGCACCCTTGTGAAAAAATACACGAATACAAAGAGCATTAGGATCATCTATATAAAATTCAGTCATACGATAATATTAGGTCTCTATCTTAAATAGCTTGTCATCACCTTGGCAACCTAGAATCATTACCTATCTAGGGATAGTATTGAAATAATGACGCAATTAATAATCTGGGAAAACATTTATTATTGTCTTTTTGATTTTTTAACCATATCCGGCACAGACAAAATATGTTAGTAAAATGAAAAATTATCGAATGACACCGAAATCACAAATGAATTTTTTAGATATTTTAAATTCCTTAATTTAAGGTTTTATTTAAAAAGCAGAATTTTACTAAAATATTATTGGTGCCATTTACAAGTTTGGAATTGAAATTAGTTATCCCAGACTGGGCACAGTGTGCCGTAAAGGGTTAAATCGAGTTATATACACTTTGAAATGACATGACAAAATTCGGCAACAATTTAACTTTTAAACCCTCCGCAAAGTGATACGATATTAAATTTCAAACTCTTTGATTGGATAGTTTTTGCGCTGCTACGGGCGTACGGACGAACCAGACATGGACTTTAGATGATACGTTATAAAACAACCACAAAACCCCTTATAGACATTACTCACTTACTTTTTCTTTTGCCGTTTTCAAAAACGGCAAAATTGCATGAACAAACCAACAAAGTAGTTAGTCGTAGTAGTTAGTAGTTAGTAGTAAGTAGTCAGAGTTACATTGATATATATTATTTACAATATACATTTTCCGGTGTGCGAAAGTTACTATTTAAAAAAAGATTTTCAGTGATAGAAAATTGATTCTTCGAGAAATTTTACTCTTTGCACTCGAGAACTGATCCTCACTGATCACTAGTTTCCTGCGCGTATGGGTGCTCCAACAGATCTGGATACCAGTATTTTCAACTAATTTTCCTCGCCTTTTTTAATGTCCCACTAATCTGTGATAAAAGATGGCGAAATAAATTGTAAAATATTAGTGGTGTCCGAAGTATTTCGGGGAGTCGCCTGACAACGCTAGTGGTGTGAGAATGTCAGTTCTCGAGTGCAGGTTTAATAGTATAGGGTGGCTTGTTTTTGCATCAGCAGCTAATCAGTTGAAGGCGTTTATTTTTTCTTGATAACTTCTTCAATGATTTCATCACTAAAACATTCTGCATGAAGAATTTTTTCTTTCGTTTTTCTGTTCGAATGAAACAGTTTGGAATAATCCTTAATCCTTAATCTGTCTTTTTGTTTCAGGCAAAAAAATGTACAAAGCCTGAAAAAATAAATAAATAAAAATAATAAATAAAATATTAAATAAAATAAAAAATAAATAAATAAAAATAATAAATAAAATATTAAATAAAATAAAAAATAAATAAATAATAAAAATAAATAAATAAATAAAAATAAAAATTTAAAAAAAAGGAAGCGCGTCTTACCTGTTGGAGATATGTTGGCAATGTAAATAACAAAAGTGTTTCCATTAATATATCATTAAATTAAAGACAAAATCAGATAGGATAAGAAAAGATTAAGAATATGTTGCGTAAAAAAACTGCCATCATTTTTCAAAGAACTTTTTACTTTCTATAAATGTGCCCAAATAATGACAAGCACGAATGGAAAAGAAGAGCGTCTTGGAGAAACTGATATCAAGGCAATGTTCTTTATTTATGCTCCTAATTAGTTAATATTATGAATTATTAATTATTAAATACCTCGATTACGAACATTCAAATATTAATTCTTACATCGTTAATCATTAGAAAACTATTTCGGTATTGGGTACTTTTTAACCACTGTAACAATAAAAGAACACATGCAGTATTTACTGAAAAAAGTATCTTGCTGGGCATAATAAATCATTGTTACTTTCAGTATTTTCATATTCGTAAATCGAGTGATGAACAACTAACTGTTAGAGATAAGAAAAGCTTTGTATTAAAAATAAAATCATAAATCAATTTCTAGTTATTTTATAAATTAATTAGAATGCTCCGAATCACTGCACTTTCTTTGTTTTTTTCTTGCCCATATAAGTATCGTTGTCTTCTATATTTCATCTGATATTAAAGTTATCAATATATATCTGATGAAGTAAATTTATTTATTGTAATAGATAATTGCAGTAAAGCAATAGTCATTTACTATCCAGTCATTTCTTTTTCTAACGGCATTTAATATTTATTAATTTCAGAAAGTTGGTAAAAGACCATTTAGATATTTCATCTTTTTTTTTTAGATTAAATGTGTTCAAGATAGTATTATAGATCTTTAGATACAGATAATAGATGTGTATAATTATATTAACTCAAGTTTTTAATTTTAGCAGCATTACATGTAAGGTACTATTAGTATTATAGCAGAGCAAATATTAGTGTAAAAGCTCTTTTATTAAAATGTAGAAAGCGTTACGAAAAACATTTAAGTTACAATTACAAGCAGAATAATTAGAGCGATTTCTATTACTAGAAAACGATGTGAAATTATTCATAAAGCTTATCTGTATAATATTTTAATGCCTGCTCTATTTTAATTCTTTCAACAATTGATCAAAAATGTTTTCAAAATAAAAAAAAACTGATTTTGTGATTTTTTTTTAATTTCATTCATTTTAAAATGTAACATATCTGCCAACTTTTACGCATTTTTCCTATCACAAAAATTTGATAGTAAATACTGACTTGTTTAGTCATTGCAATTAAACAAATGGAAAATATCTGTACAATTTAAGTGGTAGCAAAAATGCTTAAAAGTTGGCAACTATGGTAGAAAATCATCTCCCCCCTCAAAAAAAGGCAATAAAAACTGATAGTGTAAGTTATAAATTTGGAATTGTACTCCCTCAAAAGTCACATTTACATGGGACATCACTCATTTAGAGAATATTCTGTTATTATTCTGTTATTATTTAAATTTTTTAATTGCTTAAAAAGCGTATAGGCAACAGAGTAAAAAAATGTCGAAGCCGGAACTCGCGCCCGGGTCAGTGGTATAGCGCACTGAAGTTCTACCAGATGGAACTACTTTGAACGATACAAGCAGCCTGGCAGTTCTCACTACATATGTAGGCATGACTATAATCGCACCACAAGATGAAATATAACTTTTTTGCCCGTGAGCCACGAGCTCTGGGGCAAACACGAAACTAATAAAAGAATATGAAATTGAATAAAGCTACTTAATTATTGGAATGTTTTTTATAAAAATTCTTGCACGCCTTGCATTCAATGTTATTTCAAATGTTTAATTGCTTAAAAGGCGTATAACCAACAGAGTGAAAAAGAGTCCAAACAGAGACTTTCAAATTTGATATAATATTTAATGCCAGGAATGAGAAATTTTCTACAGAAAAATTTCCAGTTCAGAGCTGAAAGTCTCCGGCTTTTTTATATACCAGTATTATAATAAAGAACATTTTTCTTCATTGAAGCACATCGGTGATTAAAGAGAACTAGATTTTCTCGAAAATAAGAGTGGTGTGCAAAAAACCGGAGACTTGACAACTCTGCCAGTAACTATGTAGATTTATTATTCTGTTATTGGTCTTCATTGAAAGACGAGGACAAGAAACAGATTTGTCAGTTTTTTGCTAACAGATTGAATTGTGTGAGACGTCTTTCTCAACGAAGTTACTTTTCTAAAATCATATAGTCAAGTGGCAATTAACTGCATTCGGGATAAATTCCATTTTCTATCACAGATTGAAATTTATTTTTATCATTTTACACACAGCCAAAGTAATGAAGCTTTCTTTTATGAGTTTATTTAAAAAAATAATAATACCAGAAAAATGAACTTGCAAATTATATTTATAAAAAAACTGAATTTACGATGCAGGGTTGTAGATGAGATGTCTCTTATCTTCACGTAACTAAGCGACCTTTTTCGGACGCTTAGACAATTGCAAAAGAGAAGAGTATTTATCACTTTTTAGCTCACAGGCTATCATAGCCTGAGAGCTTATGTGCCCCTCTGTTCTGTATGTATGTGCGTTCGTTTGTAACGCGATAACTCATGGTAAAAATATCGGATCCACTTGAAATTTTGTATATAGGTATCTCCTGAGAAGGCGCTTCCCTGATTAGTTTTTGGAGTTCATTCGATATGTATAAGAGGGGGAACGGGTGGCTCATGTCCCTACCCTTAATGGATATAAATGGGTTTTTCATGCAGAATTAACAGTTTTTGTCCAAAATTTAGATATAGGATCATTCTGATGAGGCGATTCCGTGACTGTTATTAGGTGTTCATTGAATAAGTATAAACAGGGGGAACGGGGGGGCTCATGCCCCCCCCCCTTAATTGATATAAACGGGTTTTTCATGCAAAATTAACAATTTTTGTCCAAAGTTTAGATATAGGATCATTCTGATGAGGCGATTCCGTGACTGTTATTATGTATTCACTGAATAAGTATAAACAGGGGGAAGGGGGGGCTCATGCCCCCCCTTAATTGATATAAATGGGATTTTCATGCAGAATTAACAGTTTTTGTTCAAAATTTAGATATAGGATCATTCGGATGAGGCGATACCGTGGCTGTTATTAGTTGTTCATTGAATAAGTTTAAACAGGGGGAACGGGGGGCTCATGCCCCTCCCCTTAATTGATATAAACGGGATTTTCATGCAGAATTAACAGTTTTCGTTCAAAATTTAGATATAGGATCATTCTGATGAGGCGAGTCCGTAGCTGTTATTAGGTGTTCATTGAATAAGTATAAACAGGGGGAACGGGGGTTCTAATGTCCCTCCCCTTAACTTGCATAAATGGATTTTTCAATCAGAATTGTCAGATTTCGTTCAAATATCTGAATAGTTTTGTAAGTTTAATGGTTAAGTATAAAAGAGGGGAATAACTCCTCTTAAATTATATAAATGCTAAATGGGTTTTTATTAAAAATTATCCGATTTGCTCTGAATTTTGGATATAGATTTTTTAATATGATAAAGCATGTACTTGATAGTTTAGGAAATTCAATGATTAAGTATAAAAAAGGAGAAAGGGGAGAGCTGTTTCCCCTTCTTAATTTTTTTTTTCGGACGGAATTAACGAAAATACAAGGCTGTAATGTACAATTATTATGCGTAGCCTGTGAGCTCAATGCCATCAGTTTAACTGGGCAATATTCTTTTTATTTAATCATTATCTGATGTAGATATTTCTCACTTTCTGTAACACGTTCAGTGCCACGGTGATTGACTGTGTAAAGCATGGTATAAAACAATCAAAATTATATTGCTTTAACTAATTATTATGATAGTATAATCGTGCAATAGATATAAGTTAAGTGAAATTGAAACACATTTTCAGTAATTATTTAAAACAATATTATTGTTTTAGTTTTATCTCGTATATTAGTCTGTCAGTCACGGGCTTTTGGCGCAGGCTAAACGGAAAGTTCAGTGTCAGTCACCTGTGACTGACATGGTACTCAACGCGTTGATAACTTTTTGATAACGTTGATAATTACAGTGAAACTTGTTTAAGATACGAATCAAGGGACTGAGTGCATTTCGTATCTTAAGCGGGATCGTATCTTAACCATTTGATAAATTCTCGAATAATAATGCATATAAAGACAATGCACATTGTTATTAACGTATTTAAGCCATTTCTATCAATTTTTAGATATTCTAGAAATTTTAAAATATTGAAATAAAGAATAATTTTGTTTTTCTCCCAAATCTTATTGAAAATCTGTTTGTACAGTAAAAAAATTAAAACACCTGTGTCAAATAAAACAAGTTGGAAATTGCACGTGAAGCGTAGCAAATGAGGTGCGTTCGTACGATAACGAAGTTTTAAAACTATTACTCTCATATATCAATCTCATAAAATTGTAAATAGTGAATTACAATTAAAACGCTCATCAAACAATGTTTTCCCTATACCATTATACCATTATGTAATAGAATACTTTTGTGTGGCCTTGTAAATCAATAACAAATGTTCTTTGCACCACAAAATATATAAATTTTTATTATAATATGTACTTTACAGTTGCATATAAATTTTATTAAGTTCGAATGAGTGTAACAACTTTAAAATGCATTTGAAGCATTTTTACCAATTGACCATAATGTAACGGAATACTTTTGATTGTCCCTGTAATTGATCTATCCTTCCGATTTTCATAAAATTTGAAATAACTCCACAAAGTTATGTAATAATTATGTATTTTAAATTTTAAACGAGCAAAACGCATTTGAAACTTTTTTCCCCATTGACCATTATGTAATGGAATACTTTTGATTGTCTCTGTAACTGATCTATGCATCCGATTTTCAAAAAAAAAAAAAAAAAAAAAAAAAAAAAAATTAAATAACTCGACAAAATTATATAACAATTATGTATTTTAAATTTCAAACGAGTGAAATACATTTGAAACATTCTTTCCCATTGACCATAATGTAATAAAATACTTTTGATTGCCCCTGTAATTGATCTATGCATATGATTTTCAAAAAATTTGAAATAACTCGACAAAATTATGTAATAATTATGTATTTTAAATTTCAAACGATTAAAATGCATTTGAAACTTTTTTCCCCATTGACTGTAATGTAACGGAATACTTTTGATTGTCCCTGTAATTGATCTATGCATCCGATTTTCACAAAATTTGAAATGACTCGACAAAATTATGTAATAATTATGTATTTTGAATTTCAAACGAATCGGTTGGGTAGTTTTTGCGTTGTTATATGCGGACAGACGGACGGACAGACAGACGGACGGACGGACAGACGGACGGACTGAACGACCACTATAGGTGCTACGTATTTACATAATAACGAACGCACCTAAAAAAGGCAATAAAACGAAAATTTTGTTAATCTTTAGAAAGCACTAACTAAATTACATTGCTTACATAAAAGGGAAAATACATGCAAGGGACAATAATTATTCGATACATTATAAAAACTAAAGTGCGTGGTATTATTCTAGTTTGTTGAGAAAAAGTCGTTTTCCTTGGTTTGGTGCAACTTAGGGAGAGATTTTATTAGGAAGTTGATGTAATAGTAAAAATTGTCAACGGAGGACCAGCATCCTTCGAAAAGGCATACAATCGAAATAAGTTGAACGAGCTCATTATAGATGTGAATGGTGGTATGGCTGGTACATCTGTTTCTTCATCCGTTTTGTCTTCTACTTTCTCTGAAAGCCCAGGTTCTTTGAAACTTTTAAAGTCTGCGCTAGAGTGAACTTAACTTGTCACAACTTGATCGTCAGTTTTGACAAATAAGTCAGAATCTTCGCATTTTTCTTGATATTGTTTCTCTTCTGTGGTTTCAACCACAGAGTACAGACAGAGAATCAACTCGGCTTGAAAAGAACGCCCTCAGTGGACAGAGCCTGATTACTAACGGGGCACTCTCTCACCAGAAAAAATTTATAGAAATTTTCGTCTTCTTTAAACGCCCTTTTCATTCAAAATTACTGTGATGAATAAGGAAAAATTCTCTATTTCTTTTTCCTGGTGGGAGAGTGCCCCGTTAGTAATCAGGCCCTGTCAGTGGATGACTTAAAAACTAAACCATCGCGTTGGCGATTTTTATCCTCGTGATTTCTGTTCAACTGTAACCATATTCTGGCTTGGAACTTCTTGCTCAATGCTGATTTGATCATCTTTGCACACGTGCTTATGCTATTTGATCTTAGATTTCCGCGCTTATATTGATTCGTAATTATTACTGTTATTTTTCTTGAATTTTCAAGTTTAAATTATTAGGTCGTTATGTTAAGAAGAGACACATGCATTGTTTGCAAGACGAATACGTCAAAGTTATTTCATGTCAAAATAATTCTTTCATAAATTTCAAAACAAGAAGCAGCAAGCCGTCGCTGTATTTTTTTTTCTTTTTTCTTTTATCATTTGTCGCCAAGAAAGCTATGTTTCGCCGAATTAGCAACCTCTGTTATGTTATGATCGTAGTTTCAGAGTCATCCGCTCGTATCGCTACTGTCTATGCGTAATCCCATGTTAGACAAGTTGCCATTACAGTGTATGAAAGTTGATTCTCTGTTCCGTACTCTGTGGTTTCAACGTTTTGTAAAGTACCACCAATATCAAAGGATTTAAAGAAGCAGTTCTAAATGGTAGTTGATATTACGTCCTCCTAGGATGCACTCAATAAATGCATGGAGTCAAAAAGATTAGGTAATAGGCTTACCGGTTGCGCAGGATAGATTATTTTCGGGATGGTATGGGTAACATACAACGACACGTTTTTTTTATTTCATTTTGAAAACATGAATTATACCTTGATTTATGGGTTGAACCACGCTAGTCGCATTCGGTGGTAAAAAGTCTAGTTCGATGTTTACGAACCGGGGATATCCTTAGGATGAGCAAAACAGTTGTGTACGAGACACAAAAATTTCTTAGTTCGTTCATCGAATTCATCGATGCATCATTCGTTCATCGAATTTTTGAATTCATTTAACGAATATATCATTGTCATTTGACTTGATTTTCATAAACGCAGGGTAGATTTCTAACATTTTTAAAACAGCGATGATTCCGCGACCTGCGGATGACGAGTGGTTTCAATTTATCTGTTCCGCTCATGTTTGATTCATCGAGAACAGTGATACATTCTTTGCTTAGTTTGACACCGGAACATTTTTTAACGTTTTATATCATTATTTTATCCAGCATTAATTTTTTTAAAAGGCCCATCTCGTTGATATTGTAAATATCGCATCTTGAGTATTTTTTCAATAACGGTCCGAGCGGATTATTTTTCCAAAAATTGACAACATCTACATTCACAGCTGCCGACACTCTGCATATCTTCCTATAAACTATGCCGATTCTTTGCCTGAAACGATCTAGCCAACCGTTGCTAAGTATAAAATCCACTCCAAGACGTGTAGCAATTTCTCAGGCCTTTGCTTTATTTAATGATCCGTTGATCGCGTTTGTGTGAAAAATTCTATAGTTCTGAATATATTCTCTAAGTTTTGAATTCTGTTGACATTATTTCTGTTACTACTATCAAGAAATGTCATCTTTAATGAAGAAAATTGTAAGTTGACTGTCTCACCGAATTCATCCAAAATCCTGTTTAATATTGATGAAGATGATATGAATATGGAAACAGTTGATAAAGTTCAAGACAACTTGTGCAATAATCCTCCAAGTTTGCAAAATAATAATCATTATGGCCTTCGTCCCAGAAACACTTTAAGACCTCCTGCTCGCTATGAATTAAATGTAGCCGACATTGTAACACCACAAACATATGAAGAAGCAATGAATTCTCCTCAAGCAGATAATTGGAAAGAAGCCATAAATGAAGAACTGAATTCTCTTCAGAAGAATGAGACCTGGGATCGCGTACCCTTCTAGAGAAAAGTAACGTAATTCGATCCAAGTGGGTATTTAAAATAAAATACATTCCCAATGGAAAAATTGACAGATATAAAGCTAGACTCTGTGCATAAATAATCCATTTTGGGAAATCCATAAGGATTCTCCCAAATGGAGGGAGTAGACTTCGACGAAACCTTTTCACCAACCTCAAGATTTAACACTATAAGATATTTATTAGCTATAGCCGCTCAAAGAAAATGGAAAATTCTACAAATTGATGTGAAAACTGCTTTTCTCTATGGTGAAATTAAAGAAACAATTTTTATGCAACCTCCTCCAGGTTTAGGTTTTGCTAAAGACCTAGTGTGTCGACTTAAAAAGTCTCTTTATGGATTGAAACAGGCATCCAGATGCTGGAACAAGACTTTTACAGATTTTCTAACTAGTTTTGGCTTCCAGCAATTTAATGCTGACCCTTGTGTTTTCAATGGCATTTTTCAAGGTAAGAAAGTAATTCTAATTTTGTATGTAGATTATTCTTTATTATTCTGTGAAGAAAAGAAGATATTAATTGAGATTGTAGAAGATTTTAAAAAGAAATTTGAAGCAACTACCTGCAAAACCGGATGTTTTGTTGGAATTGAAATAAACTACAGAGAAAACGGCACAATTTTCCTACATTCAGAAAATTATACAAAGGGAATTTTGAAGCAATTTTATTTAGATGATGCAAGCCCGAACACTGTACCTGCATGTCCTGGAACAATCCTATCATCAGAATCTAACCCGTTACCAGATGGAAAAACCATTCCTTACAGAGAAGCTATTGGATCTTTAATGTTTCTTGCCACTACTACTCGTCCAGACATAGCTTTTTCTGTTAATCTTGTCAGCCGATTTAAAAATAGTCCAGGCCAAATCCATTGGAATATAGTGAAACGTATTTTCAGATACCTGAGATGTACTGCAGCCTATGGCATTGAATATTCTCCAGTATATAGTCATGATTGTCACCTTGTTAGTTTTTCTGATTTTGACTTTGCCAATGATGTTGACACAAGAAAATCCACTTCTCGTTATGTGTTCATAATGGTCCTGTTACTTGGTCTAGGTCCAAAAGCAGACAACAGTTTCTGCATCTATTACCGAAGCTGAATATATCGCAGCTTCAACAGCTGTGAAGGATATACTGTGGTTACTTCAACTTCTACAAGATGTGAGTGAAAATGAAATTTGTAAAGAAGGTGTTACTCTCTTCATTGATAATCAAAGTGCTCTTAAGCTGATCAAAAAACCCGGTATTTCACAAACGTACAAAACATATAGATGTGCGCTATCATTTTATTCGTGAAAAATGTGATGATGGATCAGTCATTGTAAAATATGTGAAATCTGAAGAGCAATTAGCTGACATTTTTACAAAAGCTCTTCCCAAGGTAAGATTTGAAAAATTAAGAGAACTGCTCAACATAAAAGAAATAAACTGTGTGTATGACTCTGGTTAAACTTTTCACATTCAACACATAATTTCTTTGAAAATGATACTTTAGAATTTAACAGCTAATTTTTTTTATGTCATTCATTATTCATTCGTTGAGATTTCATGCAATGTAATTATACCAAGTGTTTATCCAAGTAAGTTTTGTGTTTTTATCTTGTAAATTTTAGTGACAACATAATTGGAAGGAGTATTAAGCTTTGAATTCTGTTGTCACTATTTCTGTTACTACTTTGGCAACACAACTTTATTTTTTTATATTTTGGCTACGCTAATCTTGTTCTTAAAAATTTTTGTTCCTGGCTTGTGGCGTTTGTCGCCGTGTTATGTAATTATTTTTCTTTTATCCATTAAAACTAAATTATTTAAACGAATAATTTGACATATTCAAATAAAAATTTCTCCAGTTCCTCGAAATTTGTCAAATCAGCCGAATTTTCTTTTTATCAAAATCTCCAGCTGATGCTCTGTTTTTTTTTTTTTTTTTTTTTTTTTCAACGGAGATTGAAGGTTGACTCGTGATGATTCTATATTATTCCACTTATTTGACTGTCACGACTTTTTTAATATAATGTAATACGCCTTATTTTTTATCCATTTTTAAAGAGGAGGAACATTTATTTTATGTAAAAAAAGCGGTCACAATCAACAATCTGGAATTTTTTTTGTCCCCAGTCTGGCAAAAGTGATCAGATCCAGTGTTTTTCTCAATATTAAAGATCAAGTGTGCCTTGCTCTAAATCCAAATCATTATGTTCCTTATACATACGTTTGAGAATAAAGTTTTTGACTGCACAATTTTGTTTATTAAAAGAACAAAAAATATTTTAACTGTGAAAAAGATCGCAACTCCTCTAACTTCAACCATGATTTCAGAATTGCTCATTTCGCCTGAATTTCCAGATTATACCATAAATAAAGAAGGTATCCAATGGTTTATTGTTTAATTCATTAATTGCTAGTGTTACATTAACAGAGCTGCCAACTTCTACGCTTTATTAAATGATAGAAACGTGTTTGCAACCACAATTTTTTAAAATAAAATATATACGAAATATAGTCAGTGTCATGCATTACAGTAAATATTATAAATAAAATTTCTGATTCTAGTATAATTATTTGAACTTCAATAGGCGTAGAAGTAGGCAGCCATGCATTAAGGTTACAGTCAAAATATAAATGCACATATTTAATTACTTATATGCCGATCACTTTTTTCAATTAAAAAAAATATTCTTACTTAAGGACAAAATTCTAACGGGAAAAAAGCGAAAATTATCTTTGACAGTCTTTGGTGGTAACGACGTTCTTTAAAAACCTGTGTCACAACTTTATCCTCTATTTTAAATTTTAAAACTTCAAATTCATATCAACTGAAATTCTGCAAAAATAGGTTAGCCCTTCAGTGACAAACTCTTTCCCTATGAGCAGGGATCATTCCGTTTTTTCAGCAGGTGGGGAAAGGTAAGGAGTGACCGCGCCGTGCGGTAAAAGGGAAATGAATGTAGCAAGATCTATATTTGACTCGTTTTGATATTTTGGTGAACCACTTAATGGTCGCATTAAATTACGGTCTAAAAATTCAAATTCATTATTTCCACCCCTTTTTTGAACAAAAAAAAAATATTCAACTTATTTAATCGCAAGTAAATTGACACCGGAATAAAATCCATTACACTATTTCGTAAAACTGGTGGGGATATATAAAAAAAAATCTGAATAAAAGCCTTGAAGCTTGCAGCCCGTGAATGTCTCGGGCGCGACGATTAAGTGGTTATGCCTGCGCTATGTGAAGATCACAGAGTAGTAACAGAGAATCAACTTTCATGCACTGTAATAACAACTTGTTTAACATGGGATTACGCATAGACAGTAGCGATACGAGCGGATAACTCTGAAACTACGATCATAACATAAGAGAGGTTGCTAATTCGGCGAAACATCGCTTCCTTGGCGACAAATGATAACAGAAAAAAGAAATACAGCGACGGCTTGCTGCTTCTTGTTTTGAAATTTAAGAAAGAATTATTTTAATATGAAATAACTTTGACGTATTCGTCTTGCAAACAATACATGTGTCTCTTCGTAACATAACGACCTAAAAATTTAAACTTGAAAATTCAAGAATAATAACAGTAATAATTACGAATCAATATAAGCGGGGAAATCTAAGATCAAATAGCTTAAGCACGTGTGCAAAGATAATCAAATTAGCATTCAGCAAGAAGCGCCAAACCAGAATAGGGTTACAGTTAAACAGAAACCACGAGGATAAAAATCGCCAACGCGATGGTTTAGTTTTTAAATGATCCACTGAGGGCGTTCTTTTCAAGTCGAGTTGAGGCTCTGTTACGTACTCTGTGGTGAAGATTTTATAACCAAAAGGCCTTTTTCAAGGCCAACTTCGATTAATTTTGATAATGACTCGGAACATTTTTTGTCTAACGATTATAGGAATAAAATAGTGACCTCAGAAAATAATGTTGACTATTCGGAACAGTTTTTGGCTAACGATTATGGGAATAAAATATTGGCCTCAGAAAGTAATGTAGACGATTTGGAAAGAACTTTGGCTAAAAATTTCATGAATACGGATAATGTATTGACGCCGGTGAATAATATTGATTATTCGGACTCGTTATCTTTAGTTTATATACGTTACTTACTTTATTTTTCTCCAAAAAAGCAAAACTTAGCTATATCCTGCTCCAATTGCATTTTTGTAGATATATAATTTTAGCATCGAGACGCTATCATTGCAGCTAAACTAGATAAATTTAGTGAAATTTGAGTTTTAAAAATCCGATTACAATTTTAAAAAAATGATTTTTTCTTATTTTATTTAATAACCAAATAAATAAAACATAAAAAAATGACATCTTCAATGCTCCGCTAATGTATTTTAATTTGAAATTGATATATTTAGCCATTATTTGTATTGACTGCTCTACCTTTCCCCACCTGCTAAAAGAATGGAATTATCCCGCCTCATAGGGAGGTAGTTTGTTATTGAAGGGCTAGCAAAATATAGTTTTTGCTTAATTAATCATGAAACGCCTGTCGTTAAACACAGAAAACTACACAATAAGGAATTTCTGATGTAAATGGAAAATTTTTAAATTAACCCCAGTAGCAAACCAATATTGGCCCAACGTTGCGCCAATATTTCATTAATTGGAAATATTGCCAATATAACGTCAATATTGCTCCAATATGGGGTGTTTACATTTTGCCCTTATTTAGCCAATATTTGCAGCCAATATTGGGGTTTCATTGGAAATATTGCCAATAAAACGCCAATATGATACAAATGTTGGCGTTACATTGGAAATATTTCCAATGAAATTCCAATATTTAACCAACATTGGCGTTTTATTGGCAATATTTCAGATGAAACTCAACATTGTCAGAATATTGGCTGAAAATACTGTCTAAATAAGGGCAAAATGTAAACACCGATATATTGGAGCAATATTTCATGCCATTATTGCGTCAATGTGCCAATATTGCTCCAAGATGTAGCCAATATTGTCCCAATATTGTTTGGCTACTGGGGAAATTAATAAGAAAAACCATGCGTTAATCATAGATTATGAAACACTTTCCAACATTTCCTGAAATCTTTAATAAAGGTTTATTATTTAGGAAAATAAGATGTTACTGTCTACAGCAAATTGTGTATTCCCATACTTTTTAGCAAGCCTGTATTTGATCTGTCGGTTTATACATATCTACAGAGTGGGGAAATTTAGTTTAGCAAAAAAATTCATAAGAGGTTAAAATTTCTTTTTCGGCAATTTATACTAATAGATGGAAATATAAATGAATACTTTTTTCAGCCCTGTAGTTTACTTGGCCCTTTTATTACACGCTAGTATTTAAGTAAAATTTAATTCAAATAAAATCACCCTTAAAATTACTTAAACCACATTTCCAGAAATTATCATCCATAGATAACTATGTAACGAATTCTTTCTGTGACCCTGTATCTAGTTATATCAATATTCTACAAACATTTCCCAGTAAGTTGAATGCAGTTCAGCATACAAATGCATAATTCATTTTAAAACTATCTTTAAGTAAATTACGCTCATATTCAGTAACCTTTACGAACACTTTTGTGTAACCCTGTATATCAACTATAGCATTTATACACACCACATAATATGCATACATTTAGTAAAATTTAAAAGTGCTTATAAAAATTAAAAATGCATTTCATCAATCAATCAGCCATCATCGAAATAAACAATACTTTGTATAAAATACAATATTTGAAATCTTTGGTGTGTCCATGTAAATTCTATCACTTCACATTATGTGTGAAATAACTTATATTAAGCATCGGGCGTAGTATATCGTTTTTATTACACATGAAATAGTTTAATGTAATTCAAATTGTTTGCAAACAATTTCCACCCTTTAACATTATGTAATTGAAGTCTTTTGCGTGGCAATGTAAATTAATAATAACTGTTCTTTTCACCGCATACTTTACGGAAGGAATATTCAGTGCACTTTATAAATGCATATAAATTTGAACATTTTTTGACAGGGTGTAACATCTTTAAAATTCATTTGAACGATTTTTCCCATATGCCGCAATGTAACGAAAAACTTCTGATAAATGCCCTGTAAATAAACTAATCATACTGGAAACTTCATTTACCATAGGGCTCATGCTAGCATAAATGTAAATAACTTCCAAAAATCCGAGTATATTTACGAGAGTCAGAGTGCGGACTAACGGACAGACGGCCAAACAAACCGAAAGCATAAACACTTTTCAACTTTTTTGGAAAGTGTTAAAAAGGGGCCAAAACTAGCAACCCAGCTAAAAAGTTGAAAATCTCATCCTTATTGTTTTGGTGGGTAATGGATTCCGGGGCATTTAGCGACAACTTAAAATAAAAAAAATTCTTCAACACTTACAACACTTATAAATTTGAAATTTCGGATTAAAATTGAAGATGAAAGTGGCAACCCTGCAAGATTTCTCCCATAAATTCAAAATTACCTTTTTTTAAATTTTGTGAAATAAACTGTAGAATTGCATTTTCTAATTTTGAATATAAATATTTCGAAACCTCTTCTTTAATTTCAACATTATAGAAAATTAATTACATCTGTCCTAAAGAGCTAAGGGAAAATCTCGGGAATTGTGTCTTTGGGGCTGTGCATGTCATTTTATTATTTTAGGAGGAAAAGGCGGTCTGGCAAATGATTTTCTAAGATACTTCTAAAGAGATTAGAGGTTATCATTTGGATATCACTATCATTATCCAACGAAAATGTTATTTTTTATTTGTAACTTGTTCTTTACTTGAAAATAGTCTGTTATATATTTATGTTTTATATTTGTTGCATATTTGTTTGGGAAATATAAAGTTATTATAAAAATTATTAAATTATTATAAACTAGCTGTTACCCGTGACGTCGTTCACGTAGCATAAAAAAAAAAGATAAACGCTTTAATTAAACAAAACATTTCATTAACAACAATTTAATATATATATTACACCAGGCTATGCAGTAGTTTTTTTTTATAGGGGACTTAAAGAACTCAGTCAAATAAATGGAAAATGTGTTAGATAATATTAACGATCGCGAAAATGAAATTGCAACCATTTATACTGTAGAACACCTGTAACGCACACCAATGGTACAGAAATCATGTTGTAGTGCATTTCAGAATTCCATATCAATATATAGTCCGATACATGATTTATTTAAATTCTACAAACATCTCTTATTATACCAAATGTAGATGAACTTCAGGATGCATTAGTTTTCCTTAAAATACATACTATAATTGAAAAAGCTTTTCAGCAATCTTTTCTAATAGACCATACTTTGGATACAAGATCTGAGATTTGGACACAGGTCCAAAATCTTTTATGCGTCTCTGTAAATGAACAACAAATGTGATGCAAATCATACTTTACTGCAAGCATATTAGTAAATTTCAGTATTTATCACTGTATCGATTATCTCAGTACATTAATTTCATCATGTTTGAAATAGTGCAACGCAATTAAAATACGCTGGGAGTATTTTTTCCCGTAGACTATTATATTACCGACCATTTTTCTGTTATCTTGTAAAAGAATGTTAAACCTTTTCACCCCATTTCACTACAGAAATCCTGTTTTAGTGCACTTCATAAACGGATATCAATTTCAATATTATTAAAATAACCTTAATAAAATAACATTATTAAAATATGCTGCAAATGGTTTTTCTTCACAGACTATGATATATTGAAATACTTTTGAGCTCACTGTACGCACACTATAAGTACTATACTTAACATATTCGATAGTAACCATGTTCTTGTGAACCTTAAAAATGCATGTAAATTTCATTACTTTTAAAATTATGTAACATCATCAAAATACACCGCAAATGATTTTTTCGCCATATATCATAATGTAAAGTCTCCTTTTGAGTGCTCCTGTGATTCAGCTATAATTGCTATCTGGTTCATTTTCAATGCCGCACATGCTATAGCAAATCTCAATAACGTATGTTATTTTCGTATGAATCCCACTATATTTACTCAAGTTGAAACACGGACAAATAGACAGCAGACCCCAGGCACTCGGCATCCGGTATACAGACAGGTTGAAGTCGTAAACACTTTTAGACCATGTTAGAAAGTGTCAAAAAAAGGGTAGTTTCCGTAAAACGAAAAAAAAAACCGATTTTTGAAAATTTGAAAACTTATACTTTCTTTCAGATATGACGTTGCATTGATATTTTTAAAATTCTTAATGGAAAGTATACCTGTGACATCAGAATTGGTAAAAAGTTGAATTTTATAGCCTCGAACCGAAGGGGAGAAAAAGGCTCATTTTTATTACGGATCAATATTCGAAAAAACTACTAAAATATTTATATTCTTGTGAAGTCTTCTAAATGTAAAAGAAATTTTATATAATCGTCTGCGTGGATATAAGAAGAAAAACAGAATTCCTCTGACGTCACAATTGGTAAAATCGCGTTTTTTAACCTCGAACAGAAAAACAGAATAGGGTCCATTTATTTATTTCATTTTCTTTTATCATTTGAAAATCTTTCAGTTGAAAATTAATTACAGAAGAGAAATAATTATTCCGGTTTTTTTTATTTTTTCGCAACGAAAAAAGAAAGATGATTAAATATTATGGAAAATTTTTCAATTTATTCTGTATGAAAAATAGTGAAATGTTGAATTATTAAGAAAAATATTTGAATAACATAAATAAAAATTAGCCTATGTTCATTTCAGACCAATACAACCTATCTATATACAAAAATTCAAAGACATTAATCCATCCGTTTTGAAGCCAAGTTCATTCCAATTTTCGGACACACTTTCACATTTATAATATATATAAAGATGTATTTAATTCCAAAATATGTATTTGTAATTGCAAATCCAAAATATGGAATTTGCCCCTCCACTCGTGTAATTGCAAGCGAATACATTACGTAGATTATTTGATGTAAAGTTACTTTATACTAATATTTTTCATAAAAAAGTTATTGATGTTACACTTGGAAAATAATGGTACCCGTACGAATTATGTGTTACTACTATATGTGGTTTTTGTTTTGGATGGCAGCTTCCGAAACGCCTTATTTTGTTCTACAGCGAGCAAGTAAAATTTATTCTTTATCATAGTTCTTAAATTTCATATGTACTTATTACTAGATTTACGTGAACGGTCACTTTGATCATTGCAAAATGACTTAAAACCAGTTCGAATTAGAATTTTTTTAATGAAATTTGTTTCAGCCATACGCAGTTGTACAAGGTTAAAAAATAATAGAAACTGTTTTAAATAAAAATCCCGGTGTCAACTATTTTTATAAAACTGAAATTTTCCGTCATTCTAGCATTAATACTACAGAATTTTTTCAGGAAGAATTACTTTTTCAAATATAAACGAAAATTGCTGATTGACATTTTTTTGGCAAGTTGACAAACAACACTTATTTAATGTCATTTTTTATAGTATTTTCCCAATGTTCCTCAGTTTAAAGAATAAAAGCCGAAAATCATTTTTAAATTTATTTTTGAAAGTTAAGCCGCTTCAGAGTTAAACACAATCTTAATTGTTGCATGGGTTTTGTTTTTCTTATGATATACAGTTATTATTTTGCCTGTTTTAATAGCAGACAATAATTAGAAATTTTGTGACAAATTAACCACCTAAGAGACATTTTGTCTCACATAATTTAACCCCTTGGGGACGAGCGACACGCTTGCGTGCCGCAAAAAGGCTTAAGAATCATTGTTTATCCCCACCAGTAAGATGTTACTGTAAAATTTACTTTATTTAATTGGAGCATTTTCTTGATTCAATAAGGTACACATTTCTGTTTTTAAAAACCTGTGTCAGAAAATTAAAATTTCGTAAAAGGCTCCCGTCATGAAGGGGTTAAACGAGATTTGCATCAGAAATTTTAACGAAATTTTATATTGATAGCTGTGGCGGCAAGATGGTGAAAATTTGCCTTTTCATGTTTTAAAATTACATTTTCTCGATTTTTCCAATGAGAATTCAGTATTGCAGAGAATTTCTGCTATACCCTCAAGGGATTAAACAAAGGATTAATTTTTATTGACAAAGGTAATACCGATAGGCGTCCAAAATATGTCACTGATTGCTGTGCGAAAACTTTATCAAACAAATTATCCTTGAAAACGTCTCTAATTCGAGCAATCTTTTAGTCAATATTTTTTATTAAAAAAATATGGAACGTAGAGAAATCTTTGCAGACTACTAAATTAATGAAGTTACTTATCATAAATCTTTTTCAGAAAAGCAATGTATACCACAAAAATTACGTGGCAAATTATATTTATAAAATTCTGATGTAGTCGAAGCGTAGTTTGCAGATATTGTACTGTTGGCTTTTCAAGTGTCTAAGCTATTCTATTAGAATTCTTAGGTAAATACGGAAAAATATTGTCTGCTAAATCACGCACCTGGGCGATGCGGCGCACAATGGGCGAAAAACCTTTCAATTCTGATTAAAAACAAAATTCGATTTTTAACTACTGGCATACATCATTTTAACAGAGCAGATGTCAGTACACATCTGCCAAGTATTAAAAACTGCTCAAAGTTGTCTTGGTCGTCATTAAAAAAGAAGTTAAACTGCATATCGCAGTTCGATAATAAATAGAAAAAAATCATTAATTTTGTTTAAAAATTCGTTTGTTAATTTTGCTGTTATAATTCAAAAATAACTTTTTTTCTACAGGTATGTAACCAAAATCCATTAACTTTCAATTTGATTTTAATACGATTTTTATAGGTATAGTGGGGCTTAAAACATAATAGTGGTGAAATTTATAAAAAAAATTAACGATATCTACAAGCATTGAAAGTTTTAGCTATGAGTAAAAGAGAGTTCAGTATTAACTAAAATTTTTTCTACTACGTTTGAGTTTAAGGAGGGTAAATATTTCAGAAAATCTTGCTTGCTCATTTTTTAATTATATGAGCATTTTTATAGTTAATCATTTTTAAATTTTTGTTAGTGTACGGATTTATGCCAAACATGATTATATATATTTTTGTGTTAAACAAGAATTTAAATCCATTATTTATTGCAAAATAATGTATTGAAATAAAACATTTTAACCCTTTAACGATCATAGCATTTTCATTGCTAAGATGTCGAAATAAATGAATGACACCGGTAATTAAGAACAAATATATTTGTAAATAAGAAAACGTGATTTTTCACATACATAATAAAACCGATATTTTTAGATAAAAATACCGGTGTCAGTGTTGCATATCGGAATTAATATTTTGTGGTTTCGTGGCGAAACCAATAAACGTTAAAGGGTTAAAAAAGAAATTTTTCAAAAGTAATATGATTTTTTGGTATAAGACATTCATAATCGGAGAAATTACAAACACGTAATTCCACAAACTTAACCCTTTCCAGCACAGACAAAACTGTTTCTAAAATGAGAAATTATCGACTGACACCAGAATTCACACACCAATTTTTTAGATATTTTGAATTTTTTAACTGAAGCGTTTATTGTAAAAGCAAAATTTCAGAAAATATTATTGGTACCGTTTGCAAGTTTGGAATTAAAATTAGGTATTCTAGACCGGGCAAAGTGTGTCGAAAGCGTTAAAAAAATAAAATGCTTTAAATTTAAATTCTGATGTGCAAAAGCCTGTCGAGATAAGGAAAATACTTTATAATTATTAAAGAGTGTCTTGACACATCGCTTTCATTTTCTCGATTTGAAAAACAAACAGAAGCGTCATTGAAAAACATACGTGTCCGTCTTCATATTCCGTTTGAAAGGTGTTTTGGACGATCAAAAAGATTAAGAGCAAAAAGGTTAGTTCTGCATCTTTGTTAGTGTATGTGACACATATGAGTTTAAAACCTGAAAGCCAAGAAAACAAAAAGTGTGAACTACCACTAAGATAGCATAAATAGTTTTACTTCTACGGCTTTTATAGTAGTACATACATTTTTCCTGAGAAAAGTAGATTAATTCCTTCAAAACGAGTCGCAGGTAGTTACTTTAAGGTGTGCCGGAGAATCTTTAAATTATTAATTGTATTTGCAAACTCTGTTTTTTTTTCATTTTAAACGCGATATTATGGATGAATTAAAAATATTTAATTTGTACAAAACTATCTTAAATTCTTATTTTTATCTTATTTTTTGTATAGAAAATATTAAAAATATTTGTAAAAAAGTTTTAATTTTTACTACTTTAAGTCTACAAAAGAAGGTATGATCTGATTTTTTTGTAAATTGATTTTTTTATTCTGATTTTTTTGTAAAGTAAATTTTATTTTTTGCCAACTTTGGAGGCTTCCTGCCCCACTGTGCGGCGCTGCTAAAGCCAGTTATAATCCTAACTCAACGGGGACGAGCGACCGGTACACATGCCATTTAAGATGCTAGGAATCATTCCTCATTCTTACCAGTTATTGGTACACCGTACCAATTACTAATTTATTGTAAAGTTTACCTTATTTAATCAGCATCATTTCGCGATCCAATATCAGAAAATTTGCCGTTTAGAAATACCGGTGGTGAAAAATTATGCAAAAAGGTTAACTCTTTATGTTCCAGTATACCAATACATTAACCCTTTAACGTTTATTGGTTTCGCCACGAAACCACAAAATTTTAATTCTGATACGCAACACTGACACCGGTATTTTTATCTAAAAATATCCCTTTTATTTTGTATGTGGAAAAAAAAAATCACGTTTCCTTATTTAGAAATATATTTGTTCTTAATTACCGGTGTCGTTCATTTATTTCGACATCTTAAACACTCAACATAATTCCGAAATGCCATAACCCCTTGAGGGGCGGCGGTATATATTATATACCACCTACGATTGATGAAGATTTACACCAGAAAAATGTCATTAAATTTCCCTTTTCTAACTTTGGTGGAAAACAGGCGTGAAAATGCTTATCCTCTTTTTGATATAACTTTTTTACAAATTTCCGGTGGGAGTTCAGAATTACACGGACGCAATTGCTTGCCCCTCAAAGGGTTAATGACACAAGAATTATAGCATAAATATTTTTCATTTATTACATACAGAAAAAATAGCTTTTTCTTATTTTCAAATAAATTTGTACGTGTGTCATTTAATCATTTCAGCAATTTCGCAATGAAAGTGTCCTGCACCAGACAGAATTTTGCAAATCGGAGGAGTCACCGCATGAAATGTTCAGAATACTTATTTATCTTCAGCTGTTAAATTTTACTGTAAAATTTGCCTCGGAGCATTTTGGGAGCATTTTCTCGATTCAATAAGCCAGAAACTTCCATTTTAAAATACTGGTGACAAAACGTTAAACATTTCGTAAAAGGCCGTTACGAAATGTTTAATGAGATTGGAAATTGAATTTAGATTTTTCTTCGAAACGGTATTCAAATTTATTTAATCTGACTCAGGAAAATACAATTTTCCAAACTTTATCAGTATTTTCTTTATAAAGACTATTCAAAATTAGCTGTAATTACCAAAATTCTATTAGGATTTCGAAAGACGACAAATTCCACGATGGAAGGAACGAAATGAAGAAATTTCATTCATTATTAAAATATTTCATGTGCTCTTTAAGACAAGGAGGGATTAAATATGCTTGTTAAACGATCGTAAACATAACTGTGAGAAAATAAAAGTAATGAAGCAAATTACTATCAATTCCGCTTTCGTGCTAAGTGCCTAATCGAGTTTGTAAGTATTTTGTAACATTATCTTTATGGAAGTATTTGGAGAATCGTTGACGTTATTTCTGCTTAATTCTTATTAAATAATATATGGAATGGCCGCTTATACAATTACGGACATAATGCGAGATAAATTTCTTTAACTATGCATAATTAAATGTTTTAGATCAAGCTGTTCTTTTATTATTTCTGAAATAAATGTTTATTACTTATTCATCTTTCAGGAGAGATAAACTATGTTTTCCCCCAAAATAATTTTATTGCATTTTTTGAATGCATGGATATTTTTTTCTGCAGTTGAATTATTAAGCAGCAGTGATTTTTCACTTATAAGTCTAAATCTGTTGATGAAATCTTTATTAACACTTTAAGCGCCACAGTGACTGACACTGAAGCTAAAAAAATTATAATATTTTAAGTAATTATTAAAAAAGTATAATATTGTAACCAATAAAAACAAAAAAAGTAAATTAAAAAAATCCGTAATTAAGTAAAACTATATATATATATATATATATGTATGTGAGTGTGTGTGTGTGTATTTAATTTTACATCGTATTTTAAACTGTCAGTTATCGGTGAAAGATGCAGTCTAAATGGAAAGTTTAATGTCAGTCACCGGTGACTGACGTGGTGCTCACATGTTAAGATTTGTTATTTCGATTCAGGATTTCAGACTTCTTCACGCCAAATAACTACTTGCTCCACTAAATTTTAATGGTATTTCTTGCCTCATTTAATGGCAGCATTTCTGAAATTTAATAAAGTAAGAGACACAATTGAAATTTAGTGGTGAAAATCAACCCTGGGGTTACCAACTTACCTTCCATTTCCGTTAAAGCAATTCGAATTCGTGACAGAAATTAAAAATAATTTTTTGCTTTATATTATAACAGAAGTTTTCCGATTACTGTAATTTCCTGCGTATAATCTGCGGATCAAACTATCATTTTTCGACCCAGAAATTTTATGAAATAAAATGTTACTTCTTAGATCATCGTAAATACTTGTCTTCAAATACAAAATAAAATATCTGGGTCGAAAAATAATTGTTTGATCCACGGATTAAACGCAGGAAATTACGGTACATAAAGTAAAAAATTTTGAAATAAAAATGGAAGCCAATTTGATGACTTAGTATCGATTAAGAATTTTTAATTTGTGTTTTACGTTAAACAAGCTCCATCGGAATAACTGAAGTTCACATGGCAAAATATACTAGTTTTAAATCGTTTTCAATTCTAAAGATATCTCGTTGTCCAGTCCGTAGTTCACAGAGATAAAGTTTCTTAATAGTCGTTTCAGGTATAACTAAAACGGAAAACTTTAAGTATCTATTTTCTCAAGTGTCGTACAGACATAGATTTTCCGTTAATCTGAAATGAAATTGCTGTTAGCGAAGCCAGGGATGTAAAAATCGAGACGCCAGTAGGCAGTTTCTCAACACTAAATTATTTTTTTTCTTCTGATATTTCGTGTAAAATTTTTGCTAGATTGCTATTAAATTTTAAGTGAAGAAAACTCTTAAATTTTAGCGGCGAAAGACTACCCGCTTTCACCTAGATTTTTGCACCCCTATGCAAAGTATATCATTACACATTGATATGTTTACATTGTCCTCATTATTAAGAAAATGCGTACCATCGTCGAAAAAAACACGGACACCCCTAATAAAAGGCAAAAGTGTGGCGAAAAAATGCACGACTGGCTAGTACCACAATATTAACGGTCAATGTTAGACTAAAATTTCACTTGTCGTCTAAGCACAGAAATCGGAAACACAAGCACGTATTTTTGTATTCTATTTGGTTGCTTTGGCAATTTCTGTTTTTGTATACCAAAAAGAAAATGAAGCAGTTTCTAAATTAGTAAGTTTTAAAGATTGCGTCAATTAATGCTACAAACGCTGGTGTGCTAAAATTAAGGCTAAAGTAGATAAATTTATAAAAAAGGCGAAAAAGGCTTATTTAGAGGGTTTTGTTTTATCGTCCCATGTTTTCATTTTTCCCGATAATGTGGTATGATTTTGGTCAATGTCGAAAATTTCCACACGGCGTTAAATTCGAAAAACTATCTCACCATTAATCGTATCAGTGCATAGTTTTATTATTTGTAAAACCCGATTGCAACGCTGAACATTTATTAAGAAACAAAATCAGATATTTTTTCTATTTGAAGAATTTAATTTTTTATACAATTTCTGTATATAATAGGCCTTAATTCAAAATGTAAGTACAAAGTAAATTAGTTCACGTTATTTCTATTAGATAGTTATTCTTAACATTATTAAACGAAGATTAGTGTAGATGATTCCCTCGTTATGCTGCATTAAAAATTGGGATATTGAAGTTTGTTTCGATATATCAAGGAATAAAAGGTTATCATTAAATAGAAATAAAAAGTAAAAATGTGTATACAAAACAGTTCATACAACTGATTAGAAGTTTTTTATGTCCGATGATTAGTCTAAATTTTAAAATTAATGTTTAAACCCCTTTTAAGTTCCGCTTGGGGGATATTAATTAATGAACATTAAGTTTTTTAAAAACAATGTGGTATTAAACGCTCAGCTAACGCTAAATTGTTAGCATTTAAATCTCTAAAGTTTTAAATTTTCCAAAGGTTCAATAGCGAATAATATCCTTCACTTTACAATTTACATTTTTGGAGGAAGCTTAACATATAGAGAAACAGCTTAGTAAGTCCAAATTTTCTACCCCCCAGGGGGATACCTTCTTTAGGTATTCACGGGTTTCACAACCCCGGGGCACCTGAGTGATCTTTCTCTTTTCCTCTTACTCCTCTTATCTTCCTTTCATCTTTGTTTCACTCTCGTTGTGGTTTCCTTTTCGGAGGTGAGGGCAATTCTGTATGAGCCGATGTCATCCTGCATATCGACTCATGGAGAATTGTAAACCACCCACGTGTTGGCCGTGCGTGGCGACCCGTGTCCCTGGAAAGGGGGATCCTGGCAGTTGAGGGAAACCAACACACTGCTTTGGCCTCTGCTTCAGGTAGACGGGAGGTGTATATTGGTCCCGTATGCACCAATCGGCTGGTCAGCTGACTTTTGCCACTGGCTTTAGGGATCAAGCGAGCGAGCAATTACTAGTCATCTCGTTAAGGGTGGAGACTGACATAGGATTGTCTTGTGACCGTATAGGCCCTGGTTAGCACTGGTGCACGAATGTGCATCCCCTTGTTGGGCTCGGTAGTGGGTGGTGCGGCCGGGGTCCGAATTGTTCTTTTCTAACATGGATGGAAAAATTTCACTTCCTCCTACTTCTCTCCTTCCTGGAGAGCAACAAATTGTGCAGAATTCTTCATTTACTCGTTTTTTTGTAATTAGACGCACCGATAGCCTCTCAGATAGTTCTTTCAAGAGAACCTCACCTTTTCTTATTGCAAAAACATTCCAGTCTGTTTTTGGCAACGGTCACAGTCTTAAAAAACTGCGGTCTGGGGATTTATTGGTTGAGGTTTCTTCAGCCAGCCAATCACAGCTTCTGGACAATTGCACTACAATAGGTACTTTTGCTGTTTCTGTTAAAGCCCATCCAACTCTTAATAGTTGTCGCGGTGTAATATCTGAACCAGATCTTTTATATTCCTCAAAAGAAGAGCTTCTCTCAAATTTAAAAAAACAAGATGTAATAGATGCACGCCGCATTACTATCCGAAAGAATGGACAAGTTATTCGGACAAAACACATAATACTAACCTTCAATAGCCATAATTTACCATCTAGAATTAAAGCTGGGTACCTAAGCTGTCCAGTCCGATCTTATATCCCTAACCCTTTGCGATGTTTCAAATGCCAGCGTTTTGGTCATACCAATACCAATGACCAATGTCGTGGCAATGCTACCTGTCCTCGTTGTGCATAAGTCGGCCATGATGGTAAATTGTGTGAAAAAACAGAACGCTGTGCGAATTGCAAAGGTAATCATACGTCATACTCTCACTCCTGTCCAATTTGGAACCGCGAAAAAGAAATTCTTGCAGTAAAAACCAGTCAAAATCTTTCATACCCAGAAGCTCAAAAACTTGTTCAAACCAGAACCTCATCTATAGGTCTTTCTTATTCTAGTTTACTCAAGCAGCAATCAAAATATGTAAAACCATATAAGCACCCAGACAGAATCACCTAATCCACATAGTACCCCAAAGAAACAAACACGAGATGTCAGTTGCCCTACTAAATGTTCTGCTAGCCCTAAATTAGAGCGTTGGTTACCATTTTCAGAGCCTGTCCATCAACCTATTCAGCCACAAAAACCGAAAAAGTCCACTGAACCCCAGACAAGAACTAATACATTTGCATCTACATCTAAAAAAAATCCTTATCTCTCTGCATCAAATTGCCAGAAACCTAATGCTAGTAAAAAGCTTAAAGCAATTACACCCATTAAAAAAACCGTTGATCATTCTGCTTCTAACCACCAAAAGACCAATTTTGCTCAAGCCGTTAAACCAAACCAAAAGACAAAAGAAAATAATGCGCTTCGTAATTCTCACCAATGGCAAACTGTAACAAAAAACAGCGAAAATCAAATCATGACCCATCTGTTGCTTGTTTGAAAAATCCCAAAAAGCTTAACAACTACGTGGAAGAGGCTATGGAAGAATCATATGAGTCAAGTGAAGACGAAGGAAACATTGTTTATGAAGAGTATGTGCCCGACTGATCTTACCACTTACCTTTTTAATTTCTGTGTTTTTTAAATGTTGTCGTCATTGTTTTTACGTTTTACGATTTTTTGTCATGTATCACTACTTTACTGTTCGTATGATTGTATCTATCTTTTTATGGTTTCTATTTAATTTTATCCTATCTTTTTGACTGGTTATAATTGTATTACAGTTTCATATATCATCATTTTGCTTTTATCTTTTTTACTTATGTCTATGATATTCTTTTAAAGTGACTTTTACATTTTGCATCTTTTAAAGTTTACCTTACTTTTATTTTTATTTTCCACTTAACCTTGTTCTTGGCGCAGCTTGTCCCTAAAGGGACATTGCGCCATAAAACCAACCAACCGTTGTTACAGTGTTGAAATTAATGAATGATACCGAAATTTTATTTGTCAATTAGAAAAGGTTATGTTTCACGCACATAATAAATAGAAATTTTTTTTACGAAATTCTGGTGCCATTGTGGGATTTGGGAATTAAAATTAAGTGGTTTCATAAACATATTACCATCTTTCATCTTTCAAAGGGACAACAGAATTCGGCTGGACAATAACTTGCCATTAGAAACTTAAACTTTTTTTTTCTTGTAATCCTTTTTTTTTTTTACATTTTTGTATAAAATTTAAAATGGTACATTCTTAATATACAAGGTGGTATAAAAAGATTCCTATATATACTCATAGCGGTCTAGCGGCTTAATTAAACAAAAAGAAATTTTAGATACACTTATTTGAAGCTATGCGCACGAGATCGTTATAATGTAAATCAACCGAGCAACCACAATTACAGTTATAGTGAAAAAACTTCGAAATTTTCGAATGACAACACCCATTTTTTTCATGTGTAAATTCATCAGCATATTGCAAAATCACAAATAGCGTTGAAATGATACACATAAAATGAAAATTGCCGCGTAATATGCTTCCAAAAAAAAACTTTGTAATGGACCAAAAACAATATAAGATATAAAAGAGAAGAAAACAAACATTTATTTGAATTAGTTGTTTTCAACATACTTACTGAGCTATCATCGACGAATATGGAGTATCAATTCATATAACTCAAATTTCGTCAAATAAGCTAAAAAATATAATCCGCAATGCTATTTACTTGGTTTCCCGCAATCAGAAAATGCATCACAGGTGGGAATTCACATTGTCTGAAAATGCGTCATATACATCGTCTGATTCAAGGTTTGTATAGAAAAAAACAGGGCCAGCGTAGCGGGCGAAACCTGCTAATGTTTTCATAAAATTCAAAATTAAATACCAGAAAAATATAGTTAGAAATTCCAGAGCCGAATCTGAAATCAGTAAATGAATAAAGTTAATATGGTTGCGTTACCAGCGTGCCATGACAGTTTAACCCTTGGCATTCAGTTGTGTCCGTATGGAGACATCACATTTTCTTACAATATTCATCAGTATCATCAGTAATAAAGGAAAATAAAATTTGTCTTATATAATCAGAGCATTTTTGAAATTGTGTTTTTGAAGGAAACTTAAAAAAAAAGCTTGCTGGCCAAATAAAATTTGTGTATGAGACGCCGGAGTCCGAAGGGTTAACAACATAACTGCTTTTCTCGTACGTCGTACGGCAAAAACAGTTTGCCTGACAAGTCACTTACAAACTTTTTCTTAGCGCTAAATTTTTTAAATACATTTTTATACTTATTAAAGAAAGAAATACTTAGACAAAATATTATGAATATTTTAGATTTAAAAAGTGGTGTTTTCTATATTTTCAAATTATCGTACATAAAAAAACGTATCAGTTTGGAGGTTATAAAATTTTGCATTTATCTAAGCTTCTGAATAGGATAGTTTAGTTACATGACTATGCTACCTACAACGTAATTATTAAGGATTTTAATTAATTATAATTTGTTGTTATATATTTCCGGTATCAGTGAACTTTTCCTAAATGGGATTAATGAAAGACAGCTTTATGACTTTGATTACCTTTCGGGGTTTTAACGATTCTTATTTTTAATTAACAATAACAGTTACTGACTAAAAGATTGATTCACTAAATTAACGATTGCAAACCCTTTTTTATGAAAAATAATCATTGATGTAATTTATCACAGAATCTTTAGCAATTGTCTGTGATTAAATAAAATACAATTGTTTTGTATAATTATTGGTGAATAAAAACAATTCCCATATACAGTATTTACCAGAATACTGGAATGGAATCAGATCCTTGTTTCCATCCCTATCCCATGAACTTTTTTACTTACCTGAAAAAAAAATCATTTTATTGTAGTTCTTATATGTTATAGAAATTTACTTATGGAATGTTTGGTATTAAAAGTAAACTGTGCAGCATTTTTAGTTCGTTATAAAGACGCAAAAGAATTCCGTTACATTATAGTTTTGGGTGAAAAATTATTTCCGATGCGTTTTAGTGATACAGTCGAGTCTCTCTACAACGAAACTCCATGCATCGAATTTCTCTATATAACGCATTTTTAGTAGGGACGGTCCCTTTTCACATGATTACATTAAAAATAGTATCTACATAGCGAAATATCTATCTCCAGATAACGAATTTTTTCATAAAATGATTTCTATTTATTCAGTTTTTAAAAAGCTTTGAAAACATGTGGAAACAATTGTTTATCACTTATTCTTGATTTATCGTTCGCATCCTTCTCCAAACAGTGTCAGTTGGATTCTTTTGCATGTAAGAGCGGGATCAATGGAGATAATTGAAGAAAAAACAATTTGTAATTGATCCAAAAAGGTCGGATTTTCTGTACTGAGGATTTTCTGGGTTCTGAAGACGAAGACGGCGCGACTTGAGCGGACTCAAAAGAGAAATGGAAACTAATTAAGGAACATGAGAATCGAAGGAAATGTTGCTCACTCTGATTTTTTGGAAGTGGATGACAAGCTCACTATTGCATAGCATCCTACTGATAGAGGTATTTTAAGCAGAATTATGGACAATGATGGTAAGATTGATAATGAGCATAAGAACGAAAATCTTCAACAAGATAAAACATTCACGCAGTGAAATGATGTGTTCTTTTGGTCTTATTAGGGGAGGACTTCAAATAGAGGAAAATGTTCCCTATACAAATTTTTATTCCTCGCTAAAATGTGAACATTTTTACGAAAGTTTAGCAATTTTTAAATCAAAGCAACAAAAAATTACAGATTTCTAAAATTAATGCGTCTTCCTTATTTGATTTTCATTAAGCTTTCAAAAAAAATGTCGGTTCTCTTTTTTGATACTATTTAAATAAATAAGAAATAGAATATTAGGTTAATATTTAGAGTTAAACATTTCAAATTTCTAATTAAACACATGAAAAATAATATTTCTTCAAAATTTACACATTAAATAGGGATTTAATTGTCATTATCTATACAACAAAATCTCTATATAACGAATTTTTTACTGGGACAATGGATTTCGTTATATAGAGAGTCGACTGTATTTTAATATTTTTTAGTATAATGAGATGAATATACATCATTGAAGTAGATTCTGTTTAGACTTTGGTTTGACTATCTGACCATCTCTAACAATATAAAAGTAAACAATTTTAAAAATATTTCAATCAAGACAACGTTTTAAATTAGCATTAAATTTAAGCAATCCATTTTTCTTTATTCCTTAAATGTACAAAGTGATGATAGTAATGTATTTGTTGCATAGGAGTCTTAAGGAAAAATATTAAATCTTTTCACTGTAATCTTACACTTATTTTAAAGAAAATGGCGTAAAAGATTCGGTCATTTCCTGAAGGTAAAATGTAAGAAAACTTTTCAAGTGAAGAAACACTTCTCAACTGTAACTTTTGAGTTCCCTTTAATTAATTGCGCAGCTAAATTTAGATCGGAAACTTTCTTTATAAAGGTTTATATTCACTGCATATAATAAATCATATTTGTTGTTTTGTATAAAATAGTTTTTAAATAAACTTGTATGTAATGCTATAATGTTAATCAAAATAAACATATTGTTTTATAATTTTATTTGGATTAGTCTATTGTAACTAATAAAATTAAATTGGCTGTACACAAAAATACTTTTAACATAATTTTTTAAAGATATATGTCAAATGAAGGAGCATAAAGTGGATTTAATAAACAAATAAGGAAAAAAATATTTAGTTTCACATTATTTAAAACGTTAATTCCACGAAATTTTCTTATAAAAATGTAGGAAATCCAATAATTAAATTTCTTTTTTAAAATTTTATATGCAGCGATAAATTCTCCAGGTAAAACCTCTAAATTTTTCTATAGGGTTGATTTTAAATACAAGTTTTTATCAATAATTTTGTAAAATGTAGTAATTGCTAAATACATTCTTTCTCTTTTTGGTTATTTTCGGTTACAAGGTCATTAGTAAATTTATTAATTCAAACATTATTATTCTTTTATTACTATTTCACTTATTTTATTCATACGCGCTCGGTTTAATCGAAACATCACGCATTGAATTCCTTTCAAATTGCAATGTAATTGTTTGTCATTTTAACACGGTTATAAAGAATTTTACAACGTCTAAATATCGTATTTAACGAAATATTGTGCAAAATATGGTCAATATAAAAAGGTCTTTTTAATTAATCAGTTGTTTTTATTATTGTACTTCAACATAAACATTTAATAAAATAGGAATCTTAGTACTGAAATTTACAATTAAATTTCTTAATAAAATATTATTGAAAAAAATTGACGTATAAGGATTGTAATTTCAAGGGCAGTGGCGAAACCGTCTAGCCAACTAATTTTAATTCTAAAACTGACAATTGGCACGAAGAATCTTGGTTGAAATTTTGGTTTTCTAACAAAAGTGAAAAAATAATAATACGTTTTCATTTTCTTACAAATTCGTTTGAAATCATATATTTCACCATTTTATAAACAGAATTCTTCTGCTCCTGAAAGGATTAACCTTTTCCGACGCGGACAAATGCTGTTAGTAAAATGAAAAATTATCGACTGACACCGGAATTTACAAAAGACTTTTTAAGAAATCAAGAACTCCTTAAATTAAGTTTTTATTGTGAAAGCATGATTTTATTAAAATATTATTAGTGCCAATTGCAAGTTTGGAATTAAAATTAGATGTGTCCAGACCAGACACGCTTCGCCGGAAAGGGTTAAATGATGCCTAACTTTCATATTTCGTTCATTTTCTTTATAATGAATTAGTATTCATTATACAGACTCTCTCCTGGATAAATTATTTTCCATTATTATTCATTATTTTTCATTATTATCTTTTTTGTGATAAGTGAGAACCCATCATAAAATATTTTTACTGTGCTGCATGTTCTAGCTATTATCTGTCCGCAAATCAGATCTCCATAAATAAATGCTATTTTTTTTCTTTATAACGCACTGTTTATGTGTTCTGACATGAGGCTCCTATTAATGAGAGGGTAAAAGAAAAAAGAAAATCCTGTTGCATAAAACAAAGAAGTTGATTCTAGAATCTTTTATAGAGGATAGGTAATCCCTAAAACGTAATATATAAGTATATAATTCAAATGCCCTATTAAAAGTTCCCATCTTATCTGACCGTGAAATATTAAAGGATACTTCTTCGAAAAATGTTTTTCTATCCTAAAAAGGAACTGTAGTACAATACGAAAGTTTTGACATAACTATTTGTTTCATGGTAATGATGATGCGAAAAGCCGCAAAAGATGAAACTGTCAATTATACATATTATCCAATTATCAATTATTATAGCGCAATCTCTCTCTTTAAAATGTTCGTATATTTATCGGAGGACACCGTATAAAAATTTTATTTAAAATGACGAAATAACCGTGATTATATAAAAATTCGTAAATTGCCCCGTCCGGGAGGACCAAATGGGAAGGGGGAAAGAAATGTCCATAATCTGAAAAGTAGTCTTAAGGCTTTAAGATGATATATTACATGACGGATCCAAAAAAAATTTGGAAATTTTCAACTCCCACTTTTGTTTCTCTGAGTGGTGGAAATTTTGGAAATATTAAAATCATTGAAACAAATGTTTAATTATTTTCAGTAAGACATATTTTCTAAAATTTCGCACTCCTACCTAAAACGGTTGCAGAGATGAGCCAAAGTTCTTGAGTTTAATTCCACAAGGGAATTATTAATTCTTAACTCCATAAGGAAAGATCTGTATAATTGCTGAATTTTGTGTTTAATTACTTTTAGTATATCTCTATTCTGGAATTTCACGCTCCTACTCATAGCAGTTGCTGAGGCATAGCAAGATATTCTATAAATTCCGATTCCCTATTAAAACCTTTCAGGTATTCAAAAATCCCATCTTAGTGCACGCTGCCGTCACAAGAAGTATATTTTCCCTAATTTTCACAGTTCAGTAGTTTGGATTGTGCGTTGATTATTTTTCAGTCAGGACAAATTATTTTATATATGTATAGATTATATGAAATGATCTTGAAATACACCAATTTTCAAAAATGAAAAAATTATTTTATAAGTTTATAAGGCTAAATATTTATGAAATTATTTAATTTTTCTAAACTTTTGATTGAGATTTTTGCACGCAAATATAAACACTTCTTATATGCGTACAAATTTATTGGAAACATTTATAAAAAATATATATTGTTAATGGTTTAATTTAGTGGGAAATTCATAACTGTTTAAATTATAAAATACTATACAGATTAGTTAAGTCTCCGGCACACTCCTATTATTTTAGATGAAAAGTTATTCTGTTAAATTGCCCAAATATTCCAATTAACTAAAACAACAATTTCTGTATTAAAACTCTTGTATCCAAAAAGTGGAGAGTTGCCAGTATTGGACTATGAATGTAGTATAATCTCAATTTCTCAGTCACTGGGTTGCCCGTTTGGCTTCTACTTTCAATTTAAAACATCAGAAATCTTGAAAGAAAATTTTTTACTTTGGGTAATCACGAAATTTCTGTCATTGGAAAACAAAATCAGAGTGAATTTCTGGTGAGAACGTAAAATTTCAGATTTAAAAAATAAATAAATAAAAATAGGCCAAATCTGGCGATCCAGCTCAGTAACTAGTAAATTCTCATGATTTTGAGATATTGTATTCTCTGGAAAGTAAATCTTTTTAAATTCAAACAATTAACTCCTTGGGGAAGAATGACTCGTATACGCATGCATTAAACGTACTGAGAATACTTATTTCACCCCACTACTAAAATTTGCCTTCTTTACTCGGAGCATTTTTTGATTTAATCCCTTACGGACGAGCGACACGTATACGTGCCACAGAAAGCCTTAAGGATACTTTAAAATAGCAAATAAAGCCTTTGTACAAAAATGTTTAAGGATAGAAAACCAACGATTATAAATGCACAAATAAAGCAAGAAAAGGTAGCATAAGGATACTTGTTAAGGATACTTCTTGTTTGTTACCACCAGCAAAGTTTTACTGTAAAATTTCCCTTATTAAACCGGGGCATTTTCTCGATTTAATAGGTCATAAATTTTTGTTTTTATAAGCTTGTGACAAAACATTGAAAATTTCGTAAAAGGCTTCCGCCACGAAAATGTTAAAAAAATGTCACAAAAAGCAATTTTTAAATTTCCTATATCACAGTTTGAAAAAAAATATTATTCCTCTCATTTAATGAAGAATAAACATAAATTCAACAACATATTTTTAGATAGCTGTAATTTTTGTAGAAATAAAATAATTTTTTTTTACTAAAGAAATGCAAGTCTCATAAAATACATTAGTTTTTTAAACCCTCTATAAAAGGCTCGACATTTTTTAATTTCCCTCTCCTGAAAGACTTAAAGTAGGTCTAAAAATACATAATGTAAATCAGGAGGAGCCGCATGGGGTATGACATAGCCATAATGCATATGCTTTTTATAAATGTCACCACTATATAGTGTTTTAAATTTCCACAATAGATTTTGTGTTACTAAAAAATATAAAAATACGCAGTTCAGAACACACCAAAAAAAATATGACAAGAGTGTGGAAGTTAATGTGCATTTGCGAGTGTAATGTATGCCTGTTATCGTTGATTGATAGGTCATGTGTCTTGCTGTCTAATGTGAGAGAGAACATGTCGTATAAACAAAACAATTTGTTTTTTAAAGCGTAACTTGCTGCCACAAGTCATGAGATCCTCAATGTGCAGTCTTTATATTAACCTCATTGAATCTAAATGATGCGTGATTAACTGTTTTTTTTTTCGCATTTAGGGTAGAATTGACATTTTAACAATCGTGATTTTGCGCCTAAACGTCAAATCATTATATCTTGCCAAGTTTGGCAAATACCGTTTAGTAGTCGTTTTAAAACTTACTGCAACGATGACACATATTAAATATTAATAATGAAATATAGTACATAGTTATAAATGTAACTTATTAACGTTGTTATATATGTTATATAAATATATTGATTTATATAACAATTGATACTGAATCATGTATCAAAGCTTCTACTTATGACTACTTAAATAAATAATGCATTTTGTTTGGATTCAGAAAATCTACTGATTCAGGGTTATGAGTCTGGCATCTACTTTAAATTTAAAAACTCCGAAATTTCATCCGAAATTCAGAAAAAAGAATTTTATTTTAGGAAAACACTTAAATTCTGTGTTCAAATAAAGAAAACTACGAAATACAGAATTTCTGGTGTGAATGTAAAATTTCAGAATTAAAAAAGAGTCCAAATCTGGCAAACATAATTTAGACAGACTTACTTTATTTCTTAAGAACATCAGTTGCCAAGTATCCTGCTTTTTGCGCACCAGTATTATCTTAGAAAAA